>WOFM01000253.1:94834-268546 GCA_011428145.1 Ericerus pela
ACTGCAAATTAATGAAAAATTAGACTTTTTTTTAATTTTTTATTTATTTCAAAAACCAAGGATGGCAGAAAAAAGTTTTCAGCGACAACTCCCCTAATTTTTAAAGAAAAGTTCATTTCCACCATCAAATTTCACCTAAAACGAATTATAGTCACGAGATAACAGCAAAATAAAATACGAGAACAAAACTGGGCGCTCTGCCTATTACTATATATAGGTATATACCTATATACATAAAGTGCTTTCTGCATAATATTTCGCCGCTTACCGGACAGAATGTACATGCATATGTGTATGATTGCGGTCATCTATGATTTGTAACCGGAGCAGGTAGAGAGGGGAGCGTATTCCCTCCTCCCATACTTTAACTTGAAATATTTCGTTTTGTTTGGGAAATAATAGAGGTACCTATCTCAGTAATATGAAGTTGAAGGTACTTGATGAAAAATTTATATAGAAGTTTTTAAAGAAGTGAAGGTCAAGATTTTCGATTTTATAGAGGGTATATGGAAATCTTGGTAAACACGAAAATCCGTACCAACATTCTAAAACACTAAAATTGGTATAGGTTATCCGCATGCACGCAGTAGGTTTTTTTACGTTTGTCTTCAGTCTGTTGGTTCTGTGAATCTAAGCCATTTAAAAATTTTTCTAAAAATTCAGTAAATTCTGAAAA
This sequence comes from Ericerus pela, assembly GCA_011428145.1. Classification (NCBI taxonomy): domain Eukaryota; kingdom Metazoa; phylum Arthropoda; class Insecta; order Hemiptera; family Coccidae; genus Ericerus; species Ericerus pela. The sequence continues at coordinate 95,511 of WOFM01000253.1, forward strand.
CAGCTTCGAAAATATACGAAAAAAGACCTTCTGCGCATGTGCAGAAATTATGTGTCCATTTTAGGGTATTAAAATGAAGGTGGTGAGGTAGGACTACTGGGTATCCATACACCTACATACTATGATCGAAGTTTGAAATTGAAGAGGGTGGAGGAAATAAATGTTAACAAGGTCATTGTAATTATTTTAAAAATATTAAAAAAAAAAATGGTTCCATCGATACCTACGGATTAATTTTTAAACATCAATTTTTGAAAAAATCAGTTTGTGTTTTTGAGTACAGCATTCGCAAGACCAGCGATAAAGGTTATTTTTCAATTTTGACCTAAGTGGTAAATATATTTAAGCACAAAACCGAATACAAGTAGAAAATAATACATCTCACTTACAAATTATTGAGAATAAACTTAAAATTATGGTGTTCGTGAGCTCTAATTACCTCGGAGGCAATATCGGAGAGACCAAAATAATTATTTTCGCTTTATTTTTATTTTTTTTGTAATTGTGTAAGTTTACTGAAGAGAACAAAGAATTGTTTCATATTATCTACTGAGGTTTTCAATTTATCGAGATTCAAATTCGGAAGAATTACGTAAAATTTTTGGCGATTTTTTCGTCCATATACCCTAATGTAAAATTTATTTTCAAAATGGCGGCTCGAGTATTCCCATGGTCTTATTATAGCTTTCTCGTATTCCATTTTCTCCGAACGTTTTGGAATTTGATTGATCACACTGCCTCGTCATTTGGTTAGTTTCTTTAGAAGAGGTCAATTTTCATTTCTTACCTAAATATTATTTTCACTTCGGGGTCAGTATTCTAAATTTTTCTTCATTTTATTTCTTCCTTATTGCAGAATTCTTTTCGTGTTATTGTGCAACTAACCTCGAAAGAGTTTTTGTTCAAACCTTTTTTCCTCGAGGAAAAAGCGCAGCTGTAAGGACCACACTTTAAGAATAGCCCATTCAAGGTGGCCTTATTTTCCTTTTAAAATGTGCCTTTTGGAATTCAGTTTTGTAAAGTTAACTGATCGTTTTAGCAGCCAAAAATTTCTACCGTCCAAATAAATATCTGTGCGGAGAGTATAGGTATGGTTTGTTTGAGACATTATTTTTATCCTTGACATTTCTTATGCGGAATTAAGTTTTCGTTGCGTTTATACGGCGCTTTTGTAATGAAAACGGAATATCGGAGTCTTTGAGAGTGGGGAAAAATAAAAACAAGTCGTCGAAATAATCTATTAGAACGTATTGACAGTTTCAAAAAGTCGTTCGAAAATTATTTGAAAATCATAGATATATTTTGTAACGCGTGAAAATAATATTCATTACTGTGCCAAAAGAATTAATTTACCTCCGTGCTGACGTATAGCCGTCGCCGGTGCCAACGAAGGTAATTTTATTTCGGTTATTAAATTTGGAAACATGAAATCTTCTAGAGTATTGCGCGCATTTTTCACGTAGTACAGAGGACAGGTGAAAACGCATTCCGATATTTCCGAAGTAGGCTGCAGTATGTGCGGCTGCAAAAATAATTCGCGAATAATTACCCATCGCGCGTTTGTTAATTTTCAATAACCTTTTCAAAGACTGCACTGCTTTTACAAAACTTTTGGGGAGACGTTTAAATTTTTTTTTAATCGTCAGTTTATTACCTTTATTATTTTCGGCTCAATCCACATAATTGGCATCGCTGTGAAATATTTTCCCGGCGAACATTCCTCTAATCCCATCAATTCGGTATTCCATGTGCATCTAACCAGCAATAATCCCTGTGTGGCAAAGTTTACGGAAGTTTTATAATTATTTATCAGTGCTTTTGTGACGCACCTACTTAACTGCAGAGCGTAGAAAAGCACGAATGTACTCGGGAAAGTTACGGATTACTGAAATCTCTTTGCGACAGAGAAAGTAAAAAGCTTCCCAAATTCAATGACTAGGTCGGCTTCGCGTGTCGCAAGCGGACCCTAGAACCATAACTGAAGCCAGATAGGTTACCCTCAACGACCCCACCTCCCCAAAACAAAAGCATCACACATGTTAGAAATGAAACTTTGCTCTTCAATAATCAAATCCGAGGATGCAGCACTCAATAAAATAGTAAAAATTTTTCCTAATCAACCCTTTTTGGGTCATAGGTGCCAAAATGAGTGGTTCGATCCAAAAATTAATTGTAGATGTAAATTTTGAACTTAGTGCCTCAAACAATGTAACCGACGATGTATAACACACTTTATTGAGAAAAAATTATCCTAACACCTTAAAATTGTTCTAACACCTTAAAATTATCCTAACACCTTAAAATTATTCTAATATCTTTTTGGGATCAAGGATCAGGAACATATGAATAGGCTAAAATGGTTTATTATTTATCTACTTATTATAAAAAAGAAAAGAAATCACATTATTGATGGTCACATTCCCAGTCGGTCAGTCTTCATGCATTTTAGTTATAAGTTATGTTTTAAATAATTCATATTTCTATTTTAAATTTGGTATATTATTTATTTTGGCGATTGAAATAATTTTGAGTTTAATATATACTCACGTATACAAATACTCCAAACGAATTTTTCTTTTTCTTGTCCTGAAAAAAAAGAAAAAAATCAAGGATTATGATATTTCTCCATATTTGAAGAAAATAAATTGGCTTATAGCTAATGTAGCAAAATTTTGTTTTGGAGCTACTCCATTACCCGAGAAAAGTTATTCCATTCATCATTAAAACATGAGTCATCTTCAAATTTCGTCACTTCCCAACATAAATATACTTGCTTCGGCGAAATATTTTTAGATTTTGCGTAATTTACTTTCAACATTGTAATGAATCCGTTTACACTGAAGATTCCAGGCAGCCAAATTACTTCTGGTAAACCATTGTGAATCCACTTATGGCTAAACAAAATCCTGGGAAAATCATATAAAATGAATATGTAAGCAACAATTCGAAAGAGAACATGTTGAGTATGCTGGGCCAGATTTAGGTTTGTGGACACCCGGGTCTCACATCCCAAACAAGTGTAAAAAACAAATTTTTTTTTGTAATTCTTTAAAATGGCCGAATATTTAAAAATTTTACAACATAGAAACTTAATGCGATTTTCTTCGTACAAAAGAGCTTGTTCCTTTGGTTTCTTTTTTGTTCTTATAAAGAAACGGAGTGTTTTTCTTCTTTTATGGTAAAGACACCATTTTGGTACAAACTCTGTTTTGCAGGTTTCTGAGAAACCCCTTAAATCCTGGACTGAGAGTAAGAACTTTCTAGTGAATAATCTATGTTTTTGGTACTTTTTAAATTTCGACTTTTGCTGATCATTCGTCTCACCTAATATTTTAGAATATTTTCTTTCAGAATTTTGGATCTCACTAGGCCAAATTTTTCATTCTTTTTGATTTCCCTCATTCATTCTCTCGATCAAGCTTTTCATTTTGTTTTTTAGATTTCTTTTCTTAGCATTTTTGGAACTTCACTTGATTTCTTTCATTTTTCAATATTCTTATCTTTCAAGCCAACCATCCATCTTATTATTCATTTCAATATTTTTAATTTCTCTCTTTTTCACTTCACTCATATTTTTCATCGTGCAGGGTTTCTGCAGAGAAAATATTTTTTTGAGTCTTTTTCTTTTCTACCTTTCTCACAAACCATCGGTCATTCACACCATTTCACTTAGTGAAAGGGAAAAAAGGAAACAGAATTAAAAAAATAATATTTCTAATCCACATTTCGGCTACTGAATTTTGCGGTCAAAGTGCGTATCCCTGGCGCCTGTCTATTTGGTGCACACGTTATTCACTTGGCACTCTTGATTGTGAGAATTCGAATCGTGCAGCTGTCTTTGGCCTGTTTTGGGAGATGAATAAATCGAGACACGTGTCGCTGATTTAAGATTTCTTATCTCTCTCACATATACAACCCATTCGTATCGAAAATATATCCGCTGATGTATCGCAAAATAAACTGCAAAAGAAAAATATCTAACAATCCAAAACACCAATTTTTTATTGCAGACTTTGCCCTTTTAACCGTAATTTTTTATTTTTCATTATAATGGAGGTGAACCCAAACCCCTTTTTTTCCTTTTTTTCTGTATTAAAAAAAAACCAAGTAAGTGCTTCACAGTTCAGTCGATAAACGTCAAATATTTATCAAGCTAAGGAATTTCGCAATATATTAATTACCTACAATATTAAATATCTTTGGAATTAACGTACGGATCGCAATTTTAAAATCATTATCTTATTAGTCATGAATCATAATCATATGCAACTTAGGCCTATCAAAATTTGATAACAAAACCTTTCCTATTCCTTACTTTTCGGTTGTAATCACAATTTTTCATAGATTGTTCTTAGTATTATCTTAGTCCTTATTTAGTATATTCATTTAATGCTAAGAGCATAAGTGAATTCATTTAAGTGACTTCCTGATCCAACTTAGGTTTTTTAATGTGTAAACATTCTTGCTCTCTAGTCCGCCTCCTCCTGGGTGTAAAAAAAATATTAGATACAAAAAAGTTGAGATTGCATAAAATAACTGCACGGCGCACTGTAGTTTCAAATTCTGTTCGTCACATAACACACACACACACACACACACCCACACACACACACACACACACAAGCAGACATCCGTGGCGAGCTGGCGGCGCGATACATACTCGTACACATACACTAAATACATATTTATCGTGTTTCAGCTGAATGTTTACACATTAAATATGTGAGGGGGGACCCTTGCACACCTTTTTTTCTCAATATTCATGTTTTAGATGGAGAAAACGACTTTTAAAAAATCAAAATTATTTCAGTAGGTACCTACACTGATTTTTTTCTTTCAGTAATTCACTCAGGTGAACTGATCGACTAAGAATATGGCCCTTTGTCTCTCCTAACCCACATGCTATCTTATCTATTGGAGGATAGGTTTGTTTTCATTTTTATGATTTTGTCTCATAAAAATGGCTTCCACTGTATAATTTTTTAATTTTCTATGGTAAACTGTTAGTTTTTTCAATTTTCTAGTGAAAAATGATTTTTGCAGCTTCATAAATTTTTACCTTTACCCCTCTACAAGATATTATTCTATCAGATTTTAATTGTAGATAAACATAAATACCTATCAATAGGTTGATTATGTTGCTCGTTAGATATGCAAATTAGATTTTATGGGATACGTAGCCAGAAAATTATCTTTAAATGGTTTACAAACCAGTCTCATTTGATGGGTATGGTGCTTGCAAAAGAAAAGAATTCTCATTTGAATTTCACGAACTTCTCATTGGTAGTCCAATAAAATTAGCTTCACCTTAATTCAACTTAGTTGTTTGATTAATTATTACTTACCTTTGGCTCAAATTGTGAAGAAATAACTGTAATGATTCTGACGAAGGATAGCAAACCGAATTCCAAAAAATTGGAATTTTATTGTTAAGAAACTCATTCCGCATCTTAATTATGGAGGATGACAATGCGATTTCACCACAAATCACCTTCTTCAGAGTTCTTGATGCTTCATTCATTCTATCAATTAGTGCGTGATACATTGAAATCTCCTGACCAAAAACATAAATAAGTCAAATTTAGGTAGCAATTACTTCTAATAGAAATTCTTTTTTGTTCCAGTTCTCAAATCTTGGTGCTAAAAGTTACCTGTCTTAAGAAATTCTGCATAATGTCTCCCGGACAAAACACACAGCTTTTGTAAGCTATCTCAAACAAGAATGAAACGAATGATATGTCATCGAGTATTATGCTAATTAAAAATTCGTCTTGTTTTGAGCTACTTTCTTTCGACTGAAGTGATTTTCTAAATAATTTCCAGAACTAAAAGAAAAATTATTTTTCAAAATATAGTAGATCATAATCTTTATATTTCAAAATAGAAATTGTGACAATGGCTGATTGAGACGAACAAGTAAGCTTGCACACTTGTCAATCACCTAGCGGGCCAGTGAACATATAGTCCACAAACTATCTATTTGCACTCATGGCTGTTACTTTGTCTAGCTGCCAAACTTGAGTACTGAGCTCAGCTTGCACACTAACCTTTCTTTAAGATTGAACAAGCTACGTCTTTGTTGTTGTGGTAGTAAGGGTTGCGCTAACAACCACAACCACAGAAATAAAATTTACGGGGTTAAAACGTTAGAGGTAATTATAGTGATCCCGATTTTTTTTGATTGATTTTCGATCAATCGATTGAAATTGACCCCAAAACAATCGATTTCACAAGATAATCAATCTGTAAGAAATCAATAAATTGATTGTTAATATCACAAAATCGATCGCATTATTTTTTGCTTTTTCTTATTGTTATTTAGATTTATGCTAAAACAAAATATTCTATAATGAATGATAAAATAATTAATAATGATTAATGAAATATTGAGAATTGAAATGTTCTCATTCACTTCTCATTTCAAATCGCGATCTTGTTTTTTTATATTTATTTTATCATTTATGAAAAATTGAATCTAAACAGATGGATTTTTTTCTGTTGATTTTTTTCGATGTCATGATCGAATTCCTTGGAAATCGATTTTTCAAGATCGATCTCTCCAAAGGAAAAAAATCAGGATCACTAGAAGTAACCTTTATGAATGATTGGCAATTTGTTTTCCCTTCCATAAGTACCTATACAAAGTCTATATTTACTTACTTGGATTGTGTCATGAATATTTTTCGTTGCTACTAATTGATTCATTTTTGTATGATTCAATAAATCATCTGTTGGAAGACTTTGAAAATATCTCAAACAAGAATTGTATGATAAATCTGCTGGTATATTGAAATTTAAGTCCAAAACACGAACGCTAGAAGGTCTAATCGGAACAAAAGAATCAAATGAGCATCAAAACCATTCCGACTTATTTACATTTTTATATAATTACCTAATACAGTCAGGGACATAATTATAATTTGTTAAAGTGTGTCTGTGGAAAGTATGGTCCTTATTGCATTGCTTTATACTTGTTGATTTCACTTCAAAATAGAGGGGGAAAATTGTTTTTACTTGAAGTATGAGTTCTTTTTTCTTCTTACAGCAGTACTATCTCATTTGATAGAGTCCTCGTCTTTTGAAAGAGATATCCTAAAAAGCATTTGGATAAAAATTATCTTCATCCTTCCTCTTCGCTCCTCCTCCATTCAAAATGAGGAGAAAATTCGGCCGGCAGAAAATTTTAACGAATATTATTGTTGGGTTTGTGGAAGATGTTTTTGTTTTCTTACAAAATCAAGACTTTAAGTTAGGATTAAGTGATTTGAAAATATACGCTGGAATATCCTTCCTCCACATACCTATGCATCATTAATATCTATAGACGCTGGTTAAAATGATTTCGTTGCCAAAGAAAACAATATTCAAGTCATATGCGCTTTTTATTGTGAGATTTATATCAGTGAAGTATCATCCATTGGTCTGGCACTGAAACTTTCAGTGTGGCATACTGGCGCTTTTTTTACTACATTGAATACGGCTATTGTAGACTTGTAACATTACCTCAACCACACACAGATCCACTGGTCCCTGAACAAAGTACGATACACGCTTTTTACTTTACCGTAGTAAATTATTATACCTGTTTTATTATTTTTTATCCGTAGACTATTGATTTTATCTCAATTTTCATATTAATTTTCTTCTCTCATTACCTTTTCCCTTAAAAATTGGGTTTCGTTCGACGCGATAGTGACGTAGTGAATTTTGTGACGCTTGTAGAAACAAATTGTTCAAAAACAAAAAATTCACATAAATTTTAAGAAATTTTCTCTTGTTTAATTTGTTACATAACCATTTTTACCAAAAACTCGAACTGCAAAAGAGATATACGTATGTTTCAAAAAACTCATTCTTAATGTCATTTTTCGAAGATGGTGGCTTCAGCGGTAAAAATAATAGGTGACAAAGTAGAAATTCGAATAGAGGGCTCAAAACTTTTTAAAAATACCAAATATCAAAACATCTCCAAAACTTTCCATGTAAACACATGTTTGAGTTCATTATGCCTGGACTAGATTACGAAAATTAGAAAGTACCTATTCTGGAAGTCTGCAGACCTTTTGCCAAAATAAGCTTTAGTGTTTCCGATGCAAAATATCTGATACCTCGTTGCTCTGTAGAGAAAGTTATCGTACGAAAGTAAATTATGCTCCGAAAAGCAAAAGTTTTGATTTATTTGTTTAGGTTTTTTTTTTTTTTTTTAATTGAAATCGCATAAATTGCGTATAGCTTATTTTATTTTCTGTCACTTCCGACCATTTTTTGCAATAATTAAAACAAATTATAGTTTTATAGCCTCTAAAGGCAAGCGCGTGTGTAGAAAAAACATCGGGGAGGTGGTACTAAAATTTTGGGAGGGTTTTTTAAAAATGTTGGAAAAATGAAAATGTACAACATTTTGCTGAGAGGTGAGAAAGAGGGTTACCAATTTTAGAAGAAACATTTCAGGGGGAAGGGTTCATGCACAGACGACCTATACGACACTACAGCAAGGGCACCATGAATTATTTTCGAAAAACTGGTATAGGGTATAAAAGGATTACAAATTATTTGTAAATAATTTCAGTGTTATTTTAACAGTATAGATATAAGCTTACGTAGGTATCTGTAAAAAAATAGAATTTAATGAAGTGTTAAACAATTTGAAAAAAATTTCTTTTTTGTAAGAGTATTCTTTTCTCGTATTTCTCTGTCTGTTGTGAGTTTATTTTCTTGTAGAACCTTTTTAAGTACTTCTTATTTTACATAAAGCAAAATTCTTCACTTGAAAAACTCCAAATTTATAATAATAAATATATCTATATGAATTTATTTGCCTCTGAAATTTTTAAAAGTTCAATTTCGGATTTAAAGCCAAATTTCGATCGTGAATGTAGTCGCGTACTCTACAAATTGTACTATTATTGTGCAGTCTTGAATATCGATAAAAATGGACACCCAGGATATCAGAAATGAAAATCCATCAGTTAACCTCTCTCTTGGCTATGCAACTATCATAGTAAGCAAGGAATTCTCTTATCTTACTTCTGCATCTCGATGATTTCCAAACTATTGACGATAGACGATAAAGTTTGCCTGTCGTATTCGTCTTGCAGGTATGCACCATAGTTGCATTCGTTAATTAAATACTTGAAACCATCAGCAAAAGTTCTATCATCTTCTTTCAAAATAATCTACCGAGTCATTCAGATCGTTAATAATTCAGCGTAAGTTTTCGTGGACTAACCTATAAATACTTTGTAATTTCAAAATAAAACTTACTTGAATGAGCGACGTACTAATTAAAACATTGAATCTCATTATACCGTAGTCACATCGGATGGAGAACGTTTCATAATTCCCCAAGATTTTAATAATTGCATGACAGAAGCACAGCAAAAAAAAGTAAAAATTCCAGTTTTTGATGTTACGATTATCTTCAAGAATTTGTAGTACAGACGGCGAAGAACAGGTATAAAGATGGTGTAAAATAGTGGATAAAAATCTTGGTTCTTTGATCATTACTTTCATGCCTATAGTTTAAGAAAAAAAAAATTATTCACTCAGAGACGTAGCCAGAAATTCTTCAAAGGAGGGATAAAAAATAAAATTTGACACCCTTTTTTGTTTATTCGTCACTTTTGAAAATTTAGAAAATTTGAGAAATTTAGCATCTACATAAATGGAACCCGCTGTGTCATATTTATTATTAAAATCTTTCAAAATTTAAAAGTGACAACAAAAAAAGATAAAAATATTCTGACGCAGCAAGTCTTACTAGAAAAAGTAGGTTTTCGAGCAAGAGAATTATGAATTTTGATGGTCACATTAATTGTCTGTAAGTTTGTATGCGTTAATGGTATGTAATAATTATTAATGAAATTTGTTAGTTGATGACAAAATATTTGACAATGTGAAATTTGAAAGCATTATTTCTTGAAATGAAAAATTAATTATAATGATAAAGGATGGTAAATATTCGTATAATTTCAAATAAAAACAAAGAAATATAATATAGATATGAAATAAAAAAAAAAGAAACATAAACTTGATCGTTAATTTTTGTAAAAAGAAAAGTTCATGCCAATTAGAAAAAAAAGAGAAAAAAGCTTTACCGGAAGTCCCGTCGATCCGCACCAAAATTGGTAGCATGCTACAATAAATTATGATAAATATTTGTTTCAAATTTCGAGCATTCGGTTCCGAATTTGCGCATTTTATGGCCAATATAAAAACAAAAATAGCGGTACCGGAAATACCTTCCGGCCGGTCCGCGCCAAAGTTAATAGCATACTACAATAAATTAAAATAAATATTTATTCCAAATTTTGTGGCTTCTAATGCAAAATTGAGCATTTTATAGCCAAAATAAAAATAAAAATGGTGGTACCGGAAATACCGTCAAGCTGATCCGCTCTAAAATCAATATCTTTGGTCCTTGGCGTAGTGTAAATATTCGTACGAAATTTCGTGATTATCGAACAAAAATTGCGACCTGAACTGTGGAAACAGGACATTGACTTACATCTATCTATCTATCATCCTATCTATCTATCTGTATCTCTATATATAAAAATTTCAGCTATTGGTGCCAACATTTTTTTGAGGTCATGAAACGAAAAACGCACCGACCCTCAAACCGGGGGGTTAATATCGCATCAAACGTAGTAAGTAGATTTTCCAAAGAAAACTTGCTTAAAAATAAACTCATGAGGGCAATCGCCCTCTTTGCCCCTCTAGACTACGCCCTTCATTCTATTAGGTACCTACTAGGTATCTATGTATAGTTATTATGCTGGAACTCAGTCTATGTATAGTCAGTGTGGAGATACGGTGACCAAATGCAGTGATATTTTCTTAAATAATCAGATGATCTCACCTTTTGATAAAATTGTCGTTGGAAATTGTGGGAACGGTACCGTCGTTATCCATAATTTGAATTGCAAATCAACGTTACTCTCTGACAGAATTCGATTGATGAGGAAAGTAAGTTGCTGACTGGCATTCGGTAGAAGATGGCAGTTTTGAACAATTACCCAATCACCAGTCGCCATAGATGATGTATTCAAATGCAACGAAAGAGGAAGCTACAATTTAAATTAAATGTACTATACAGGGTGTTCCAAGATTCGAATGTTACAACTTTGGTTGGGTGATTCTGCTAGTTATTTGCGACAGAAACTTTTTGTTTTTCCACGTTTCCAAATTTTTTGTCATTTTTGTGGAATTTCAAAATTTTATGTACTACCCAACCTTGGGTACACATCGGAAAATCTTCAGTACCTAACTCCAAACTTAATTAATAGCAGAATAAATAACTAATTGAAGAGGATTAAATTTTTTCAAGACTAGTTTTCTCAGATTTCTTTATCATAAAAACTTACTCAGTACTTAATGAGTTTTACAATCTTAAGTAGGTACTATATCAATTTTTATAATTAAATTCATTATTGGTAAAGAAAAATATTAGAAAAAATGGCAATTAAATACAGAAAAGTAAAACAAAAGAGCAGAACAAAGTAGGTATCTAATTTTATAGTACAGCCTCGAGATTTTCTTTTGGTTACTATTTGAATAACTCGGTTCATTTAAAATGATAATTATGTTTGAGGAAAGCAAGCATAAAAGGTCATATATGTATATGATTTACAGAATAAGGGGAAAAGAGGCATACATCGTTCAGAACTTCATTATTTCAGAGGAAAATTCTAATTGTTTGTGAAAATTTATTTTTGAACCATCAAAAAGTCGCTTTTCTCTATTCTGTTTGAGTTTAAAATAGGTTACTCTAATTCCGAAGTAAATTTAATCCTCTTTCGATTGTTCTATTCAGCTTTATCAAGGATTTTCTAATGTTAGGTTTAATTTTAAAATAATATTGGAACATGAATAAAATTTCGAGAATAAGTGAGATTATGAAAATTTGCTAGGACACATTTTTTGCAGAAAATAACCGGCAAAATCAGTCCGGCCAATTTTAAAATTTGAATTTACAGAACTATAGCTGTATGTTGTAAGTTGATATATTTTGAAAAATGGTTTCAAAATAAGAGGGAAAAAACTAGTTGAAAAAATTTCAAATATTATTTACTTACCAATTTTTTAGTGAGTGGTAAACATTTTATAATATCCTCAGAATGACCCATTTCATTGGCCAGTGCCTGTATTTTTATAAGTGGGTCGACATCATAATCGGTAAATCCGCAAATTATTGGCGTTTTACTGTCAGAATTTTGATACACGTCGTACAAATTTATCGGAGGAATTTCCTCAATACAAACGAATCTATTGTCGATGAATTTCTGAACAAAAATATAAAATTTTGAATATCAATACATACGTATAGGTTTAATTTATACATTTCACTCGAAGCCAACTCGACTTATCATAAGAAGTCAAGAGTAAACTGCAACGTGTTGTAAATTTTAAGGTTGGATTATTTTTTTTACAAGCTTTTATTTTACTCACTACCGAGTACTGCGATTTTAAAATATACCAATAAAAATATACCAATATTGCAGCCAACCTTCCACAACAAAATAATGTATATTTCTCATGAAGCTAAAATAAAAAAAAAATAAAATAAAAGCTTATGTGTAAAAATTCGTTTTTAACCTAAACTTATTTTTCTAATCCAGAGATATTTTACGTTTGTTTTTAAATTTATTATTCCTAAAAATTCAATTAAGGAAAAATTTACAATCGTCTTCATAATTTTGATTTCTGTCAAGATCAATATTAAAAGTGAAAATCGGCTCCCCCGACAAATTGCCACCATCTCTACTTTGTAGTTTAATGAGCCAAGATGGTTCTGCTGTCAATTTAAAACTCTTTCACTCACCTTAACTGACGCTAAGAATTCATCAGTTCCAATTGTTTTCGTCAGTGTTGAAAAAATACTGTTTTTCTTCTCCAGAACACGAAGAATTGATTTCAGTTCAAACGTAGCTTGATCGTATTGACTGAATAATTGAGGAAAATCTTCCAGTTTTCTATGGAAAAAGTTAAATTAGTTTAAAATTCAAGCAGATATTTAGTTAAATCGATTCCTGAAACTTTTGTTCGTGTTTTTCACCTCGAAGAATAATATGGGGGAATATTCCAGTTGAATTTTATCAAATTTTTTTCATTGACTGAGTAATGATGTTGTTGTCTCAATTTCCAAAAATTAATTGGAAAACTGTTCAGTTCAATAGTTTTGAAGCAATCCTTGAAATGAAAAAATTTACATTTACATGCGATTCGTATAAATTATAAAATTATTCGATGGAAGCAATGTAGTGTCACACCACCGGATTGATGCAAACGAATAAAAGAAAACTCGCACTCTCCTTGTTGTTGTCCATTCCAAATAAGAAAGACATGACATCACAGAGACAGTTGCATTTCACAGATACATCAAGCTAACAATATTGGAGTAAACAAAACTATTTTTAATGCAGCCTTTGTTGAATAGGGTGAATCGCTATCTATTCCTTTCCCCCTTGATCCATCAGCTCATATGATATCATGTCTTTCTTTTTTAGAGTAGATTATAGTAGCTCTTGTGGCCTAGTCTATTGAATACTGTGGGAATGGGTGATCAAAGACAAAAGGGTGTATTATACAATCGTCGATCACCTAGCGGGCCAGTTGACTTATGGTCCACAAACTACTTTTTTGCACTCACAACTTTACATTTTGTCTGTACCGCCAAATTTGATACTGAGCTAGGTTCACACATCTACACACACGCACATACCCACAAATACCAACCTTCCAACTTATGAGTTGAGAAATTGAGTTTCCGATGCAGCAAATAGAATTTTTAAGAAAAAAAACAATTTAATAATTTAAATTAAACGGCTGGCGTAAGTGATTGTGGTAGGTTGTGAGAAAATAAATTGAAGTGTGAGATCGCTAAGGAGTGAGAAAAATAAATGAATGAGTGAGCAAGGTGGGTGGGGGCAAGTAAGAATTAAAAAATTGGCCATTTTCATTACGCCTTAGGCTTGTTTCACACTCAAGGATTTTTGCCGCATGGCAAAAAACTGTCTGGAATTTTCCGTATGAAGCTTTGCTTTCACACAAAGGATAAAATTTTGTGCTGTGAAAGAGAAGCTCATTATTTTTTCAAGTTTTCATTTTATATTTGTTAAAACGGCACAGCACTGTGATAAGCCTGAGATTTGGAAGGTTGTAACATGGGTGCTGTCCGATAAAATACCGTGTACAGCACGTATGAAAGCGTTCATATAAACTAGTGAATTTCTACAGCAAAATTCCATGACAGCTTTTTGCCATGCGGCAAAAATCCTTGCGTGTGAAACAAGCCTTAGATGCCTCAAAAATACGGCAATATGTACACATGTTGCGAAATAATATATTGTGTGACAAGTGCATAATTTAGGCTATTTTTTTTACCAAGTGTGAAGAATTTGCAGACAAGCCGTAGACAAGTGCTGCAAACTTGACACAAATTAGAATAGCTCATCAGCACTTGTTGCACACAATACTTTTGGCAAATAATCCGCCAAAAAAATATAGCAACCACTCTCCTTCCCTATAAATAAAATAAATAAAAAAAAAATACTAAAGAAAAAAATTTTCGAATTTATAACTAAAAAAACACTATGTGCCGTCCGAAAATATCACAAAAACACACACACAACAAACAAAAAAAAAAAGAGCCAACAGAAAGGCAGGTAAAGTATAATAACCCTGCATGGCCAAGTGTAGGAATAGACAAAAAGAAAGAAAAAGGAAAATTCACCATTTCAGAACTGACATCCCAAAGTCCAGAATAACCAACCACCCCCTCCCACCACATGCCTGATTATTAGGCTATCATTTTGATTTTGATTCCCAAGAAAAGAGTGACCGAAACAGAGTAATAGAAAAAACCATATATTTACTGATCCTCCGTGACAGCTCCGCAGCGGCCTTGAGACGATGCAAATTCAGGTGATGAAATTCTGGGATGCCTCTCGTCGCCCCGGCTGTTGTAGCCCCACTGACAAACACTGGTGCAGATGAAATAGCAAAAAGTTGAAATGAATTGCAACTGACTGGATCCTCTGCTCTGCTTCCGCTACTCTATCTGGTTGAAGGCAGGTCCACTGTGGAGGTGCGGTTTCTGCACCCCTCTGTGGCCTTTTTTGAATTTTGATCTAAGCAGAATTCGAATTTGACCTTGAGGGTCAAATTATTTTTGATTTTGATCAACACAAAGAAGCTTACAAATTGGCCACTCTAATGGATGAAATTGTATGAAAAGTGTTAAAAATCAAAAATTTTGTGACTTCCAAAAATGAGCATGAAACCTTGAAATCAAGGAAAATTTTATACACACAATTCGCGATTGATTGTTGTAACATTAAATGGTGAGGGTAGGCCCCTCCGAGTATGTTTTCTTAATTTTTGAATTAAATTTAGTGGCTGAAAAAAAATACTTTCGAGGCAAAAACCTCTACACGGCGCGATCTGACTTCTAAAATTCAACTAACTCTAGGCTAAACTGTAAGGATCGCGCCAAGCTTCGAGAGAAATTCCCCCCAGAACTCACCACCCATTGCATCGCCTAGTACACATCTCACACTATAAAAATAAATCCAATCCTGAAAGAGAAGATAAGAATATTTCGGCCGCTGCATTTGAATTTAAACTTTAACGTATTTTTTGGTCCGTTAGGCGAGCAACCGAACGGACCGCCGAAAGTTAGGCAAGCAAATACAAGTATACGGTGTAGGCTATTGTATAGATGAACGAGATCTGCGGCTAGGCTAAGTGGCGAATAATGAGAATACGGACAGGCTAAACAAGTTGAAACTGTGTAGCCTAGCCACTTACGATATGCGAGGATACGTAGCAAAATAATATTATTAGAGAAACATGTATATAATAATTCGAGAATCCTTCAGCAAACTCGTGAGCATTGTGAGGAAAAAAAATATCTCGAAGAATAGAAAAAAATTGGTTTAGTAATCGTATGTTTTTGATTATAAAGAAAAAAACATTTCGAGAAAAAAAACAGGGGAAGTTTGACGGAGGAGATGAGTTTTATTCAAGAAAAAAAAATCACGGGTCAGGCATCTCAACTAAAATGGCAAGTTTTCCATTATTTTGTGTTTCTTCGTTTCTCCAATTTCAAACAGCTAAAAATGATTAAAAAATTATAAGGAAAGTAATTTCCAATAAATTTTTCCTCTTTCCAGCAATACCAATCCCAGATTTCTAACTTAAACAGCAGCTGAGGATTCATCGAGTGAAAAAAGAGAGGTTTCTGGATTTCAAAAAATATACTATAGCTACTGTGGAATACTTTGTCGTGAGAAAGTATTCTCATCAGAAGGTAAATTCAACAGAATTTATGCGTGTTCAGCCACTTCATATTTAACATATGGGTAAGCCAAAACCAAAGCAAACACTAGCAATTTTAGACCCAGTTTGGACGGTTTTTATTCTGTCTTAATTACACGCACACATACACACGTATGTACATATACATATGTATATGCGTTGTAGAAATCACGTCACTTCTTATTCATTGCTAAAGCAGCTGATAAGAAATGACATAATGCGTTTGTGTACCAGTCCGAGACATTACTGAGATCCTTATCTATCGTTTTGTCATTGGCCGAACATTGCATCTTACTTGCCTGTGTGTGTAAGTAAGAGCATACGAACATACAGTGTGAGAAGTCCGAGATCTGTACCTTAAAATAAAAATTATTTTCAACAAAATAAGACAAAATAAGACAAAATAAGACAAAATAATGACGTCACAATTTCAGACAATTTTTTGAGAGACAAAATTCGAATTCGGACATTATATTATCCGAATTCGAACTCATATTCAGATGAAGACGTGAAGACAGAAATAAAATCTGATTCTCTTTCAGGCAATTATAATGCATTTTATTTCAGTAACGACTCTTCCAAATTCAGACAATTTCAGACAGTAATTAGGTTCGATTCGACAGACTGGCACCATGAGATATATATATAAGATGAAGACAAATTGAATGGAAGTAAAAACCTATCGACGGACATGAATGCAGCCAACCTTTTTGCTTTATCTCTGGTCTTTCCACGCTTTGCTTGCGGTTTGCAGTCATCTAATATATTTTATTATATTTTATTTTATATGAGTCCTTCTTGTGTAGGAGGATAGTAGCAGGTCCAAGTCACAAGTCGTAAGTTTAAGTCCTCACGTTAGGCAATTTTATAAGTGTACCATCTTTGAGATGTAGATAAACTTCAACCTGGTCTACCTTGAAGACAACTAGGATGGTAGTTGAAATTCCAGATAGGTTCAGTTGAAGACAAAAGGCAAATTAGGGATGTTCTTTCGTCATGAAGGATCAGTAGTGACGACACACAAGTCATTTCTAATTTCGCCAGTTTCCATATTGCACTTCAAGGCGATCTTTTGAAAACACCTGCGTGGTGAAGATATTAGTCATCAACACGATCAGATGGAGTTCCTGGCATCTGTTAGGAGGGAAATTTGGTGTATTGAAGACAACTTTAAGACAAGCTTGGTTCAAGATGACTGCCTTGCTCTGTCATTTAAAGGCCGCGTCGAGTCTTCTTTTTGCACATAGTGGATTTGACTCCATCTATGTTAGTTATTTTCTCACCTCACCCTCACTTTTTCCAAAAACTCCGAGACTTAAAGTTTCATATTAGGAGTCTTTTACACAACAAAACCATCACTCATGAAGACACACAATTAGGCGAAGACACAACAGCTTTCTGATGGTTTCCCCTACTTGTTGTCTACAATAGCTTTTTTTTTAACTTTTTATTTTTCTGCTACACACTTTGCTTTGTTGCACTTTGTTGACACTATGGTTCTTTTGTAATTATAGTCTTTAACAAAATAATTCTGCTGTTCGTTTTTGTAAGTTTCGAACCTTGTATGGACCAAAACTTTGTTAGGTTCTTCTGTTTGCGCAACTTAGCTTATTGCTGATTCGTCATATTAATTTGCTGAGGTATGAAGACAAATGTAAGCTGCGTTCTGCCATGTTCGAAGAAGTTTAATTCAAGTCAAGAAGAATTCAGCCGTAGGACATAGTCAAAGTCAAAAAAATAAAATGTCTTGAAAATACAACTCAGGACTCCTCAATTCAGTGTTTCGGCTGCATGATGCCCTAATTTTAGGACATCGTGACGTCATTAGCATTTAAACACCACTATACATTAAAGGTTGACTTTATGAGCTCTCGATTTGAAATTGCCTTTTAAATCAAGGCAATCGATTTTGGACGCCTCAAGTGTATATTATATACT
This sequence comes from Ericerus pela, assembly GCA_011428145.1. Lineage (NCBI taxonomy): Eukaryota > Metazoa > Arthropoda > Insecta > Hemiptera > Coccidae > Ericerus > Ericerus pela. The sequence continues at coordinate 113,769 of WOFM01000253.1, forward strand.
GTTGAATATAATAGGGGAGACTGGGGCTAGTTGACCACAGGGGTAGGTTGACAAACTCATTATAATTTTTTCCAGCTGCAAGTTGGTAGCACTGCTTTAAGTACAAATCATGTGTATAAAATGCGCGTATGTACAACAATTATCATTTTTGTGTTGGCATAAGTTGTACAACACAAAAGCCAAAAAAACTGATTTTTGGTTTTGTCACTGATAAATTTTAGTCGAACAAATTTTCATATTCCTAATTTTTATGCGATATAATCGGAATTTTGAAGGATGCAGTATAAGTAATGGTCATTTATGAACATTTTAATGTGTGCTTTCAATTAATCGACTGAATTTTAATGCCAAAATATTGCTGTACAAAATTTATCATCATCTGGGGTATGTTGACATTCATTACTTGGGGTAAGTTGACACATTCATTTCTCAAGTTTTTATTTCTTCTAAATTTAGATATGCCTTGGAAATCATAAAAAAAGTGTTCAAGGAGACAACCATGAATAAGCGAGCAATGACTAACACTATATTAACAGATACACCAGAACTAAAAAAATTGCAACAAAAAAAAAGCAAGCACAGCAGCAAAAATCAAACAACGATTATTCCAGTCCACTAAAAAAAAGGCTACAAAACAGTCAGCAAAACTGCACACAAGAAAACCAAAATGTCGTGCTAGAAAACAAGCTTCCTCTAATGAACCATCTGATTCTGACTTAGACTGCCAACCCCTAGCCCAGTGTTTGAAAAAAAGAAGCACTTTATACGATACTTCTGAGTCTGATGCAGAACCTCCTCCTAAACAGTTTAAAATGAAATTTGCACAAAAACTCCGACAAAATAAAGCAGCTGAATTAGAACCTACCTCACCCTCGACACCTATTGAAAAAAAATGAAGATGTTCCTTGCCTTGTTTGCGATGAAAGTTACAGCCGATTGAACGAAATTTGGTTACAATGTATCACCTGTTACAGATGGGCTCATGAAGCTTGTTCAGATGGTAATCCGTGTTATGTTTGCCATATATGTTAATAAAATTATAAAAATAATGTTCTGTGCTGTATAATTTTATTTTTTGCAATTAATTCCAATAGTGTCAACTTACCCCAACACTAATGTCAACTTACCCCGGGGTCGGGGTAAGTTGGCCAAAAAAAAGGTTTTACAAAATGGAAAATTTTTCATGATTGTATGCTTCTATAGAAAGATATCTGTATGTCAAAAGATAGCCAAAGGTTCAATTTACATATTGGGATACTTAATTATTGAATAAACAATTAATAAATATATTCAAAAATTAATAATAAAAAACGTGGTCAACTAGCCCCGGTCTCCCCTACATCTGATAAGGAATGACGTGTGTACGAGATGTATAGTCCCCCCAGCTACCTATATAGGTATATAGTATACTCGGAAAAATATCCATAATCGATCTTACTTCTTCCAATGAAATTTCGATGGCAATTAGAAAATACGCTATCAGCAGATGTCTGTCTTCTAAAATTTTTTCCAATTCCTGGCATAAATGACCGATAAAGTGATTGCGCACAAATTGGATTCGCTCTTTCATATCGTTGGACGTTTCGCTTTTTTCCACCGCCTTCGAGAATAATAAGAAAAAATTGGCGCAAATGCGTGGCCATAATGTCATCATTTTATTTCAAATAATACCCGCGATTAATAACTCAGTCGAAAAATTTATAATAAATTTACCTGCACAAATAGCGAAACGAACCAACGATACGAAATTTCGTAAAAAACGTTTAAAACGTTCAATTTTCGTAACGCAAAAAAAATTCTTGTCGTCAGGGTGGATATTTTCTTGTACGGCTTATAAGCTTGGCGCAAGTTTTCCTCAGCCAGCGACGATTTTTTTTGTTTCAACCGAATCTCTTCCAACAAATTCTGCGTGACAACGAACAGTTTAACCAAAAAATTTTGGCAGTTTAATTCTGGGTGTCAACGATAATTTTTGCGAGTAAATTCGCAGGTAGATATGTATACCTTAGAATCGTCTAAGGTCCTTAATGCAGTTTCATTTTCTAAAATATTATTACTGGTGACGGATAGAACGTCTAAAATTTTATCCTCTGTCTGATGCAGGGATCTGTAGTCGTCGACACATTTCGAGAGTAAATCTTTGTTCTTATTTTCTAATTCCGGTGCGTCCACCTTTATGATGACGTTAAGTAATCGATTCTCCAGTTCGTTCGCAGCCATTTCGTAATTAATCAGTGTAACCTGAAAAGAAATTGAGACGAGAATTTTTTTCATTTGCATTCTTTTTCCCTCACTTTGTTTTCTTCGGGTTCGGGCAGAAGGAGCGATCAGCTATTGACCTCCGCTGTCTGCGCCATGTGCTTTACATTAATTTTTTGTAGACTCACTTTATTATAAATCGATGCACGGAGACCGCTATCATGGTGGGTTGTTATGTACAGCTTTGGTAATTTATTGCAAACCATCGTTCTGTGACCGAGTTGAAGATGCCTTGAGCCATTTATTTCAACTATTTTTGGTCGAACCAGAGAGCCTAATCGAAAGGGCGAGAGACAAAAATTGAAAATTCGTGAAAGTGGAATTATTTGGCGCGGAAATAAATGAGAGCTATTTTTCACAATCGTTGCGGCTATTACTTAGTAAATCGTTCGCGTCTATCTGCATTTCTTCGATCAAAATGGGACAGTCGAGGTGAAGGAGCTTTTCAAATTTCTCGAAGAAATACTCATCATCGGCTTTCAGAATTTGTATTCCATTACCAATCGATTCTATGTACTGGATGAAATATTTTGCTTGTTCTGAAAAACGAACAAGTAGTGACGAAATAGTTATATTCGGGATACAAGTGCGTAAAGTAGGTGATTTTGATACGGGTGGGATCCTTGCCAGCACGAGCCGCTAATCACACGAGTACTAATCACCTACTTCGCACGAGTGTCACATACTATTTTTTGCAACATCCCCCTCCACAAAATAAAAAAAAAAAATCGCCGAAAAAAATTGTTAATTTTGAAAATGCATTTAAACAATACAAAAACGGCAAAGTTTCCTTTAATTTGCGTTTTTTCGTTCGTTTATTTTAGAGTAACCAGGAAAGAATAAAACTTTTGATGGATCGCAGATTTAAGTAAATTTTATTTTCTTTTCAGCTGGACTAACCCCAGCTTTCTGGCTTAAATAGCGGCTGACTAATTATTGATTAAAAGAAAAGAGGTTTCTCGATTAAAAAAACTGCAAATTTTCTATTAATTTTCATTTTTTTCCTTCGTTTATTTTCATGCAGCTGAAGACGATTAAAAACTCTCATGAAAAGTAAATTCGAGCATATTTTCTCTTCTTTCCAAAAATTCCAACTCCAGCTCTCTAGCTTAAATAGTGGCTTAGGAATTATTTAGTGAATGAAGAGAGGTTTGTAGATTCTAAAAACCGGCCAATTTTATGCTAATTATCTTTTATTTCGTTTGTTTATTTTCAAACAGATGAAAATAGTTAAAAAATCATAAGAAAATTTCGTAAATTTTATATTCTTTCCAGCAACACTACCGTCAACTCTCTAGCTTGAATAAAGGCTGAGGAATCAGTAAATTAAATAAGACGAGGTTTGTTTCAAAGCTGAAATGTGTTCACTATTCAATTGAAGTGGCAACTTAACAACAGTTTTTCGCAAAATCCGGATGAGTATCATAATGTTTAATAAGACATAATGCGCCTGCGCAGCCAAGGTAGTGATTTATTAATCGTAGCCAGTACCAAGCTGCTCATGCGTAAAATTTAATTTTTCGTCATTGAGGTAAAATCTCCTACTTCATGTTTAGTTAATATGCACGAAAACGTCTATTTTTGGGGTGGTCATTGCAAAAATACCATTTAGTATAGTACTTATTTAAAAGTACACACAGTAAATACGTATACTTAATACATATATGCCTTAAAAATTGTTTTTGTCGAATTTAATCGACTTTTTGATTAACCTTCAATTGAGGAAACAAGACCGGTGTAAAAAATTTTCTTTCCGACAATCAACGAAGAAAGTACCCTTAGAATTTTTCATGAAAGAGAACTGCTTTTTGGAAAAATAAGTCAAAGTCAAGTAGGATACCATGGCCCTTTCTTAGTGTTATTATTTTCAAAATTTGATGAACGTGACTGATAACCACGAACCGACCTTGAGAAAGCAGCAATTATTATAGGGCTTATTTATTCTCTTTCTTAAATAACTTAGCCTACCGACACATAGTCTGAAATTTTTTCCAAATTTCCAAAGTATATGGTATAACTCCCAATTTTGACGTGTTAATTAGGCGTGAATTACATATATGTACTAATATACGTATATGGCTTCCAGGATGGAAATCTTTCCAGCTTTCTTCCTCTTTCAAGTACTTTCTTTTATACAGGTAATCTTAAAAATTGAAATTGAGTTATCCTATCGGCACAATGAGATACCTAGTAATCATATTTTTGCAATTCTGGAAAATATTTGAAGAATGTATATTAATGGCACTTACGTCTTAGCTTAAGTATTATTTTTGCGTTCGGCTCTAAGTGTGCTCAGCAAAATTATAAGATTTTATATCGATAAAATGTATTTAGAATTATATTTAAAATGAACTTCCGAATTCAAAGTAACCTGTGTTTCTTACTCACTTAACGTTCAGATATCAAAGAAGGATCAAGTATAAAATTAAAAAAAAAAAAAAAAATAATATTTTACCTATTTATATTTACTTATACAATCATAGTAAATATAGCTCTTCAGTGGTGAAAATTTATTTAATTTAAAAAGTTGAAAAAATTATTTATATTACCTATTGTTTGAATCAGAAAACAGTTTTTATTTTTCTCTGAGGTGTGCGAGGGGTGAGATGATTTTTGGATCAAAAAAAGTAAAAAATTATTATTCCTAAAAAAATTTTAAATTTTTTTCCTGTTTGGAGGTGTGGAAAGTGTAAAGTTATTTTTTGGTTTAAAAAAAAATAAAATTATTAATTATTGTTTGGATCTGAAAAAAAAAAAAAATTCATCGTCATTTTTTGGGGTATAGAGATGGAGGTGTTGCAAAAAATAGTGTATAACACGCGTGCAAAGTGCTTGGGTGATTGATACTTTTTGTACTTGTATCACAAAAAACTGTTTTAAGATTTTTTTCTCCTTGTGGTTCATGGTTTAGGTGGAAAAATTTGGATTCACTCAAAATATGTGCCCACGCGGTTATTTTCTCTATAATTTAATCTTCCATTTTCTGATGAGAGGCTCTATAAATACCTACAAGTTACTGCACACGCCACATTGAGGTCTTTTTGTCAGTGTCCTATTTAACTCAATGCAAAATTACAGATCCGTACGGTATTAATTGATAATTTTATTTGATTTTTATGAGCTTTTATTCTACTTACTACTTCGATTTTAAAATATATCAATATTGCAGCCAACCTTCTGCAACAAAATAATATTTATTTTGCATGAAGTTAAACCCCCAAAAATAAATAAAAGCTTATCTCTTAGAAAACCGTTTTTATTTAGAATAGTTTTGTGTGATTTGAAGTTTCGAAAAATCCATAGTTAGAAATTGATAAAATTTACTCAGTATGACGACGTAGCCTATGCGATCACTGATGTACTTGTTAAAATATTTCCAATAATGGAAAAAAAAAAAAAAAAAAAAAAAAACAGTTAATACCTTTTCTGCTTTTTTATTATTGATTAGGCTGTAAATATTAAAGAAATCTTTTTGTATCTATCAATGAAAAATAGGTTTCAAATAAATCACAATTTATTTTACAAAATAGACTAATTAAATTACCTTACTGAGAAAACAATCCTTCTTAATTCCATTTTTATGGTTCTCACATTGTATCAATTTATTGACTTCGTTGATAAGATATAGATACATATTTTTCAAAATTTCGAGCACCGTTTTTATTTGATAAAAATTTGGAAAAATTAACATCAAGTATTTTGTCTCCATATTACCTTGAAACCCTTCAACTCTGTGTACTAAAAAAAAAAAAAAATTACCTTGAGGATCTATAATCAATGGCGTGTGTATCGTTTTCAAGATAATCGCGTAATTATCAACCGATAGAGGATCAGTTGGTAATCCACTCATACTCCATAATCGTATTTCGTCTGTGTTCACGAATGTATTTGAAAAAGAATAATTGTTCGTAATTGGAAGCTCCATTTGTACACTCAAATGATACCAATGGTTCACCAGTTCCTGCCGAACATAGCAAACATAAATGAAACAAAATTCAGACAATAGAATTCGTAATATTAAAAATTCAAAAATTCGAAAGGATTCAGTTTTTTGTTAGGTTTATTTCATAACGATGACTCGGATAGCAGTGACGTAGCCGATGGGTGGGATATAGAAGTTGCAGTCTTCTCTGAGTGAATTGATTTATTTCATGCTAGTTTTCTTTGAAAGAAATTATCTGTCGATTTTGTTTTATGCAGAGCAGAATGATGGATTTATGTGATGTAAATGTAAGAATCTCGTACGTGAAAATCAGTCAAACAAATCTGTCTCTCTCTTCCTCCTTCAGTAAAAAAAAAAATTATCCCATCCACACATCTATGCCAAGGACAGAGTGTATTTGGAAACCATAGTCCAGTCAAGTGTTTGAAACCAACCTGCAATCCAAGCAAATAGTAATGACTAGGAAAAATTTTTTTATGCAGGTATTTACATGTTTTTTCCTTTGATATCCACAATATCTTTACGATTCATGAAATTCTGAGTTATTAAACCCAGCTTCATTGGACATATTTTGAAATATTTTGCTATGAAAGCATAAATTAAAGTCATAATTTAGCAATTTTTGGACATATCTAGGAATATTTGATTATTTAGCAATGCATAAACCCTGAAAATTATCAATTTTTGACAAAATTTTGTAGCAAATAAATAAATAAATAAATAAATAAATAAATAAAATAAAATAAAAAATGTTTCTGCATTTTTTGTATTTTCTAATAATTATTTTGTATCCTTGGATATCGCGTTGATATTACTCGGTTTTAGAAATCCTACATTTTGATACCCTTGTTGATTTAGAGAATATTGTGACATATTTTACACGTTAAGGGCATATTTTTGGATTCTCGTAGTCATTTTCGTGAAGAACTTTTTTGTTGAATGGTCACTATACCGAATTGATATTTCCGTCATTTTCTCGAACAACATTTTTTTATTTTTTCAAATATTCATATTTCTAAAAAGATGAATAAAATAAGTCACCTCAGAGGGAAAATTCATCTGGCAAGTCAAAGAGAAATAGTTCTACTGTACCCAGTGCGAACAATAGGTATAGAACTATGCAACGTTTTTTAATTTAATTCAGTCATATCTCAAGAATGGTTCCACCAATTTTCATAAAATTTGGTGTTGAGGTTTTTGGAGTAATTTTAAATGGATTCCTCATTCCAGTCCAAAAGGGTGGGCATTCAATCTCACCCCGAAATCCGGGTGAGATTAAATGATCTATTTTTTTGTCAACTATGAGTGTTCTATTGAAATTTGAAAATGTTTCAAATAAACAAGTGGTAGAGGAAGGATAATTGCTACGTGAAAATCTTTCTCAAAAATTTCACCCCTCGAAACAGTGTTATCGAGCAGAATATGTCTGAAATTGTTCAGTCTCACCTCATTTGACAGTATTTGGATTTCCTATCTTCAATCTTACGTATAGCTTTGTTTCTTCAGCGATTTATAGAATATAGACAATTCACCGCAGTATTTTCAAATACCATTGATAGATAATATTATGTCCTAATAAATATGCAATGTGCGCTCTGAGGTGAATTTGGGAAAGAGTCATAGTCGAGTAAATACCTAGTCATTCGAGAAAATCAGTTCAAGCAAATAGTCTTTCGGGTATTCGTTGATTGGTTGAGAAACGATATTTGGGAAAATTGTCAAGAAAGAATTTTCGACGTATTTAGATATCGATAAAGGAATATTTTAGGTACCTATTCATATTTCACAGTATTTACAACATAAAAAAAGTTTCCCAAGTGATTACACTTGAAACCAATGACCCTTGATAGTGTAGGTATTGACATTGGAATCCAAACTGACCATGCTTATGTAAAAACTAATGGGCTATTAATAATTTTCTTCTCACCGTCTTGCTGAACTGAAGACACCGAAGTCTAGCTCTACATTACCAGCTTTTGAATATTGGTAAGCAGTCAAGAAGTCGATGCTTTTAAAAGAATATGTGTAAACAGAGTGTCTCATCAGGTCTTACCGATATTTGGCAATACTGTAGAACTTGCGAATACATATGTTATGAAAGTGCTGAGTGGAGTAACGTCCTAATATAGCTAGATTTTGAACTATAGGTACCTACCGCATTTAAAAATAAAAAGTAGGCCAAAAATTCACGAACGTTTTTATTTTCGATTTAATCCAAGTTTTGGAGGGGAATTAGCGGAAGATGATAACTGAAATTTACACTCAAAACATAAACCCAATTCGAAGGTTAGAAATTTCTTCAGAACACTATTCATTGAAAAAATTTTTAGAGTTGACGGTTTTGAAAATATACCTATGAAGACGAATACATTTTCTAGGAACTTGCAGGTAACTGAAATGGTCTGACTTTTTTGGTGCATGTTTGTATTATGGTCCCCGTCAATGTCCCTAAAAAATTTGGTTTAAATCGAACAAAAAGAGGTTACTGCAGCTACCTACCTACAATTTTTCGTTTATTTCAACGAATTAACTGTATAATTTTTTTTAAACTTGATGGGACACCCTGTATTGTGAAGTTTTTGGAATTGATATTAATAAAGTGGAAAGTAAACTTAATGTAATTTAATATAAATTGATAGATTATCGTATAGACGTACGACTTAAATTATTTTTGTTAGGAGAAATTTGCAGTAAAGTTAGATATAGGTATTCTTTATAAAGAGAGGAATCAAATCTTACATTTCGATAGTCAGACGGATACATCGATAAATAAGTGATAAATGCAGACGATAAAAAAATATCGCCAATCGATCGAGTAAGATCTTTGTTCAATTCGGTCTCCAGTTCTTGCCATCTTAATTTTTCATTTTGTAAACTATCTGAAAAAAAGTGAGACTCATTTGTTTTTTCCTTCTGACCGAAAAGAAATTGATTAGTAGTTTAAACTATATTATGTGTATAATGTTAGAAACCTAGAAGTTTTCCAGCTCTTTCAAGTTTTAATGTGCAAATATCTATAGAATCTTCAAGTTCTTTTTTTTCTTTAGTTTTTTCCGCCAATTCGTCTCGAAGAAGTTGTAATTGGGACATTACCTACGAATGTAATAAAAATTGATTAAATATTAATGCGAATATTATACGCGACACCAGGTTGCAGTCAGAGTTGACCGTTATCACTCTAGAAAATGATTGCTGATCAATAATAATCATTACCATACTGAATCTACAATGAATAATGACTAAATTAATCATTAAGTACTCGTATCACTATACGCATATATGAGTAATGGTTAATTTACTCATCAATCATCACTCATGACGTTACTATCTTCACTCTGATCAATAATGATTACCTATTCACGTATCACTAGTGGGGAAATTATTACTTCACTTACTTCTTATTCTCGGTTTGTATTTTTATCCTCATTAGTATCTTTGGGTGTCACTTACTACAGTTGGTTGGCTGGCCTATCTAATTGAAAGGAAATTAGGAGAAGACGTACCGTAACTGTACAGACGATGTAAAGAAAATATTTTTTTGTCTACCGAAATAATAGAATAATAATTGTCACCCGCGACCTCCGCCTCCATGTAGCAATTTGATTTGAGATTTGTAATCCTTCTAAGAGAAAATATCAGTGAGAGAGAGAGAGAGAAACATGGGGAGAAAAAGAGATTGAGCAGTTTTTAGCATTGAAAATCCTTCAAGAGTCGGTTTGTGAAAAAGTGTCCGCCACCAGATTTATAAGAAGAGAAGGGGTAGATAACAAAGATAAAAAAAAGGGGAAGGAGTAAATGGTGATGAAAAATAAAGTGAAGGTGACAGCGTTACTTTGTTGATTACTAAGTGAATATGAAGCTAAAAGAAAACGAAGTAAACTCGTGTTGTGTTTGTTATCCCGAATAGTTGTGAACAAACACACAAAATAATTACGTGTTTTTATTAAACAATATTTAATACGGAATTAAGAGTCACAATAAATTACGGTTATCACCTCGTCACAATGAATTCTTATACTTAAATGACTTCGCTCACTTTGCGGATAATCGTATGTAAAAACACATATATATATTAATATTCTATCTATTGTCGTCTCACCTCTACATAGGGTGGACTACTAACTTGGCGGTGTCTAGGAACACCTACAGACTTTAGAGTTCAATGTAGCAGAACTACTTTGAAGCTCTTCAGAAAGGCAAGTGAAGTCTTGGTGTAAATCGATTTACCAAGTGACTTCTTTTTGTGCCTAATATTGTTTACTTTCGCAAAAGGGTACCTCAGGTACATGCCAAAATAGTGCTGACAGTTATGCTGATTAGTTGTACGTCTGCATAATTGTTAGCTCTGTTAATTGGGTTACTAACGGATGTAACGGTGAATATTTAGAGGAAATATTCGCCGTTAATTGTTGCGGAGTATTTAGGTCAGCGAACATGTTCGTCTGTCTAAATACGACGGAACAACTCATTTTTTTAATTTTTATTCATTTTCAGTGCCCCCCTTTCATAGTTATTGGTCCAAAATTAAGCATTTTATAACCACAATCAAAATGAAAATACCAGCCAGTCCACACCAAAATCATTAGGTCTGGTCCGTGGTTCAGTCTACTGTTCATACCAAATTTTATGACTATCTGACAAAAATTGGGACCAATACTATGGTAACAAGAAAATAAAATAGATATAATTAAATATGAATTACAAGGAATAGTGACAAAATTTTCTTGAAGTTATAAAATGAAAAATGTACCAGCTCCTATCCCTAAAAGCTAACACTGGATCAAAATTAATGAGTAGATTTTTATGGAAACCCACTTAAGAATTCTTCCCTACCAAATGAGGAATATTTCACCAAATTCAGAATATTGTATTCTGAATTCTGCGAAACATGTTAGTCTGCCAACTTCCATTTACATACGTGAATTATATTTTACCATCTCAGTACCCCATCTAAGTATGGCCTCAGTATCGTGCGATTTTACTTAAGCCATAAGACTTAAAAAACCCTCCTTAGAACAACCCACAACTACTAAGAGTAACCAATTTCTTATTATAAAATGGCTCTCTTCCCTCCTTCAATCTACCACAGTTGTCTTCCTTCTTTCTCATTTCACTTTCAAACCATTTATTTGACAGGGCCATGTATACAGTACCTAAATATAGAATACTTACCCTTCAGTTTTGTAATTTTTGGAGGCTCTGTACCTCAGAAAGGGGGTGATACAGAAGAATGAAATTTTATGGACTTATTAATATAGTAAGGTATATACGTTAAGGGAGAGAAAAATGTTCAAAATTATTTTCGAGAGGGTCAAAATCCACATCTTTTTTCTCGAAGGGCCATGAACATTTTCTCTTCTGATGGCCCATTTACATTGCGAGACCTTTCCAACATTTCAGTCATGAAAATTGGTCCAGCCATTGCACACCAAGGAAGATATTTTTATAATTAATGATTAGAAAGTGACAGAATGTTAAATAAATGCATCATTAAATAATCTTAATGAAGGGTGAAGTACTTTTAAAATGATAGAATACGGTAAACACACCACACCCAGTTTCAGCAACTATGGTTTGTTGTGTAGAGGGCATACTTATTATGCGAGTTTGCAGGTTCAAATCCAATTCGGAGTATTTTTTTTTTTTTTTAATATTTTCATTAATAATTTGGATAAGGTGAGAGGTTAGGTGACTTTTTTTAATGTACAAATAGAAAAAGGAAAGGTATAATATTACAATTATTGAAATAAAAATAAAAACATTACCAGTTGGAGTTTGTCATTTCGATTGTAATCTTATAGATTAATGTTGTGTTAGGAAAAAAGTTGACCTTGTTACCTTGCAACCTCAGTTCAAAAATCATTACTTAAAGGCAGGTTTATTCTTTACATCGAGGTGCAAAATATCGGTGTAAACATTACTTTTCTGATCATGTATTATAAAAAATAAAATAAAAACTACAAAACCTATTTTTTTTAATAATTTATTCACTCTGTATGGTTGACGATGAGTAGCAATGGTCCCTCAATGCTCCTCAAGAAAATTAGCCAGAAGAATTTAAACTAAGTACCTATATGTATTATAGACGATAAATTACTAGCATACCTAAGCCAAAAAAAGCTCAACCTCACTCTATCCTGGTTCTTAATAAATTTTAATGACTCGCCTTATGGCTCACTCCTAAAAAAATGTAATTCCACCACTAATGAGTCGTCTGATTTTAAGAGCAGCAATCATTTCTTATGAGAGAAAAATTGATGTTTAATCTTTTACTCACGATTTATGATTGATAATTACTATTGATTAACATGGGTATAGAATAATTCATTACTCATTGGTCAATAGTCATTATTGATAATCGAGTAACATTTCACCCCAGTGACGTCTTATAATGGCCAATACAAAAAAAGTAGATATACTTATTTCACCTCTGTCAGTTGCGTTCGTTTTTCATTTAATTTCTCCATTTGATGAGCGAAATCTTCTTCCGCTTTGGCTAATTTAATTTTTTTAGGTCGGACTATTTTGATGACACGATCATAAATTTCCATCGCCCTCACCCATTTGCATAAACCTTCACAAGCGTTTGACACTTTTTTGACGATGTCCGGATCGAAATCTGGATGTGTAATAAATCTGAAAATTGAATTTTTTTGATTACCTCTGTGACGTCTTCAGGTACCTACTTAATTTATCCACATTACACTACTACCTTGCGTAATATATCTGGGAGCGGTGAAAGGGAGGAAGTGTGGTCTTCACAAAAATATCCAGCTGTGGAAATTTTAGCTCAAAAATATAATTTATTACTTACTTAAATATTCTCAAATTTGACGATTAAAAATTATTTCATTTCAGAAAAACTGTGATAACAAACTAATTATTTGCGATAAAAGTGAGAAAAATAGGTAATTTTGTTATGAGTTTGAAATTTTTTACACGAGCCTAACTCGAGTGCTGCAAATCACTCGAGTATCAGTCACTTACTTTGCACGCGTATCACATACTATTTTTTTCAACACCCCCTCCTATGAGAGGAAAACAAATTTCCTTCTAAATAATTTCTTTAGAAGAAACTAAATAGTCACTTAATAATTTTACTTTTATTAAAACCAACGATTTGTGACACCTGATCCAACCGCTACCAAAACAATTTTAATAGAAATGAAACAAATAATTTTTCTTGAATCCAATCAAAGTTTCACTTTTTTTTTTCAAGTTGTCGCCTCCCGTCTCTCAAAAAACGATTACATATTGGAAACAAATCAATTTTACTAGAATGATATCATAAATTAACAAAATTATCGTTGTTCTTATTTTGTTTCTCAAAAACACAAAAAATTGAGCCATGCAAGAAAGTAGTAGAGCCATGCGAGAAAGTCAACTTGCAAATGCATATGCTTTAAATCATATTGAAATTTCCTTCTTTTCTGTTGATATAAGCCACAAAAAAACATATCTTTTGGGTTGGTGAGGCAAAAAAGTACTTTTATAAACTATACATTTTATTTTTTTTTTAGTACCGCATACTTCTCCAACCAAAAACCAATTTTGAAGAAATTTGTTAATTCACAGGCACATAATTTGTAAAGGTAAGTTTAAAATTAATAATTTTGGACATACTCGTATTTACCTGCTTCTTATTACACTCATTGTATTCGGATCTATGTTTTCTTTATCATATGCTTTCAAATTATCCAATAATTTTGCGTCACTTAACAATTTCAAACACGTTGGCCAGTAATCTTCTATTGTGTTTCCGGTTACTTCGGTCCTACATTCAGGTTTCATATCCTTCATTATACAAACTGCCTCTAAAACCTAAACAAACCCAATAATATGGAATACTTTTGAATTTCGCCCAATTCTACGCTGAAACACTTGAGCAAAATAACAAAATAATAAAACAGATTCTCACTAATTTTACTATAGACGGTGGATTTTTCATCGCCTTAATGACTGTAATGTCTGAGCACTTTAAGGTATTTAATGCATTTGTAGCACTAATTAATGCTGGCTCTGCTTCTGACAAATCACTTTCACAATCATCTCTTATGGCTTGGGATGCTGCTGCTGCTTCATTTGCTAGTGCTTCATCAGCAGCCACAATCTATAAATTTGGAAGTGATTAAAGAAAATAGAAAAAATGACTTAAAACATAAATTTTCTTAATAGGTAAACAAGAATCTCGTTATGGCTTACTTCTTTAGCAGCTTCAATGTTCATTGTATTTTGTTCAATTTTGATCATTAACTTTTCAGTGGCATCAGATGTATTTAAGAGTTTTGGTTTTAAAATTTGAAGTTCATTTTGCATTGAGGTTACCTGAACAGTGATTTGAAACAAATATTCGTCGACTTTTACTAATATGATGATTATTATAATTATCATTATTATTGTTGTTATTATTATTATTATTATTATTATTATTATTATTATTATTATTATCATTATTATTATTATTATTATTATTATTATTATTATTATTATTATTATTATTATTATTATTATTATTATTATTATTATTATTATTATTATTATTATTATTATTATTATTATTATTATTATTATTATTATTATTATTATTATTATTATTATTATTATTATTATTATTATTATTATTATTATTATTATTATTATTATTATTATTATTATTATTATTATTATTATTATTATTATTATTATTATTATTATTATTATTATTATTATTATTATTATTATTATTATTATTATTATTATTATTATTATTATTATTATTATATCGTGCTACGTGTGCTATCGGACCTAAAATCGGAGATGATTATTAGTTGAAACATTTGGTTGCACAGTAGTGGGAAAACTGGTCTGAAATGTCTGCAGGCTGGAGGAATGAGAGGCATGGTGGTGGTTTAGTTTTCCAAAAAAATCTTTAATTCATAATGTGTAACCTAATGTGAAGGACTATTTGAAGACTGAGAAGACCCCAATAGTACATATCATTGTGGAACGCAAGCTGCCCTGAAAGAGTCCTTCATTTGGTGCTGCAACATCTCAGATAGGTTATATCAGAAGAATATCCATCTGCTGTGGAACTTTGAGAAAAAAAATTTGTGGAACCCTGCCACCATATTCAGCCCAGATAAATCACTGGAAAAAATCAGTGAATTTACTGAATAAGCACTCCTAGAAGGAATTCAGTATTTGGTACTAAGGACTATGAGCCAGGTCATAGATGGCCTAGCTGTTTATTTCACTTCATTTCACGTAGTTCCCTGTAGCAACTGTCTAATTGGCTACTTACAGGTGTGAACACCTACAAGAGAAATAAACAATATTCAACACAATTAAGGGGAAAACAATTGGGGGAGATAGTACCCTCTCATCACATATATATACCACGTGTAAGTATGACTCGTATTCCAGTTACTACATTGAGCATATTACTTATAACAAAAAAGGGTCTTTTTCAGTTTTCAGCTAATTTTTATATCTAATTCTTTAGGTTGGTTCAATTGTGTGGAATACCTTGTTGTGAAAAGATATTCTCACCAGGAGGTAATCTACAGATTTTGCGCGTTCAACCACTTCATATGTAAATATATGGGTAAGCCAAAACATGGGCAAACATTGGCAATTTTAGAACCAGTTTGGACAGTTTATATACAGGCTTATTTACATGCACACCAACACACATACGTAGTGATTACATATGTTTGTGTGAGTGGCCCAGTGTGTCATTTTTGGTAGTGATAAGAAATCATGTATGGAATTGTGACATCATCGTATTGTTGAGATTGGTCACAGTTTGGTGTATACTTGTACATTACTTGTATGTACGTGCAAGTAATTATGATCAAACGTAATCTACGTGTTTTCATTTTACATCGTAGAGACAAATATTTGCCAGCCTTGCGACAGCGACTGTTGTCAAGGAGTTCAAGCCCCTTTACCTCATACGAATTGAGTCCCCACAAGTTGTTTGTTAAAAACAATTTTTTAATGCTTTTTAGTTTTCTCTTTTGCTTAAAACAAACAGTTTTCCAAAGATAACTCGAAACCAATTTCATCGATTTTGAAAATAATAATTTGAAACTTTCAAAAAATCATCTTTCATCATTTAAAACAAAGTTCGTAAATATCGATCCAGTAATTCTTCAATAATTCGCACATACATGCATGATAACCTACATTTTGTTTAAAATACACCCATTCTATCTCTTCACACATACATACATATACATACGAGTGCACACGCACACACTCACACTTTCAAAACAAACAATAAGGATACGGAGCAACCCAAATACATTGACTCCCATGGGAGGTTTACTTTTATAGGAACACCCATAAGAGTAATTATGTCAGCCCAGAAAATAATTAATACGATATTAATAAACTACCTAAATAAATATTCAAAACGAATAAGGACTGAACGCATTTGTACATAATATAGTTTTTTTCTCCCAGTATGCCCTTCCATTTTCTACTTTTTTTCCACTTTATGGGAAGGAAGACAGGTTCGCGGAGAAAAAGAGGAGGTTTCCTCAAGTGACATATCTTATAGGCATTGTTTTGATTCACGCAGGAATTGTGTTTTATTGTTACGAAAAATGTCCAAACGCGTAGTTCTAGCAGAAGTTTCGTTGTACCATCTTATCGTTAAATTAGCTGGAAAATTCCCTAAAACATTTGTCAAGGACCTTATGTATACAAATGTTTGTTTCTCACAAGTATAATTATTGTAAACGAGAGAGTAAAACCTCAAATTTTTCAACAGTGATCAGTGGATGTCATTAACTTTTCCACCCATGAGATCATACAAGAATCTCATTTTTTTAAAAGTCAGTTTAAAATGTTCCATAAATCCATAAAAATATTTAAAAATAGATCTTACGAGCAGACAGCTGGTTACCAGTTTGAACATAACAGAAACGTATAAAAGCCACCACAGTCATTGTTATCCTGATGGTAAGCAAAAAAAGAGACACATAAACTATGAATTGGAATATTGGGGTGAAGACAAAGCGGAAATTCCGGGTTTAGAATTTAAAATGGCTGATCATGAAATTACTCTTGGGAAATTGCTCCGTATCTTCTAGCGGTTTACTGTTGTTGCTTTTTTCGTGCCGTAATTAAATTTACATTCGGTTGGGTACCCAAAAGTTCGTATTACTTTTCAAACAAAATATAACAGCCCCGTAGGCTACTTTTTTCTTCTCTTTTAAAATTTAAAAATTCCTCCTCCGCACAAATAGCTTCAACGACTCGAATTTCGTAGCTGTTTGTGGTACCTGTACCGACGTAAAAAGTTTTTTGTTTTGTTATTAATTTATTCTCTCATTTTCTATAGGTATATATGCTTTTTTGATTTATTAGGCTGCGCAGTGCTCGTACGTACCTGCTTGGCTGTATTATTTAATTTTTCCAGTCCTTGGTGATATCGGTTTTTCCTCGATGAAATTTCTTCGACTTTATTTGCGTGCAACGTGTTGAAGGTTGATATAAATTTGATGAATAATTCTGGTGTTACGCAAAACTCTTTCGGAAGCTTATTGTGGTACCTAAAACGAGAGCCAAAATTGTCTCCTGCCTTAGTCTCAGTCGGCGAAAGTTTTCGTTAAAAATTAAATAAATAGTCGCCAAAAAGCCACGCGGCTCAACTTGAAAGGTGAGAAAACAGGAGGAGAAATTAAGGCTATTGAGAATTTTGGAATATCATACCTATTGTTCCCTAACAAAAATCATTCGTTTGAAATTATTTGTGGGCAAAAATTTTTCAAATAAATGATAAATTAATAATTTTATTTAATTAATAAAAAAATTTAAAAACGAAATCTCAGAGGGAAGATCAACGCGGCTCTATTGGTATTTGGCTGCGAGTCGCTATTAAAAATCTTACACTTCTGCATTTTTGATAGCTTCTCGATGAATTTTCTCGCAAAATTTTGTGCACTTTGTAAGTAATTTTTCATCCTTAAAAACTGACATTTTGCGTAAAAGACCTTCTGCCATATTTTGGAGAGCATCTTGCGGCCAGCCAGAATACCTTTGGGAAAAAAATTAATAAATTAATTTCTTTATTTGCGTATGAATGAATTAATATTTAATTTCGTAATGGAATATTTTGGTCGTAAAAGTAGGCCACATGAAATTGTTGCACTAACCAAAAGACGGTGCAACACTTCAAAAGTGCAGGAAACATTTGAAGTCGGTTGTAAAAATTATCCATTAATGGATCAATTGTAACGGCAACGTGGATATTTTCACGAACTTTTTTTAAAAAAAAACTGTATAGAGCCGAGGGAGCTATATCAATTTTTATATCCTGAAACAGAAAACAATTAAACAAAATGTTTGTCAATTTTAATGATTCCATCCATAAATTCTGTCAATTACCTATTGTTTTTTTTTGCTTCTATCATATTATACTTTAATATCTTTTCAGTTTTGATTTATTGATTCATTTGAAAAATAAAAAAATAGTAGGGAAGAGTGTTGTACCCATGGACATACGCAGCTAAAGTGATGTCCAACGCCGCATCAAAAACATATCAAAGATAGAACATTGATAAAAGTTTCAAATTCTTGTATTGGTTACTGCGCATGTGTCATAGCTTGATAGTGGTGTGTGTGTGTGTGTGTGTGTGGGTGTGTGGGGTGTGTGTGTGTATTGATTTAGAGATGTCCGTTTTCACTACAAAATATTCACAGTTTTGGATCGGCAGAATGTACAACTGAAATTGTTTCCTCTCTATCTTTCATGTAGGTATTTTTAAATCACAGTGCATATATGGAGCACTGGATATCTCTTTAGCTGTATGTCTCAGGTTGTACCATAAGTTTCTCAGCTCATACATGACACATGGTAAAACATATCACATCACATAATAAAGTACATATCTGACAACATTGCATTTGTTTGTCATTCTTCTTGTGTCCGTGTATTTTTAATGTTATAAAGATTTAATTTGAAAAAAAGGTGAAAAAATTTTGATGATTGCATGGTTTTAATTGATGAATCATTGTATATGTTAATTGTAGCTGGTTCACTAAGCTTTGCTCGGATGCGAAAAATGAGAAAATTTTGTTAATTTTAATCAAGCTGGAGAATTTCAGTAATATTAGGTATATCCTTGGGTATTATCACATTCGTATACCTCCATAATTTTAAGATTACAATATTTAACTCATACTTCATTGGTCATAAATCATAATAATCATACGCAGTTTAGGCCTGGCAAAATTCGCTAATAAAATCTTTCTTATTCGTTATTTCTAGGGTTAATAAATTTTTCAACGTTCGTTGTTATCACTTGCTATTGATGGGTAGATTGAGATGCTCATATATTTTTTCAACGAATTTTATCAAACCTGAGATCAATGTAGATTGTTTTTTTGTACCCAAATACCTTAAAACTGCAATTTTTAGCTCAAAACGCATTTACATACACACATACACCCATACATACATACCAACATACAATTGTTGCTCGTATTATAGTACAGGATTCCCTTTAAGTAATTAATCTTTCCTAATTGATTTTTCAGAAATAGGTGATTGTAAAATACTGAAAATAAAGAAATAAAAATTGATATGTTGTGTACGATGGACCCTTTTTTCTGTTGTACCAGAGACCATTAATTTATTTCCCAATTGGATTTAAAAGTGAAGTTACAATGGTGTTAAATATTTATGAAATAATAAGTAAATGATGATTTTTTTCAACTTTCACAGATTAATTGTGGAAGCCATTGTACAACACTCATTTGACCATGGTATAATCTTATTGTACCATGATCTAAAAAATACTTAGAGAATTTTTGAAACATTTTTCGTAATGAAATTAAGTATAACTTTTTCGCATTTTATACGGTATGTGTTACAGGTATATCTTTATTAAATAATAAGCCTTAAGGCGCCACTTCGCGGCACTTTGGCTTGTGCCCACCCTGGATTTTTTCTAGTATACGGGGAACACTGTAGAATTTGTTGTTTTGGTTTAATAAACAAAATTTTTTTTATGCACGCGTGTAGCTGTGTAGATACTGGTGCATGTGCAACGAATATTTGGGAAAATTTTAGCAGAATAATATTGTGAAATAATTTTGACACATAATTTCAGTTGGCTTGTAGGTTTATTATAATGATAAATGAAAGATTTTTCTTTTCAACTTTCACAGATTAGTAGTGGAGACCATGGTACAACAGTTGTACCATGGTTAGAAATAGAGCATTTTTGAAAAAATTTTCATGGAGATATGAATTATATTTTTTGGCATTTTATATAAAGGTTACTACTTTATATTGAGCCTCATTTAAAGTTTTTTGGTCAATCCAGTGTTAAGTAAGGAGAGAAAAATCAATTTTGTGTCTATGGTATAACGCTCTCCTCTAAGATTATCATCAGAATGAACTGGAAATATAAAAAAATAAACATTATTAACTGTGAGGGAAAAAATATTGAATAATTTATGGTTCTACAGAGTAGGATGATTGAAAGTGAACTTGCAGTAGGCTACAGTTACCTACTTGACTAAATAAAATTCTTAATTGCCTTGTGCTTTCAAATGTTTTTCTCCCTCTATTTATTTAGGTACCTACATTGGCTTATCTGAAAATGTTTTTCATGAACAGCGTTTGTATGGTTAGGTTTTTGTGTCCTTCTGTCTCCATATTAGAATTTTTCAATCACTTCCAATTAGAATACCTACAATTTTACATCTATTTTTAACATTTTTTTTAAGGTAGTGTTATCATAATCTTGAAACTTTTCATTGGAAGGCCAGCAACTCATTGGATAGTACAACATTAAATGTTAACATCTGTGATATACAGACGACGTAACTTTGTTAGGTACCTACTAATAATTCTTCCTAATAATACTCAAAAATATTTTTTTTTAATTGATTTCTGATAAATGAAAGTCCAATAATATTGACTATAATGTTCAGAGATATTTAAGAGAAAATTTTAACTAAGCTATAGGAATAGCTTGCAAGGTTTTTAGGGTCTTAATTAATCAAAATAAAAAGTGAGAGTAATGCAACCAAGCAGCTTTTCATTTTTCGCTGTCGTGTTGTTTCATTTCTGTGTCAAATGTTCATTAAAATATTAAAGACGAACCTTTTCACCACCCGCAATCACTACAATTTTTAGCAGTTTTTTGCATTTTTCGTCGATTTATTGCAGACAATATTTTTTCTTGCGTTAAAAAATTTATTGTTATACTTCGTTGATTGATTTCAAAATTGAGTAGGTGTAAGATTAAAATGTTTCTATAAAAACTGGTTCTTGCAGGCCTTCTCCTCTCCCTCCAAGATTTATATTTACTTCGGAGAATTTAATTAAGAACAGTTAAAAAAAAAAAAAAATTACAGAATAATAATATCATTGAATATTCTTTCAATATGAATGGTAAAAAGCGAACTCTGCATTCAAGAAAATTACAATTTTGAAAATTTTTTTTCTTTCAATTTCTAATTTATTTGACTAATTAGGTCTGCACCTGTTTCATTTTTTTCACGAGTAAAAGCAAAAAAAATTGATGGCACTCTGATGCAATGTAAGAGAGTAATTTCATTTGAAATTGCCCAATAAGTAAATGTGACCCAAATCAAATTTTTGTTTTAAAGCAAGCATAATTATTACGCTGTATAATGATCCACTCTGACCCTACGATGCAGATTAAAAATATATATTTACATTACTTGTTCGTGAGCTATCTCCATCATTTTATTTGAAATTGTCGACCTTTCTTCGACAGAAAAAAGATCTGGGAAGTCAGCCGTGGTCAAAAGTGTGTTAATATCGTCAAAAATATTGCAATCGTCGACAAGATCACTTGACACGATAAACAGGTGAACTTTATCGTCCATTCCACACGTTATTAGTAATTTTTTCAAGTCCTTTTGCCATTCCGTTATATCGTATTCTGAGTGAAAGTCAATCTAAATGAAAAAAAAAAAAAAAAAAGAATATAGTTAACAATGACCGTAAAATTACCTACTGAAATTTTTCGACAAACACAACCCCGTGTTTTAAACTTTGTGCTTACTTACTTACTTCAAAAGTGGTAAGTTTTCTTATTTTGGCACCTAATTTTAGCAATGTTCGTCGACCGGTACCAGTTGAGCCGATTAACAATAAATGTCCTTTATCCTTTTGCAAAGCCCTCGAGATAATCGAAATATTTTCAACGACATATGTGAAAATTATAAAAGGAACTTCCGACTCGGTTTTCAAAACATTATCATTAACAAAGGCAGTAATCTGCTCCGTTAATAGGCTTATATCGGTTACCTGAATGATAAAAAACGATTCAAAGGTAGTTAATATAGGGTAAACCTTTTGCTAAGAGAAACCACATATATATATATGCTTATAAGAAATGACTCTCACTTCGTCATAACCACCATCATTACCCAAATTGAAATTAGTAAAACATAGATTTCTTAAATCGTACACAGTGACGGCATTTGCATCGACTGACATAAGATGGCCCATGTATTGTTCTAATCTTTGTCTGAAGAAATGGCAGGACGAGTTTTTCACATAATTAAACACGTGCTCTCTGGAAGGAAGACATGCACGAAAATTTTCGTAAATAGAAACATCTGGAGCTGAGAAATACCTACTTTTAAACAACTTCTGAATAATTTTACATTAATTATCGTTGCTCACTTTTCTGTGTAGTTTTCAAATTTATCTCCAAACACTCTCATCATTTCATGAACCCACAAACGAAAAAGTTCGTCGGTTCCTTGACACGCGTGACTTGTTATGAGTCCTACACCGCTGAATACTCGTTTAACATCTTTCAGATCGATGAAGGATGCAGGAAGTTGGCGTTGTTTTTGAAACAGAATTCTAATTTTCTTGTAAACTTCCAAAGTGGCTGATACCACTGCCTAAACAATTATAAGAGCCGAAATCGTTTACATTGTTTTTGCCTGTATTTACATTTCAGTAGTAGGTAGGCCTGAATATTTTTTAAATCTTTGACAAAAAAATTAGGTACTTTGTACTTTCTTCGTAAGTTATGAGCTAATTTTTTAATTTCGTGTAATTGCCTGCTTATTGTAGGGTAAAAACCTAAATTTTTCAAAAAAGTTGAACAAAATTTTTTTTTTGAAATGATTAGGTATTTCATTTTTTTGGGACGATTTTCGTGGAAAGTATTTTTTTTGAAAATTCTTTTATTAATTAAGTCAGCGAACGCTCAAAAAGGGGCTCTAGACACTTCTTTTGGTTCAGTTTTTGTACTGAAAGTTCTCGAATTTACACGATAGGTGAGTTAAATCAGCAGGGCATCGTAAAATGTGTCCCTTGTTTCGGTTTTTCACAAATATCTCGAGAACGATGGGTGTTAGGCCTAAAGTAATTAGATATAGGTACCCAAAGATATACAGCTAAAAAGATGTCCGAATCACTATGAACGCTGTGGTTCAAATATACGTCAAATATGAAAATATCTGATCTGACGCGCATCAGCTTCCCTAAACGACGGTTTTAACTCACTTTCTCTGTTCTCTTATCCTAATCTGTAATTTATAAAGTAGGAAAATTTTAACTTTTAGAGAATAAATTAAGAGAAACAGTATAAGCTCAATTTTATAGGTGTTAGGTTAGAAAGGATAAAACAATGAGTTTAAACCATCCTTATGTGTGTATTTTCTCAAAGTGTCAAATTTTGTAATGGCTGCCATTCGAAAACCAATTTACCGATTTCGCTAAAATTCAATATCAAACCAGTCCCAAATAGTCTCCTACTGCTATAAAAATTTCAAGCCAAAATCTTTTAATTTATGGGAGTTATCGTGATGACAACACGATGGGTTTGCAACACTTTGAGAACGCCTTCCTCCGAAATTAGTTGATAAATTTCAAAAATTTTAACTCAAATGTGTATAGCCTATGAAAGCTTCTAATACTACCCAAGTTTCATTGCTATAGGTCAAACAGCGGAGGCTCTACGGACTCTCAAAAAGGGCACAAATTAGCAAATATATATATTATGTATTGTATAAAGAAGAATTTGAGTGACTTATATATTCGTGATCTACGACTCAGGATCGACGCTTTTCCACAGGTCCCACCTCCAGGTCCTGCCAATGCGCTGAATGCAGTTGTTTTGGAAAATACACTACAGAGCTATCGAAGTTCGGAGTTTTACATTATGCGCAACTCAAGCTGAAATTTCTCATTGAATTTTTTGAAGATAACTATCCGACGCATGCGCAATAACAAATATAATGATTGGAAACCTTTCATTTTTGACTTGTTTTTGATCAGCTCGTTGAGGACGCCTTAGTTGTATGTCCCTGGGTATACCTATACGTACAAAAATCAACCTAATAAAGTTTTCTACAAGAATATTCTCATTAATTTTTTCACTTTTTTTCACAAAAAAAAAAAAAAAAAAAGCAACAACAATATTTATTATACAACGAGGTGTAAAGATGTTTTTGGAAAAAAATACCATCTTGATTAGCAAATTTCTCGAAAACTGTGAAAAATGTGAAAAAATTGGCGGAGAACTTTTTTGTAGAAATTTTATCAATTTTTTTTTTTAACTACCGTTCTCGAGATGTCCGTGAAAATTTACACATAGTTTTTGCTTTTCAAGCAAATTACTTTGGATCATGCACATGTATTATTCTCGTTTCTTTTCTTAAATTATTAAACGAATTTAACGAGGAACAACATTGAAGTAATTTGCTTGAAGTGCAAAAGCTAAGTATGTGTAAATTTCCCATTTTTTGTCCCTTTTCTTCGTAAAATATGCCCAGCATTAGTTGGTCGGCGCGTTTTCTTTGATACTTTGGATGGTGATGACTGATGAGCATTACCTCTAGCGCAGCTGAAAAGACTGATGACATCATAGGTTTGAGCTTCGAAATATTAGGGACAAAAGGAGAAAAAGGGAAAAAACGCCGACCAGTCACGCCGACGTTTTTTTTTTCTTTTTTTTTCTATTTTTGTTCTATAAAAGAGAGAAAGGGAAAAAATGAAAAGTAACAAACAAAATAATCACGCAAAAAAATATTTGACCTGTGTTTTTTTTTGTTTTTTTTTTTGTTCTATAAAAGGAAAAAAGGGACCAAAAAGAAAAAAATAACACGAGAAATTGTCACTCAAAAAATTATCTGACCCCCAACGATTAGATACGTGTATGTCAAAACCTACAAAAACTGTAGCGCATCCAAGGCGTTATCTTTTTGAGCGGATCAAAAGGGTGAGAAAATTCCAATAATTTTATATGCTCTTTTTTTTTGTTTTCCCTATCTACAAATTTGGACGGTTTTTATCTGGATTCTGTCGTATACTCTTGATTTTTTTCTTTTCATCTTCATTTGGCGTTGGGTTGGTAGGAAAGCCAATAATTTTCTATGCCAACAAGGTTTTTGTTTTTGGGCCCTATTCACTTTTTTTTTTGAATTTTTTCTTTTTTTTCTTCTACTTTACCTGATTTAAACGGCATATTTGTGTCGAGAAATCTTTTGTTGAAAAATTCCAGTCTAATAACTTGCTGAATATCGTTGAAGTATCGTCTTCACTAATGATTTTCGAATAAATTACGTGCACGTGGTGAAGAAAACGAGGAGAAACTGGAGCCTTACCATATCTTGTGGACATAGCCCCCATAAATAACTGGGGGAAAAAAATACAACATATAATCGTTATAAAATTGTTCTATATCCAATAGTAGGTAGGTATATGAATTTTGGACACTCTTACGAAATCAATGACATCGATTTTTACGAAATCTTCCAAATCGTACCAAAACTGATTTTCTAACAATTCTCTCATAAGTTCGAGGGTGCTTGGAACCTCGTGGTTGTTGAAGGACACCTCCAAATCGTCGAAAGCTAAAATAAGTTTTTTACCCATTGCTGGACCATATACTCCTTTTCGGCGTCTGAATATCAAGTCAAAAATAAGAAAATGATTAGATATGTAGGCCTACACCTGGATCTGCACTACTATATGTATAATATACTAGTTTCGAATATGAACAAATTCGGCTTCCAGATATTTAAATTACCTGTCAATTTTCGACATTATTTTATTTTGGACACGATTTGCTGACGTACCATTCGTCAAATGAATTATGTTGATGATGAAACTTTCCGAAGGTAATTTTGAAAGGTTTTGCATAAGAACTGCAGTTTTTCCACTGTCTGCGGGTCCAATAAGCAATGATGACTGTTGACTTTGTTGAAAAAGTTTCAAAAAGTAATGTTGGTAAGTATTGCTTGGTGTATACACGTAGACATTTTCCATCTGAAACAAATTTTTCTCTATAATTGTACAGGCTTGAGTATTAATGCAATATTTAAAGTAGGGTGTACCTTACGTGGACTTTGAGAAAAGCAGTTGTCTTTGCTACATTTTGATTGATAATTACAATAAATTTTTTCTTCAGTAAAGTGAACTTGTTCTCAAAATTGTTTTGAATTGGTTAATTATAGGCTATAGCTGTAGTGGCAGAGACACTACGGGTTTCGGTACTTATATTTATATTCGTTTAACGTCCAAGGGACAAGAAAAATATCGTCGTCACACTCCTATCACGCACCTCTACTCTCACTAGTCGCGCAACGACGAATGTTGGCGACCTCCTCAGCCCAGTAACTCGTCTACCTACATTTCTTCGGTAGACGAGTTCCCAGCTCGCCCGCCAGGCGCGCATGAGATCGTAGGCGGAGCCCACGATACTGGGGGCGGTGTCCATGGCCAGTCTTCCAAGACTCGCTGCCCTATAGATCTGTAAAAAAGCAGAATAAGTTTCATACACACACAAGTACATACATGTCGTTTATTATAAAAATATAAAAACATAACAAATTGTACTTATAAACTACTGAATAAATATTTACAATATTTACAAAGTCCACAAATCTTTGTATGAAGAAAAAAATTTATGTTTCATGATTTTCTTCCAGTTGAGAGTCAATTATTGGCTCTCAACTGTGATTTGTGGGCCGTCAAATTGCCGGACGCTTATTTGTGAGAAGGATGTTGATATGTTCAGCGCTTTGTAGGAGTTTCACTGTAAGGAAGAAAAGGTATTAAGTTAGCAATTTTTTATTTAAAATTGTGATAGTTGACAAAGTTATCACAATTCTATTTAGTGTGGATCGCGATCCGCTATCACCTTTATCCGCTTTCCACGTAGGTAGCCGGACGATAAAGTAAGCATTTGACAAGGTTGACTTGCCGTGTCTTCAAAGATAGCTGAACTCCAATGTTGCCACAAAGCATTGGTGTTCGTAGTAGTGGTTGTGTGTATGAAGTGTATTTACAGATCAAGTTCGGATAGAAGTTAGTCTATTTTTGGGCTAACTTCTATATTAGTTCTTAGTTCCAAAGGTGCTAAGAACTTTATTGGCCGGCTCACTATTTTAGAGCTGGGCAATCTGACGTCAGCGTGGCGTACTTGGCCATCACGTGACGTCATCAGGTTTACTACAGTGGCTATTTTGTAGATTCCTGGTTTTGTCATAATGTCCAACACGTGGACTATGTCTCCAATTTTCGGTTGGAAACTTACCGTTCTGTAAGCATTGCTTACACCTTTTGGAACTCTGTCTCTCAGATATGGGAGGTAGAGTCCTTTCCAAGCTGCCCAAAGCTTGGTAAGGTTTATTTTATCAATTTTCCATAAACCTTGTAGATTTTTGGCTGTTGTGGTAGTTTCATCTAAAGGTTTGTCTAGGTCCAATGTGAAATTTCTAAAATTTGCATGCATGAAGTGTGCAGGTGTTAGAGTCACTTGCTCAGCTTCATCTGCTGCAGGGCATAGAGGTCTTTCATTCATCATCACTTGTATATTTTTAAGCGCTGCTTGAAAATTAAAGCGATGATGATAGTGTGGACCCATTACACGTTCAAACGCTTGTTTGAAGACTCCAATTAGTCTTTCATAAGATGCACCATACCACGGAGCCTTGGGTGGAGTGAAGTGCCAGGTTATTCCTTTTTGTTGTAACCTGTCGCTTATAGTACTGTCTGATGTTATTGCTTCCCAGAATTGGGGTAAGTGGGTTGCCACTAACCTAAACTGGGCGGCATTGTCAGACAGTATTGCCTTTGGTGTTCCACGGTCTGCGAAGAACGTTTGGAACGCCATCCACATTTCTTGTGTTGTTAATGATGAGACTGATAAGAAGTACACTGCTCTTGTGGATAGACAGGTAAAGATTAACACCCACTTTTTGTAAGTTGGTGTTGTTGGAGTTGCCAAAGCCTTTTTCTTTTTTGGTAGGTATTCGTCAAATACCAAGTATGGACCAAAAACATCCACACCTGTGTAGGTGAAAGGATGAGTGAAGGGTACCAATCTGAAATCTGGCATTTCAGAATGTGTTGGTTGTGCAAAAGGCCTTTTATTTGACTTTTTGCACATTACGCATGAATTTTTTAATACTTTTGGAAGTATTCTCATTGCCCTTGGTACAAAATAATTTCGGCGGAAGGCTGCCATTGTAAACTTAGTGCCTGTATGACTATTTAATGTGTGTACATTTAATAGTATTAATTTTGTTAGGTGTGATTTTGGGTGTAACATTACTGGAGATAGGATATCTTCAGTAAATGGTGTTACAGGAATATAGTTCCTTAACCTTAACAGCCCTGATTCGTCAATTGTTATGTGAAATTTTTCGTATGTCACATATTCGGGAGCATTATGTGACATAAGTTTATTAAAGATTTCAGAAAAGTATTTTTTCTGATCTGCGTAGATGAAGCATAGTAATGCGAATTGATAGTTATTAGGGATTAGAGCCCACGGTGAAACCGACCTGTTTCTGGCAAGTCGTTTTCGTGATAATTTTCTAAGTGCGTTTATGCAATGGTAGAAAATTCTTTTTAGACTTATTAGTGTGTTAAATTTGTCTATATTGATGTTGAATGGTGTGTTCAGTGGTTCATGTATGAAGCTTATGTAGGGTATTGTTTTAGAAAGATCTGTCTTTTGTTTAGTAGACAGATCTAGTATTTGTTGTGAGTTTATATTGTTTTGAGTTTGTGTAAGATCCTGACTGATTTGGTTGGGATCTTGTACTTGGTTAATTTGTGTAGCAAATGTTTTAACTTCACAATTATAATTAACCGAACTCATAACAAATTTTGGGATAAAAGTTTTTCTGGATTTTAATTGTCTTTTTAATTTGGCAGGTTGATGACTGTCAAATATTTTGTCTTGATTATTGGGAATCAAGTCTGACAATTTATCCGAAACTTTCAACGTTTCCCTTAAAGTAGAGAAGACTGGTATAGTTTTCTCTTCTTCTGTTAAATCAGGCAGAGACTGAATAATATGTAAGTCAGTCTGTGGCCATGTATCAGGATGTAGAGTTAACCACTGTGGACCTGTCCACCATGTAGTAGTGAACAAGTCTTCCACCATTGCTCCTCTTGAGCCGACATCCGCTGGGTTGTCGGTTGATGGAACGTATCTAAACTGTAGGTTTGGTACAGTTTTTATTTCATTAACCCTATTTAAGACAAATTGTGTTAACACTCTACGTTCTAACAGCCATGTTAGAACGCATTTGCTATCTGACCAAAGGTAAGTTGGGCTGTTGTGTAAGTCAAGAGGATTGCGTATATTCTTGACTGCTCTAGCTCCTATGAGTGCCGCTAACAATTCCAATTTTGGGATTGTTACCGTTTTCATAGGGGCTATTCGTGATTTTCCTATGACGAATCTGGCTTTAGTTGTACCACTTTCTTCATTGTGGAAGCGTAAGAACGCAACCATGGAGAAGGCAGTTTTTGAGGCATCTACAAATATATGTAGTTGGCATTCATTCGGGTTATAAGTACCCGAATAAATTTGTCTTGGTAGGCAGTAAGTTGTGCACTGAGTTAAGTCTTTTATTAGCTCTGTTGCTATTGGTTGTAGCGTCAGAGGCAAAGACTCATCCCATTTGTAATTTTCATTCCAGAGTTGTTTTATGAAAACTCTGGAAGGTATAAATGCTGGGGCAAACCAACCGTGAGGGTCAAAGAATTGTGAAACTGCTCTTAGGAACAGTCTCTTTGACCAGTTTGGTACTTGGTCTTTTAATTTTGGTGGACTGATAAAGATGATATCTTTATCCATGTCCCAAGAAAGTCCAAGTACTTTTATTTGAGGCTTTGTAAGTGCATGTTCAGGTGCAAAGTCATTTCGTAATGGGATACAATTTGTTCCCCATTGTGACAACTCCATTGAGATGTCTTTAATTAACTTGTCAGCCTGATTATGCAATTTTAAAGCGTCTTCGTAAGTAGGCAATGATGTTACTAAGTTGTCAACGTAAATGTTGTTTGCATGTTTTTTATAAAATTCCGGGTTCACCTTTTGGAAGTGGTGTAACAATACTGCCGCCAATAAAAATGGTGCTGTTACAATTCCAAAAGGTACGCGTTGAAACCGAAATGTTATTATGTTATCTTTTGTTAATGGTTTTGTTGGATCTTTAACCCATAAAAACCTTGTTACATCCCGATCATCAGGATGCAGTCCTATTTGGTGAAAGGCTTTTTTGATGTCCGCAATAATGGCGAATTTGTCTTTACGAAAAGACAAAAGTATTTGAAGCAAATCTGGCAACAGATTAGCTCCTTTAAACATACAGTCATTAATGGAATGTTTTGACTGTTTTGTTTTTGCTGACCCATCAAAAACTACCCTGAGCGGTGTGCTTTTTGTTAGATCTAAAATCCCTTTGTGAGGTAAATAATGAATTAGCTCAGGTTTTGATTTTAGATCTACTCTCTCTATCATCTCTAACTCAATTAGTAAGTTAAAGTACTCATCATATCTTTTGAAGAATTCGGGCATTTTTTGTAGTTTAGGCAGTTGATGTTCGAGTCTTCTGAATGATAGATTGTAATTATCCGCCAATGGTGGAGGATAATTTTTATATAACCACCTAATTTGGTAACGGTTATTTACCAATTCTACATTTTTGTAGAAAAGTTGTAAAGCTTCGGCCTCAGCTTGAGCTTCTACCAGGTTATTAGACTCGATGCCAATGGCATCCAATCTCCATAAATTCTCAATTTCTTGAGGATTATTAAAGAATACTGGTGTGAAGACTTCATCAACTGCATTTTGATTTGGGATTATCCCTCCTAACATATGTCCGAACTCAGTCTGTATTAGTGTGAGAGTTGGTGAAATGTGATGAATATTTGTTACAAATGACCACATATAATCATTACCTAATAATAGGTCAATCGTATGCTCCTCTTCAGTTTTGCAAAAATTTATTTTCGAATACTCAGGGAATTTTTTATAAAATTCTGACAAATTTGGTTGATTCAAATTTTGCGTAATCTTATTTATAGTTTTCGCTGTTATTTGAACCACTATACCACTTGGTGTCAAAATTTCAAAGTCCACTAAGCTTGATTTGAAAATATTTGAAGTTTGGTTTTCGACACCTTTAAGTCTTATTATTTCTGTTTCATATCCTTTTAGTTTTAAGGATGTGAAAGCGTAAGACTTAGTTATGAAGGTGTCGACACTACCACAATCAAAAAATCCTGTTATTTTGATTGGTTCTTTTAGATATTGGGAACGAGCATACGATTGAAATACAAGAAAAGTTGAGCTTTTCTTGTGTTTTATGAAAGATAAAAAGTACTCACTGCTCACTGGTAAGCACTCCTTTTGATTCGCGCTGAGTTCTGGCAGCGTCCTGGCCCTCGCCACTTCAGAATCTGATACGTTCTGTTGAACATATGATTTATTAGTATCAAAATCATCATGTTTTGAGACTTTATCAAAATCACATGTTTTCTTACTTAATGCATCCTTGCGCTGGCGCAGTTTATTGTACCAGGCCTCCATATGCTCCTTGTAGATTGGATAAGGAGCATTCGGACACAAGTTGCTATGGTGTTCGACTGATAGGCAGTCGAACCATTTGCAGCAGGCCGAGACCTTCTGCAGGCAACTTGTGGTTGCGTGGCAGGTTGCGCATTTGGTGCACAACCTTCTGGCCTGGTACTCGCGTTGGCGCTGAGGAAGCGTATTGAAGCGAGGGTCGTAGCAGAGAAACCCTGGATGTTTCTCTGTGCAGAACAGGCACGCTTTTTGCGGGACGGCTGGCATGTTCAGGATACTTTTTGGAGTATCCTGAGCGTTCCGCATTTCGTTATTCTGCTCTCTACGTGCTGAAACAGAAGAATAATTGGGAGACTTTGATGAGTTTCCCTTATTACTGTTTGAGCGCTTATTAAATTTGTTGGGATTAGATTTATCTTTTCCCTTTGATTGATCGTTACCTTTTGAGAAGGTAGCGGCTATAAATCTTGGACTGCCTTTAGGTTGTCCCTGATTATTTCTCCTAAAATTTGAATTGGGGTTATGCTTTTTATCAAACATTTCCTCAATTTTTATAAATTCCCTGATTGCCGAAAAGAGATGAGAGACATGTCTTTCGTTACTTTTGAGATGATTTCTATATGATCTCGGTGGGAATTTTTTAACAATGACGTTGAACAGTTGCTCTTCGTCTACTACCATGGAGACCTGCCGATAGCGATCAATCAACACTGCAATTCCATCCATACCATCTTGGATGGATGAAAGTCCGTTTGTAGTGTTCGGAAATTCAGTAATTTGGTACCATATTTCCGCTCTGACCTTACTTGGGTCCCCAAACCTATCATGTAAAAATTGCAGACATTGTTTGTAACCAACGTCATCCGGTGCAAAGTGCGAGAATTTTTGAACTATGTGTTTAGGCATTGCTTGCTGAAGCAATTTAATTTTTTGTGGGACAGCAATGTCCGTACGAAGATGTACGTACATTTTAAATCCCCTAATAAACCCTGGATAGCTAAGAATCGTTCCATCCCAATCATCTATATAATATTTGGGTGCTTTCAGGTTCATAGCTGCTTTTTCCGGGTGAGTATTCGGATCCAATTCCCAACAACGGGGTATTGATTCCGGTATATTTTTGTTAACAGGCGGTTCAAAATTGTTCCCTAATATAGGCCTGGGGACCAACTCTGTTGCCGAATCATATTGATTTTGATCAATTGCGTTTCTATTGGGAGATACGCAACTGTTGTTAACTGGTTCGGGTGGAGTGGGTATTACAGGAGTGGTATTGGTAGAACAAGCACACATTCGTTTATGTGCTGGTTCTTCTACTTCGTCCTGTGAAGAATCCGTGCGATTACGTTTTTCGTATTCGCGCGGGTTGGATAAAGTAAGTTTTTCATTACCTTTTTGAATTGCAGGCCGCACGAACTCATCCCGGAACTGATCCAGATTGAGTCCATATTCCATTTCGACATGTTTTACCATGTCGGAACGGTCTCGCTGGATTCTGTCGATCTCGTTCTCAGCTCGCTCCAGTCGAAGATGGTCGCGAGCTGCTCTAGCAGCGAGGTCCTCCAGCTCCTTCTTCCTGCGTTGTTGCTCCTGCCACTGACGTTCTAGCCTCTCTCTTTCCAACCGCTCTTGTTGAAGGCGTTGGGCTTCGTCAGCTCGTTCGTCATTAGGCGAACGCGCTGTTGATTCTCCATCACCGGGCCCTACTTGGCCCGATGTTGATGGGGTTGGCTCCTTGTGAGTTTGTTCCGGGGAACCAATCGGCTTCGTTGATGGTGTCGGTTGCAGGACTGGTGCCATCAGTGGAAATTTTGCCTCAATTTCCCCTTGGTTGGCACGCAGTTTGAGGGTGTTGGCTCTGGCTAGGAGTATTTTATTTTTATCTACTCCTGGTGGCGGATTCATCAGCTGTTCGATCACTTGAGCGATTACCGGCAGCTGTTTTCGGGCCTGAACTAATGTTAGTTCAGGCTCGTTGATCATGTTGTCGAGTTCTATTGTGTAGAACCCGGCAGTCGTGATCGAATCGAGGTAGATTTCGATGCTTGTTTCGAAATCATCAACCTCCTGCATTGACCCCGTGCTGTAGTGTGACTCGCCACTGGATAACGGGTCCATCACATTTTTGCTACGTGCTGATGCCTCGATCTCCCTTTCGATATCTTCGTGGTGGAGACCGTGTCTGCTGGCAATTACTTTTGCCAGCGGGGCATTGGCTAATACCGGTGACATTGGGGTATTATGCGGTGCAGACGGAGTCGAGTTCGGCTCCGGTGCAGGGGCCACCAAATGAGTTGGTGGCGTTTCTGCAGGTGGTGAAGGTGCTGGTGACGAATCCATTGGTGTTTCGTCCCGTTGCATTTTTAGTTTCTGTTAGATAAAAATATTAAATTTTTATTATTCGTTTATCTAACTATTTTCAAAGTTTTAATGTTAATTTTGAAAATTTTGGCGTGACCCGTGGGCGCAATGAACGTTTCCCATCACGGGTCGCGATATTTGATCCTAAATTGCGATAATATTTTTTATTAAGAGTGAAGGTTAAAAATATTTTCAAAGTATTTTCAATATTTTGAAAATTTTGGCGTGACCCGTGGGCGCAATGATGTTTTATCATCGCGGGTCACGTTTTATTTTTAAATTTTGTAGATTATTTTCAAAGTTCAAATCAACTTTAAAAATTTTGGCGTGACCCGTGGGCGCAATGACGCTTTCCCATGGTGGGTCACGATTATTTTTTAAATTATTTTCAAAGTCCTAATTAGACTTTAAAAATTTTGGCGTGACCCGTGGGCGCAATGACGCTTTCCCAAGGTGGGTCACGATTATTTTTTCAGAGTCTCGTTAGGCTTTGAAAATTTTATAATTAAAGAGAAAAAAAAATTTTTATTTAATTAATAATCACGATTTCTTTGATTTTATTATTTTTTATCGCACCTATTTCCGTACCTCGAATATTATTTTTTCTATTATTCGACGTATTTAAAAGGATGGCGGCGATGTGCGATAAAAATTTTACGCGAGATATTAATTTAACACCATTAATTACGTACGTTAAATTATTTTTGAGTACGTACAATATTCCGAATTATTGTACGTACTTTTTCGTGTAAAGATTATATACGAAAAAAATTATGGTAAACTATGAAGGCGTAATTCGAGAACAAGAAGTACCCGGGATTTTTATCTCGAAAATTGTTTTTCAGTTTCCGAGGATAATTATTTTACCATGTATTTTATCCCTTTGTAGTTCTGAGCGTATTCAAGATTGCTCAGGACTAATTGTATGGCACTTTATTGTTTTCGTAATTTTGAATTTTTATGAAATTCAAAATTATATTACGCGAACTTATTTTCGCACAAGTCGTAAGAAATTAATTTTTACGACTTACCTTCTGGACTTTGTTGATTTCTCCTTGTAGAAGAGGGATGACCAATAAATTCCTCTTCTTTTTCGTGGAGACGATGAGGTTGGAGCTTCTCCGAAAACTCCGACGCTCTTATGCGATTTCAACTTTTTCAGGTAAGTTGAGAACTTCCAACGTGGTCGAGAATCGGTAGCAGGTTCTTGACCACACGAACACGTTTTTTGGTTAAATTTTTCAGAAAAATTTTTAAGGCACTTTTGCGTGGCACGGACGACCAAAAAACGGAAGACAAAAAACGCCAAAAATACCAAAGACACTATTATAACGCACGATATTAGATCAGGATCAATTCCACAAAACATAATGTTCGCACTTCATCTCTTCAAAAAGCAATGAAGTTATTTGCGACGTAGTTTTTCTGGATCCTGTCTATTCATGTGATTTGATTCACTCGTTCATTCCTTGCTGGAATGAAGGAGCCTATTTTTTGTCTTTGTGTGTGTGTGTGCATGGTTCTTGCATTGCTTTTTGTGCAAGAATCTTTATATTGACTGTGTGTGTGTTGATCATCAACACATACACATTTGCAGGTAGTAGATAAGGGTTTTTTATATTGGCCGTATCTACTTTGTATGAACAAAAGACTTTGCTTCTCTTCATTTTATTTTTTATTTTGTTTTTTGCCTGTCGTATTTATTGCTGTTTAGACAGCCGATTTTCTCAGAATTCGATGTCATCAGCTGTATATATACGACGGGTATTCTGCAATTGTAAAAGAGGTTGTTTAAAAATTTTTTTTTTTTTTTTTTTTTTTTTTTTTTGAACCTTTTTCACATTTACGTCTTTTTTAAGGTTGACGTATTTTTTGTATTTCTATTGAATCCTTTACTAAGGGTTCAATAGTTCGAAATACTGGGGGCGGCTAAAAATTTTCTCTAAGATAATTTTTAGCCGTTTTGTGAGAGTTGACGGCAATTCATTTTGCCGTGAACAATATGTTTATGGTTTTAGGCCGATGGAATTTTTATTGCATCGGCTTATAAAGGGCGTCTCTAATGCCTATTGAATTTTCAAATCATGTGTTGATTCGATATATTTTTTTTGAATAGTTGTTTAGAGGCGCATTATTTTGCCAGTTGATTTTTTTTTTTTTTTTTTTTTTTTTTTTTTTTTTTAAATCTACTGGTATGCGTATTTCCATTACCTATTATTTTTTCGAAGCAATTCTTGCTTTGAAAAACGTGTTTATAGGTATCATATTGGAATGTATAATTCAGCAATGATATTTCGTTGATGAATTTTCGTAGAAATATATAATTTAGCAATGATATTTCATTGATAAATTTTCTTAGGCTAAATAGTAAGTACGAAACTTTATCAATTTCGTTCTTTTTGTTATTTTGTGGAGATCTTAATTATTTTTAAGATCGCTTTATCGATGTTAGTCGATAGTTATTAGTTCAACTTTCGGCTAAATTTACGTTTTTTATTTTGAATATATGAAAAAACGTATTATTTTATTTTATTTTTCGAAGCTAATTTATAGTTTCGAGAAAATTTTATTTTTCGAAGCTAATTTATAGTTTCGAGAAAATTTTATTTTTCGAAGCCAATTTATAGTTTCGAGGAAATTTTATTTTTCGAAGCTAATTTATAGTTTCGAGAAAATTTTATTTTTCGAAGCTAATTTATAGTTTCGAGAAAAAAAAGTACCGCAAAATTAATTCCTATAATAGGTATTAATTCTGTTTGTGAGTGGAAGCGCAGTAGGCAAATTCGAGAACAGATTCTATTTAAGGATCTGTTTCCATTTCGCACCAGGAAAAAATTAAAATTCACTAGAGTTTTAATTTTAGAGTTTTTAATTTGGATCAGATTCTATAAGAAAGGATCTGATTCGTGTATAAAAACTCCCGATGCTCTTGCTACCATGTAGTGGCAGAGACACTACGGGTTTCGGTACTTATATTTATATTCGTTTAACGTCCAAGGGACAAGAAAAATATCGTCGTCACACTCCTATCACACACCTCTACTCTCACTAGTCGCGCAACGACGAATGTTGGCGACCTCCTCAGCCCAGTAACTCGTCTACCTACATTTCTTCGGTAGACGAGTTCCCAGCTCGCCCGCCAGGCGCGCATGAGATCGTAGGCGGAGCCCACGATAATAGCTACGTGTAGGTCTAGCGCTGG
This sequence comes from Ericerus pela, assembly GCA_011428145.1. Taxonomy (NCBI): domain Eukaryota; kingdom Metazoa; phylum Arthropoda; class Insecta; order Hemiptera; family Coccidae; genus Ericerus; species Ericerus pela. The sequence goes on from WOFM01000253.1 coordinate 151,360, forward strand.
TTTTGTGATAGGTATCGAGTTTTTTTACTTTTTTGGGAAGAATGGGGAAGATTATATTGTTTATATCAAACCAAAAATAAAGTATTTTAGTGATTTTTGCTTTTAATAATTGAACCAGACATTTTGTATTAATTTTATCGAAACATTTTGCACTGAATAGGAAGGTGGAATAATTTTCTATAATTGGATGATCAAGAAATTCTTTATAAAATTTATCTTTTTTCCAACTAATGTCATGTCTTTCGGAGGAAGAAGCACAAATTTTGAAATTTTTCGATTCAGGTAATGCGAATAACGGAGTATTGAACTTATATGGCACCTAAACTGATGTAAAAATCAATTATGGCCTGTTCGGAGTCTGCAAATTGTGACTGTGGAAGATGATTTTATTCCTATGATAAAATAATTTTTGATTGTTAAAAGATTGTTGGCACCATTATCATTTCCCCCATTTTTTGAAATTAAGTTTTTGCGCCAGTTTTATTATTTCCAAGGAGCATTCGAATAAATTTTTCTTCGCCAGAAACAAGCGTTTTTTTTTCTCCCATGAGGTCCACAATTTCATTTCCTTTTCGGCGAATGAAGCTAAAACTTTTTCTTAGTTTCTTCACTGGAATCTATTTGGTACCATTTCTTTGAAACCTCTAATGGAGGATTTCATTAATTTTCACATTATTTTCCATATAAGTATTAATATTAATTCGTATACTCACCTGGGATTTCACAAGTTTTTTTTTTCCTTATTTATTGGTTCGTTTGAAAATCGAAATCAAGTTCTTCGACATTTTATTGGTAAAGGGGAGGGGAGCGGACAAAATCACGCGGTGAAAAAACGAATTTTTAATAAATTTTTGATAAAAATAAACGTACTTAGATGGGGTGGTTCCAGGGGCACCCAGGATACCACGTATTCCCAAAATCACATAAAAATATTTTTATGTAGTACATGATCAGAAAGGCAACGTTTACGCTGTATTTTTCGAGTGAAAAGTAGCTCATATCATTGATAAATACAATCTCTATATAAAGAGAACGCACCTCCATGTAAAAACGTGAAGCATCTTTTTACATGGAAGAATGTTCAGTTTACATCGAGGTAAAGGTTACACTTTCTAAATGAAATGTTAAATCTGCCAAAATGAGGAGGTCGATATTTTATTTTGTTTTTTATAATTTTTAAGAAAGACTCATCATTATGATAGAATTTTAACATTTTGTTGCTTTCTAGTCATTATTTATATAAAATATCTTCCACAACAAGATTCAAAAGTGAGTTTATATGATTTGTGAATTGTTCACACACATGTAATCACTCACTTTTGAACCTTGGTGTATAATATATTATTAATCTCTCTTCTACGTAAACACGGATACTAATATTAATAAAAAAAACAACTAAAATCATCTCACCTCCCTGCCACACTATAGTTTCTCTAAATAAAATCATGAAGCCACCCCCCCAGTACCGAGTGATTTTGGTCTTTATTAACTTCTCCTCTTCATTATAGTTATTGTAGCTAAAAATTGAATTTATTTTGAATAAATTTTCATTTCTCTGTATTTCTCTGTTTCTTATCCTTTCATCGTCTTGGCTGAATGGAATTTTTCTTAGCTTGTCATATGGGGATGTTGAAAAATAGTTATTTGTGATACAGTGCAAAAAGTAGGTGATTTTGACACAGTGTAAATTTTGCAGCATGAGCCAATAGCGACTGCTCCTATTTTGCACGTATGTCACATACTATTTTTTGCAACATTCCCCCTACTGTCCCCCCAAAAATGGCGGTGAATTTCTTTTTCAGATCCAAATAATAATTAATAATTTTTTTTTTTTAACAAAAAATCATCTCACCTCTCTCACACCTCACAGAAAAATAAAAACTGTTTCCAAATTCAAATAATAGGTGATGTTAATAATTTGTTCAACTTTTTAACCAAAAATTACCCTACCCGTTTTCAGCTACTCCACCCATCACAAAAAATATTTTAAACAAAGAAACAATCTGTGGGAACTCTACTCGTATGAGGTGAAAGGGCTCACACATCTTGATAACAGTTGCTGCCAAAAGGCTGGCATATTAATCATTTTTATGACGTTAAACAAAATACACGTACATAAGTTTATATGTTTTTACCTGTATGTACATACAAATAAGATACAATGTTCAGGCAGTGACGAATCACCTGATAACAATCTTGGTGATGTCACAGCCTGGTACCAAATGCGCTGTATTGTTTCTTATCTCTGTACTAAATAGGAAACGAGGTAATTAGATGACATAATTCCATATATATATATATATGTACATATGTGTGTCTGTGTGTATGTGGCAATTTCTCTATATAAACTCACAAAACTGGCTACAAAATTTCAGTGTTTTCCTATGATTTGGCTCTCCCATACATTCGTGTATGATGTGGCAGAACATGCAAAGTTGTTGATTTCTTTCTTGTATGAATATTTCTTCACGACAAGGTATTCCACACAATTATTTTTCTAGAATTAACTTTAATGTTTGTTTTATTTGATGAAATCAATATTCACCACTCTTAATCCCCCCCCCCAAAAAAAAAACTCCTTGCTAGAAATAATAAAAACTGAGAAAGTAGCCAACCTATTTAAGAAATTAATCAACTATAGTGAAAAATTCATCGAGATATGCGAGAAATTCAAAATGGATAAGTGTGCATGTGCAGAAGATAATTGTTTGACTTCGTATCAAAATTTTCTAATTTTTGTTCCATCAAGGCGGGTAAAAAAACTTACTTTTAAGAGGGGTGTTGCAAAAAGTACCTTTCTCTCTCTGTTCATTGCCAAAAAATTTACCTATATCATTTTCTTAAGTAGCTTGATATTCTATGAAAATCTAATCATTAAAATTGATTTTATGAATGATGAAACAACCTTGGGGTGCAGAATGACATGTTTTTTGTTCCATGATGAGGAAATTTTTTGCACTAAAAGCTAAAATTTGTATGTAGCCTACTTATACTATATAAAATATGTGGTACTATATGTTAGGTCCCTGTAGCTTCCCCTGCGCTCACAATTCGCAATTTGTGTTTGGTCACTGCATCTATACTTTTCTGCAGAATTGTAAATCTTCTGTAGCAGCCTTAATCAAAGACAGGATATGAAAAAAAAAGAGACAGATATATAAATATACATAGAGACAGGGAGTGAAAGAATGGTTTTTTTCATTCTCTTTTATTCCTTTTTATTTGTTTTTGTTCCGCTCTGTAGCGCCATGAGTAAACGTCAATGATGAATTTTGATGAAAGTGGACAACTTTTCTCAAAGAGGAGCTAGAGACTTTGACAATAGCTTCAAATATTCCTTGGAACAACAGAAATTAATTATAAAAATTTCTTCTGATCTGTTCGGAGGTTCTATAGCAGGTATAGGTATTTATTAGTAACACAGTATTGATATATTCCCTTTTTTTGTCAAACAGTGTACAGGTCACAATTTTTCTCCAATAATCACAAAATTTAATACAAATATTTGTACATTGATTTTGGTGCGGATCAGCTGCAAAATATGTCCGAAAAGTCCTATCACGTACCACTTTCGGCAGTTTAATAGCTCTAATTGTACATAATTTTCAAGCAGTAGTCAAAAAAGCTTTATGGTTTATGCTTGGGGTCTATTGGAAAGGTCGATCAGTCATTAATTCATCCCAGCAATTTTGGTGGAGATCTTAAAAATTATTATAATTAGGCTGTAGTGTTTTGATGATTTCAACATGCTTTTTGAAAACCTACTTTTCAATTGTTTTTTTCTCCTTTATCAATGATTAAATATAAATTAACTAAGTCTGCCTATAATACGCTATAAAGCCTCACAACACTACTACCTAATACTTCTTACATTCTTTCTAAAAGCTGGATTAGGCTGTTTACTTTTTTTTTTCCAAATCATTGGAGTGTTGAACATTTCAACATTTACCAGGCTGGCGAGTCTGAGTCAGTAAGGTGCTCGGCTTTTCACTCAAAAGATTGTGAGTTTGTGACCAACAAACGTCACATTTCCAAACCCAAAATGGCGGTGTGTTTGGTTTGGTTTTACTGGTGCTCCAGTACGTGATTGAAAAATTTATACTGGTAGATCAGTGTCCACCACATCCTGGCCATTCCCTCCTCCTCTCCAACAATGAAATACATCCTTATATTGCCACTACATAAAATGGCCATGTAGCCAAAGACCATTGAAAAATAAAAAAGTTCATCAGTCAAATTTCCACATAAATCTGATAGCCCGAATTTAGTTACCATATATTCATGACTGAAAAAGTACTTACTGTTGTAGCTGGCAAAATATCACTATCAACTGTATTTATCCATGGAATCCATATTTCAGGAGCATCTTTCTTGCAAACCCAGTCAAATATGGTATTTTTTTCTGGAAACAGTAGATGCTTCGTCGTTTTCAGTTTCTCTGGTATAGGATGTTGCTCATTCTGTCCATTCAATAATCTTCGATAAAAAGAATCGAACTGTAACTTTGAATTCTCTGTAAAATTGAGAAATTTAAAAAATGCTTTACAGTTTTGTATGCGTTTCAGCATCAGCAATCATTTCAATAATATTTTCACCTGTCATTGGACCTGCAAATCCCCACACCATTGAAAAAGTAAGAATTGATTGAAGCCACAAATTACTAACCCCAGGTTCTGGACTACCATTATTCAAAATGGTGGTCATGAGCCGAACAAAGGTCTGGAAAATGTGTAAATTTAAATCCTTTTTTATGTGTAAACATTTTAGCACTTGATCTATGGCAAAGGCTAAACGAGAATTACGATGATCAGAATTGCGTAACTCTTATAATTATATATAACTCTCATTTGTGTGTGTTACATAACATGTAGGAGTGTGGTTGTGTTCATGTACAACGCACACACCCACAATCACGCTATTATGTTTACACATCAATCCTTCATGAGTATAGCCCCAGCCGAACTCAACCCTTTTTTTATTTTCATAATCACCAATTTCAAGGGGCCGAAAGAAATAGTAAGGTGTAGTTCACTCTTAACGTACATAGAACAAATAATTATTGGATAGTTCTAGGATACACTCCGCATTTTCATTTGAAAAATTTAAAATAGCTGGAACAATCCATTCTATGATATTTTCAACGGTTTCAACTTGATCTGGAAGAAGTTTTTTGGCGAGGTCATTGATAAAACTTCGATAAATGGAGTGCCAGCCGATGTGTTCGGTTTCGAATGAAACGATAGAACAGCTGCAGAAAACCGAGGGTGAAATGAAATCTAAAGAATCTGTCTCGAATATAAAGTTCATTTCATTTTTCATCTGCGAAAATAATAAAATGTTTAATGCTTTATATATTTTTTTTTCTTTTTCAGCTGGTAAACTAGAAAATAGTCTTTTCAATAAGATTCATGGTCATGCGGTGGCATTTTAATTTTCACATTTTTAAAGCCTACCGGTATAATTTCTCCAGACATCAAACACAGTTTTTTCTCCTCCTCGAGAGTGGTTATCAATTTTTCTACCCAACTTTGTTCCATTAAACCGTCAAATATTATAAATTTTCTTGTTTTATCAGAGTTACTCGCGTACTCGCGATAAATTCGAGATAGAATTCCTAAAAGAAATACAAGTAAAATATAGTTTTTCAAGTAAATTGCATAGAAATGTGAGACTAAGGTGGCATGGGGGGCTAACTTCCCTCAAAATATGGAATAAGCCATCTTATAGAAAATGTCAAAAATTTGTGTCGTTGAGAAAAATGAAAAAAAATTCTACATTTTTTATTTAAAAAAAAAATGAAGCCTCTACAGAAGTTCACCCTATATCTTTATCTCCGATACTATGAAATGAGATACTTATATGCTGGTCTATTTCATTTTCGAGGGAAAACTAAAATTAATAATAACCATACCATCGATCCATTCTCCACTTTCAGTGCTCAGGTCACCATATAATTGTTCGATGGTGACAGATCTTGGATTGATAATTGAAAATTTTAAACCTCCATTATTTGACTGATATTTTAATACCTCCATCAAAATCTAAAAATTATTATTATTATTATTATTATTATTATAATTATGCTATTATTTTTTTTTTCTTTCATCAAAAAATAACATCAGTAATTTTGCATATGTGAGGCTGAAATTGTTTGACTTACTTGATACGCTTTCGTTTTACCCGAAAATGATTTTCCTAACATAATTACGTTGTGACGTAAATGAAGTCTTTCATAAAGTTCAGTTAATTTGTTCACATACGCATCGGCAGGGATCAAATTGTTTTGCAGCAAAAACGTTCGAATATTTTCTTCGACGCCATTTAAATATTTAGGTGCTGGTAGAATCGAATTCTTAAAAATATCTTGTAAAATATTTTCAAGAATTTTCGAATCCTAAACAAACGACACAAAAAATTATTGCTGTAGATTTGACGCAGACTTGTTGACGAAAAAGAAAAACAGTATTACAATTGTATTGAATTTCTTGGAATTTTTAATGACTTCTTATTAAGTTAGTCTTCAGATTAAAAAAAAAAAAAAAAACTTACAGCCTAATTAGCACCTATTTGAAGTTAAGTAGGCTGATCGAATTGAAAATATGTTAACAGACAGAAGTTGCAGTTGAAAACAAATGATTAATATTTTACAGTAATTTAAACGGATATAGCCTACGTACATTTTTCACATGTAAGTTCTTAATATGTTAGAGAGAGGGTGGTGGAGGAAGTAAATAGGAAGTTGCCCTCGGAAACTCGCGTTTCTGGCCTTTCCCCCAAATTTTCTGTTAAATTTTTAAAAGTTCTACCACCCCGTCCGTCTTACGACAAAATAAAATTATTGACACCATTTTCCCATTTTGACCTAATTTTCTTTATCTTATAGAGACTTTTATTCACGTGATATACATATATATATATATATATATGTATCTTACTTATATACCGCCTAAATTTTGTGATCACTGTTTTAAGAAAACTACAAAAATAATAGGGCTTAAAGTTGAACAAAGGATATAGGAGAAAATCTGAATTCTGATAGCCGTTTGGTGTCTGTTGGGTCAGCAGTTTCGGAGAAAAGAAAAAGCAAAATATTTCTGGAAAAATGGTTTTTCTAAAATTTTGAAAAAATTGTGAATGAGATAGAACTGAAATTTTTACAAAAGATAGTCCTTTTATTACAGCAAGTCTGGTAGCAGATTGATGTCTATTAGTTTGGCAGTTTTCGTGAAAAATGTGAAATAGGTAATTGTTGGAAAATTGTTTTTTCCAAGATTGTAAGAAAACTATAAAAAAGATAGGGCTCAAATTTTTACGAGAGATAGTAAATTGTAAAGTGGCAAATGGCAGGTCTTGGCGCCTATTGATTCAGTAGTTTCCAAAAAATATGCAAAATAAAAAATTGCTGGAGAAATACAAGTATCGTGCGTTGCTTAATGTATCTCTTTTCGTATTTGCAGCGCAAGGTGTTACTTTTCGGCATTGCGTTTAGCAGTGATTTTGTATTTAAGGCGTAATGGGCTGTAATATCAGAGGACGTATCTTTTTAATTGGATTCCAGGATACAAGGAAGTTTGGAATTGGTTAAAGATTTACTTGAGAATTATTATCATTAAAAGTATAATTTAGTTTTTTTTTTTTTTTTACATAATTATTTATACTCTCGTGTTGATTAAGTATACTTTTGAAAATATTTTTGAATATTATTTCTTGAAAAACTTCTACTTAGTCTACATCGAGATTTTTATTAATTTTGAATGATATGTAAATAATTGGCAAACTTATTCTAATGAAGTGATGCTGAATTGGAATTTTTTTTTTTTTACTCAAATTAGAATGTTATCCCACAGCTACATATAATCCATGAGAAAAAACACCCTCTATGCTATTTATTCAAGAAAATTATAAATTTCTAAACATTTCAAAACATTTTTTCTTCTTTGCTTCTCGCAAGAAGGTAAGCTTCTAACTTCATGGCAGAAAAGTAATTATCACATAAGTATAGGTATAGGTTCTTATAATTTTGTACCCAATTTTACTTACTTCGTCGTTAAATTTAGTAAAATAAACCAATCGTAAAGCTCTTTCCACAATGTTATCTTCGTCTGTTTCGTTCGAATCGAACTTGATCGACTTTACAAGATGCAATACTTTTTTTCCTATCCGCATCTCAGATTTGTAGTAGTTTTTGAATCTCAAAAGTTCATTGCATAATAAATGAACTCGCCAAATTTTTTCTGCTTGCCTATTCGAGATAAAATAACATAAATAATATACGGACGGCTATATCGAAAATAGAATTAAAATATCGATTTCAACGTTGAAATACCTTGACGGTTCGTTGAAACCGTACGATATTAGATACTTTTCAATTATTGAAAAAAAATCCGGTTCGGATGTCATTATAGGCCTGAACAACTGCCGCAGGTTATTCGGTAGTACGTGGAAACTCCTATACATCAATCACAAGTTGAGTATAATCAATGATATGATAAGTTTTGAGTTATGCGAAAATTTAACAAAAGAAAAAGGACAACTTTTATGACGTATAATGTATTATAGGGTTAAATTTTTCTTGAATCGAAAATTAATCTTATCCCTCGTAATATTTAACAAGCCTTAGGCTATTGATATTAAATGGTATAGGTATATAAACACAAAATTAGCATTGAAACTGTGACTTGATAGGCTCGTAGGTATTTCAGACTTACGTATTTGACGACGTGAACATAATATTACAACTTGAATTTAAAGGAATTTCGACGTTATCGAATTTGAAGCGAGCAGCTTTGTTTTTTATTGCAAAATGCAAAGAACGTATTTCTTCAGCAACCATTGACAATTCTTCGTATTTCATATAATGAATGCTGTCGAAACAAATCCATGCTCCCATCTGTACGCAACCCTATTATGACAAAATTTTAAATAAGCAACATTTCAAAAATGTGAAAAATTAATCATTCAAAAATCAGTTTTATTTTCGAAGAAATGTTTAGAGTTGAATATTAATTATAATCGTGCGTAGGCTAAGGATTGTTAAAATTTTAGGACGCTTAAATTTTGGATTTTGTTTCTTACGTTGTTCCTTTTCAACCCACTTTCATATTTCCTAGCCTAGTCATTATTTTTGTTCCTGTCATAACAATGAAAAACGAAAGGTCAAAATAACACAAATTCCAAGAGAACAAGACGCTTTGACACAATTACAAAACTTGTTTTTTTTAATTGTTTTTTTGAAAAAATTCGATAAATTTTTTCGAAAATATTGTACGTACTGTAAATCGATGAATGTAGAAAAGTTGAAGTGACCGACAAATGTTCAGGTTTTTCTGATTTTCATGAGTTTTTGAATTTATTTTGCCACCCTGAAAATTGCAATTCGCTTACTTGAAAACTTTTTTTTTTTTCGGCCATTACTTAATATTTGTAGATGAAATTTTGTGGATTTATTTTGCATCTCGAAAAATAGTTCTTTCTAACAAAATATTTTTCGTTTTAATAAGTCTACTTACGAATGGGAATCTTCTAAAAGTATTATGACGTAATTTTGGGTAAATTCCTTTTTTCCCACTCGTAGGTATCTATATAAAGCGTGTATGAGAGAAAAATTATTCGTTATAATGTCATTTAGGGGTAATAAATAGTACCAACTTTAAACTATGGCATAAACTAAGTTTAACTGATAAGATGCATGGTAATAGTATTTTACTCAACTACTTAGCAAAATGAGTGATTGTCAATGAGTTACGTACCTAGTTGCAGCACAAACAGTGTAGTAATGTGCAACGAGTTCGCAAGTGCTGTAAGTGTGACGAGTTGATTATCACGATTGACTAACTAGTTGAATGCGATATTTTTTTCAACAGATCCACCAAAAAGAGGTTATTATTTATTCGATTAAACAGGTAAACTTCATTCATTAATAGAATTTTAGATTAATTAAATATTATCCAGAAGTGAACTTAATTGTTTGTGTAAGCATCACCATGTAAAATGGCCCTTTTTCATTGTGACATTTTGCAACTTGAGTATGTATAAACGGTGCTATGAAGAAATAAACAATGAACAGTCAAGAAAAAACACTTGGTGAAAAAATGAAAATTATTTTCAATGTTCCAAACTGATTTGGAAATCTCGCGTTTTCCTAATCAAAATTTATTTAATAATAACCTCTTTTTGGTGTATGAGTTGAGAAATAATATATAGTTTTTACATCAGGGATTGAGAAACGCTACCTTTTTTCATTTAGTTTCCATTGATTGAGTTTCTGAAATTCACCATAATGTTAGTTATTTTTTGTTTCCATTTTCATTTGCAATTAAAAAAAAAATTTTCTTATTTAAAATTTTCCAAATCCTGTTCAAATATCGATATATTGATATTTTTTCGATATTTTTTTGATATTTCTCAAGAAATATCAATATTTTTTCAAATTGTTTCTTCCAGATCAAAAATTAATCAAGTGAAAAATAGAAACAGGAAATATTCATCATTTGGTTTCTGTTATGCTTCTGTTATTGGTCTTGAAATTATTTGGTTAATTGTTTCTGATTTGGTTTCCATTTCAGAATTTTGGTTTTTCCATTTATTTTGGTTTCCAGTGCAAAAAAATAAGGTTTCTATTTCCAAAAAATTTGGTTTTCATTTCTGTTTTTCAATCTCTGGTTTACAGAGAAGGGAAATTTTGCAAAATGAGCGCAGCAAGTGAGAAAATAAAGTTAAACCCAGAGACATACAGCTAAAGAGATGTCCAATGCTCCATTTGCGCTGTGGTTTAAAAACACGTAAAAAAATAGAAGAAGCAATTCAAGTTGAATGTTCTGCGCATATTTCATTGTGAAAATAGACATCTTCATACTAATAAATACTCACTATATCAAACTACAATACATGCTCAGTAACAAATATTAAAAACATTCTATCTTTGGCATGTTTTTGAGCTGATGTTAGTTATCTCTTTAGCTGTATATCTCTGGTTAAACCACACTCATCGTTGGTTTAATTACTTGGAAAAACCAGCAGTTATAAAAGATACTTTTTACTCAGTTTGCTTTTAAAGGGCGTATTAAAATTGACTTTGAAAAAAGGTTAGGAGTGGAGATGATGAAAATTATTCGTTTCATGAGAAAAGAAAATGATTGGTTTCATTTTCCCATTTTTACCTTTTTTTTTAATACAAGTATATACGTATATATATATTACCCAAAATTATTTAAGTTCACAGTTTTGAGAAAATTGCAAAAAGGATAGAGCTGAAATTTTCACGAAAGGTAGTCCTTATATAGAACCAAATTTGATAGAAGTTTATTGCCTATTGGTTCAGTAATTTCCGAGAAAACGGGAGAACAAAAAATTCTTGAAAAAGTAGTTTTTCTAGAATTTTGAAGAAACTACAAAAAATATCGGGTTGAAATTCTCACGAAAAATTTTTTCTGATAGAAGTCTGAGAAAACTGGTAAAGAAAAAATATTCGGAAAAAAGGTTTTTCTGAATTTTGACAAAACCACGGAACGGATAAGGCTGAAATTTTCACGAAATACAGATCTTATATCGAACCAAGTTTGATATGAGTTTGGTGATTATTGATTCAGTAATTTGTGAGAAAAACGCGAAAAAAAACAATTGCAGGAGAGAAACAAGTCTGCTGTGTTGCTTGAAGTATCTTTTTCATATTTACGACCTAAGGGATTACAAGCATCTTTTTTGCATTGCATTAATTTAGGTTATAGGTTTTTGTTCCGATTTGTAGATGAAAATTGGCAAACTCGGTTTTCTAGCAAAGTATCTATAGCTGTGCTTGATTTTTTTAAATTTTAAATGTAAATTAATAAAGTTCAAAAAAAAATCTTCGTACGTTTTTTTGGATATAAGTCGCTAACATCTTTACAGATGAGAATAACGGAAAGTTTTCAATAGTTCACTCTTACCACTCTCAACTCCTTTATACTTTCCCATTCCTGTAGGCTATACTTCTGACACTCAAATTTATTGTATTTTCAACAGTAGGTCTGTAGGGTGTTCGGTGAAAATTTGTAGATATTTAAGATTTTGATATGACCGGGTCCGAGAAGCCTACATGTTGAAGTGTTGTTAATTAACTTGTTGCCTATCTTGATATTTCAAGCAGTAATCATAGGCGAAATGTGCAGCTAAGTTTTATGCGTACACATGGACATATGAATGTCTCGACGAGATAAACAAAAAACTGCAGCAATACTTCGGTCAAAAACCTAGCTTGCAGATAGAGACAGAGATAGAGATGGAGATATCGATATTAATCGATATTTATATCAATATTTCATTGCTAATTGTTGAGACCACCAATCCTCCTCCCCTCACATGCCTACGAACACTGTTTATCTACATACTCTATATCACTTGTTTATCTGGTAACACTGATTATATAATCATCACACATTCGGCTACGCTCGTGTACATTTGTCTCATACAATTGAAACACTTTATTCCATTTTACTTAAATCTTTTACAGAATTATACGCTTCTGAAACTCAATTTTGTGTACACTTATTTTTTACATTTCTTTTCATTTGAGTCCGAGTCCTCAATCTCTATACTAGTTTCAAGTTAAAAAAATTACAAAAAACTATCATTTGTTATCCATATCTTAACAAAAATATCGATTTATCAATGTCTTATCACTAAAAATTACTTTTCCAGAGATTCTTTGTTTCCAGTTTCCTCGAGAACTACTAAATCAATGAACACCAAACTTCTTTCAGACCTGCACCTATACAATAGCTATCTTTCGCAAAAATTTCACTCCTATTTGTTTTGTAGTTTCCTCAAAACCGTGAACACAAAATTTTGGGTGACACATAGTTATAAGGTAGATATATTATCTTATATATAAAAGCCACTTGTCTGTAACGCTTATCACGTGATCATAGTTAGAAATATATTTGGCCAGGGCCAGATTTAGGGGGGCCATGGACCCGGGCCTCTGCATTTGAGGGGCCTCCGCATTTTTGTTCAAAAAAATTATTAAATGTGTATAAGAAAGGGAGAAGAAGGAGAAACACAGAGATGAGAGATAGCAGGCATTATTGTGCAATTTTCATTACCTTTTGCATCATCCAACCAAAATTCACATCAAGCACTACTACACATACACTAATACACCAATATTTATCATTGTGTCTGTGTGGAAGGTGTAATTCCTATGGAACAATTTTTAACTTTCATACCAAACAGTGGTCATACTGGTCTTCAAATGGCTGAAGCCCTTATTAAGTTTTTGCAAGAGAAAAATATAAATCTAAAAAACTGTCTGGGTCAATCTTATGATAATGTGCCAAATATGGATGGCAAACACGCAGGTATGAAAGCTTGTATTCTAAAAGAAAATTGTTTTGCAACATCTGTTCCATGCTTTGCACATTCTTTGAATTTGGTTGGTAAGGCAGCAGCTAATACTTATCTTCATGCAGTTTCTTACCATTTTTATGTAAGAATTGACAATTTTACATTTAAATTTTACTATTTTATTCACCTTTTAATATTTAAACTCAAGACTTGCACAAAAGTGCACGAAACATTTTTAAATAATAACTGACTAAAAGATAGACGAAAAACCAAAACCAACTAACTTTTTATCAATAGTCTACAGCTACGAGAGAAAGAAACGAGGCGACGAAACGAAAGCAGCAGTGTAGCCAGTCGGCACACAAAAATATTACGTAGCCCACAACATACTCCCCCCTTTTGAGTCATTAAACTCAAAAAAAAATTATATAAAAAAAGTACAGTGTAAGTAAATATCACAAAAAAATTCAAAAAATATTATGACAAAAACGTAACAAATGCGTAAATAAATAAGCGGAATAACAATAAGAGTAATAAACAACAAGTACTAAATAATAATTACATCAAAAAATCTAACTAATTTCTGAATCAGGTAGCAAAGGTGACAACTTAATTACCGGACGACGAAAAACTTTGCCTCGAGTTAACACATCCACCACACGACAAGTACCATCGCTACCTAAGTAACACTTGACTATACGACCATCGGCCACTCCGAAGGAGGAGTGTTACTTTCCTGAAGCAAGACAATGTCGTCCACTTGAGCTGCACGAGAACCAACTTTTCGAAAATAACCCTTTCGCAGGGCGACTAAATACTCCTGTCTCCAAATAGCCCAAAATCGATCAAAAATAGAACGGACTAAACAATACCTAACCTTAGCCGAGCCTTTTACAACCTCACCGGTAATTGGAGGTAAGATAGAGATCGATCTACCATACACAAATGAGCTGGAGTAATGACAGTAGATGAATCATCAGCAAAAGTACAATAGGACGAGCATTTAAGACAGCCTCTATCTGACAAGTCAGAGTCGAGAGTTCGGAATACGACAAATTTGAACACCCACTATACGTTTAAAGTGATATTTAAATGACTTTACCGCCGCCTCCCATAAGCCACCGAAGTGAGGGGCGCGTTCGGGAATAAACTTCCAGGCGATTCCCAATTTCGAGCAATAATTGATGAATTCGGATCTATTCTTCTTGAGAAATTCAAAGGCGCAACGTAGTTCCCTATCAGCACCTATAAAGTTCGTACCGTGGTCCGAATGAACAACTCGACATAAGCCTCGGCGAGAAGTAAATCTTGCAAACGAATCTAAAAAGGCTTTAGTCGACAAATCTTCTACAACTTCAATATGTACTGCACGTGAAGCCATGCAGACAAAAATAGCGACATATGACTTGAACAACACCTTGCCTTTGTTGCGCCTGGGTCCCACCACTCTAGTCTGAAATGGACCGGCAAAGTCCACACCAATTTCCACAAAGGCTTGGGAGATAGTGACTTGACAAGAGGTAACTCCCCAACAGGAGGACTATAATGCAAATTCTTTGCAACCTTCGACAAGTAACACATCGAAAATATACTTGAACAATTTGATTCCACCAGCCAAATGTTGCAAAGATCAACAATGGTTATCAATATAGCTCTTCAAGCACTTGTATCTTTGAAATTGTTTGTAGAATCAAAAAGAAATTCATTTCAAACATACGAAAAAGCTGGTATAAGATTGTCTGGAATGGAGGAGTATCAGTCTGTACAAAGTTGGTCCATCAGTACTCGTTCAAAACCACTTGGTTATGGAAATGCATCTGCTGTTGAACTTTCAGCTGGAGAAAAATTTCAAATTGAAGCATTTGTACAAGTTATAGATAAACTTATCTCATCACTAAATGACCTTATTTTAAAATATAAGGATGTAAGCGATTGTTTTGGATTTTTTGATCATTTGGTGACAATGGAGATAGCTTCAAACATAATAATGGAAAAGGCACAAAACCTGGTTAACTTTTATTCTAATGACTTAGAAGTGTATCTGGGAAATGAACTAGTTTAATTGTCCTCCTTCATAAAACAATATAACAAGAATGATGATGAATCAGTGGAAATGTTTTTATATCGTATTTTAATAGAAAATTAATAAGTTAAATTAAAAACGAGTTTTTAAAAAATACGCTTTTATAATTTGAAGAAGAAAATATAATTTCTCACTTATTTTTCCAAGAAGAAACAAACATAAAAACAGATATAAGTGTATGTGTGCGTGTGTTGCAACATGTGAAAGCAGCGCTGAAGTTGGTCATCCGATGTATTTCAACAAATTGAGTGAGTAGAATAAAAGCGTATAGTTAAAAAATGTTTTCCCTAATGCAGAAGTTGCCTTACAAATTTACCTGTCATTAATGGTGGCAAACTGCTCAGGAGAGTGATCATTTTCAAAATTAAAATTGATTAAAAACAGACTGCGTACAAATATATCACAAGGAAGGCTGAACAGCTGGACAATTTTAGGCCTTGAAAATGATATTTTACAGAACCTATGCTTTCAAAAATTTGTGAAAATATTTGTTGAAAAAAAAAATCCCCGTACTTCGATTTAAGCTTGTTAATAATTTTTTCTAAAATTATAAAATAAAATAATGTTTTTATAATGTCTTTTTTTTTTTTGAGGAAGGGGTGGCTGGCAGTTTTGTAATGAAAGGCTATAAGTGTGAGAGGGGGAGGCCTCTGCATGGAATTGGCCCCTAGCACTCAGAAGTCTAAGTCCGGCCCTGTATTTGGCTATGTGGATATTTCAATTTCAGTCTTCGATGATATATATATGATGGAGATGACATGAAACAGTTTTAACATGGGGTTGAGTGTCCAAACAATAGATGCCGCATGCTGGAATATGAAGTACCCCAGACTCTAAACTCCAACCAATCAGAATCAAAAATTGGTGTAAAAGTGAGGTACTTCGTACGCCAGTGTTTATAAACAAATGCACGTGGCAAGATTTTCCTACAATTAGATATTTAGATGGAAGTACACATGTTTGCAGACGCGTTTTCTATAGATTGGACACCGAAACTGCCCATGTGTTGTCTCCATCATATATATACCCTCGAAGATGTCAGTCTAACTCTAAATTTTTTTTTTCTTGATTGTGCACCTGATTCATTGATAATTCAGACACGCATTTATGGTTTACGTAGCTCTGTGAATTATTGCTGCGTACCAGCATTGGGTACTCACTAGTATGTATGTATACATAAAAAAAATTAGGTCTTATTTTCTCATGAAACAGATAATTTTCATCATCCCCACCCGTAGCCCTTTTGTGAGGTCAATTTTAATACCCCATTTGCAAGAAAACTGGGTAAAAACCGCTCTTGCAGACAAGCCCTCATTAAGTTTTTTTTTCGGCCTTTGGCTAATAATCTTATTGTGTCCTGCAACACTACTTACCTACATTTAAAAAATCAATTTTCTCTGATGAAAAAGGGTTACAAAATCGAAATTAAGAAAAATGCAGCACACCGTGGTGTAGAATTGGATAGCAAATTTTAGAGGGCGGCAAATGTTTCCATTATTATTCAATGAACAACTCAAAAAAATAGACGTGGATTTTTTTTTTCTTTTCAAAATTTTCTGCCCACAAAAATTAACCGCTCTGTTCTGAAGCTCATTCAGCCCATACGTTAATATACGGCGTTACTTGCAAAAATTAGTTTTTTTTAAACTTAAAGGGGCTACATAGTAGGTAGAGAAATTGTCTATTTTACGAACTCTTTAGCCCTGCGCTGTGGCCCCTTCAATTTTAAAAGAGGGCAATTTTTTCTGAGGTACTTCGTCGAGCTACATCCATACGGATGCATGAAAAATTGTTTTGCTGTGCATTTTGCGTACCCTTTCCCCTTAAAATTTTTGGGATATCTAACAACATATTAATCCAACACTTTAGAGCATCGCAAAAGTACTCGGTTTTATCTAAACCTCTCATCAGACATCCGATAAATAGGCTACAAAGTATACCTACGACCTGCCTGTAAAATAGAAATTCTGTGAATTTTACAATTTAGTTTTCTCCCAGTTTTGATTTCAATTGCGACAATGAGAATTGAGAAGATTTTGAACGGTTTTCATTCACACAGCCTCGACTGGTCGCTCTTGGATACCATTAAAGTGTACCGATCTATAAACGATGGAACTTACTTTTAAAAATGTGCTAATCGTTTTGTATCCTACTCGGTCAGAACATTTAAAACTGCAGAACGGTTTCGCGACCGCTTTTGCAAAATCTTTGCAAATTTCTGATTTTCCTGATCCTGAAGCTCCAGTCAAACAAATGAACAAATATTGTTCGATAGATGTGCTCATGTATCTGTTAACAAAATTAATTTCTACATTTTTTTTTTGCTTGCAACGAAATTTTTTGTCAACTGGTCAATGAAGAAAAAATTGGTTGAGCCGGTTTTATGTTCTCCTAAAAAAATCAAATGTTAGATTGTATTCAGCTGCGTATGAATGCCAAGTTATAGCTGTATATTGTGTAGTATGCCAAATGTTTGGTATTTCCCCACTAATACGTAACAAATTTTTCCCAAAATACACAAGTAGACGCACTAAATCCAGTTTCGTATTTTTTCACTTCTTGTTTGATAGGTCGTTGAAATTAAGTCGTTTTGTTTTTTATTAAAATTTCGGCGAGTAACCGTGAATAATTAAAAGAATGAAACCAAAGAAAGGGAAGAATAAGAGGAAAAGAGAATTAATCTGAAAGTCAGATTTGTTTTAATATGGACCAAATTATTATTTTTAATTGTGAAATATGAAATGACGAATTATTATACTTCTTTCCCCTTTTGTATTTCATAGGTTTATACCTTTTCATTCTTGTCTGTTATGGCAAAGGACACTTCACTCATCAAATCACGAAATAGAGTTAAAATAGTGAGGCTGGTACCTATATGTTGGGTGACGGACTTTCACTTTTATTCGATCTTAATGCCTTATTACTGGAGAAAAAATGACGAAAACGATCGAAATAGTATATTGTGTGGTATTATGTGCCTAATGTATTTTTTTTAACCAAGTGTGATGAATTTACAGACAAGCTGAAAGGGAGTGCTTCAAACTAGACATGAGTTAAAATATTCCACAAGCACTTGTCTCACACCACACTTTTTGTAACTAATGCACTAAAAAATGTAGCAACAACTCCCTCTCCCAATAAAAAAAAAAATTTAAAAAAACGAAAAAAATTTTGAAAATTACATCCGAAACGGCAAGTTTTCCATTATTTTGCGTTTTTTCGTTCATTTATTCTCAAATAAATATGACTTAAAAATTATAAGCGAAGTAGTTTCAAGTAAATTTTTTCCTCTTTCTAGCAATACCAGTCACAACTTTCTAGCTTAGTTAACGACTAAGGAATCATCGAGTGAAAGAAGGGAAGTTTCCGGATTTCAACAAACCAAAAAAATTTTTCATTATTATGCTTTTTTTTTGTTACTTTATTTTCAAATACGTAGTTAAAGATGATTAAAAAATTAAAGAAAAAGTGAACTGAGGTAAATTTTCTCATTTTTTGAGAGGTATCATATCCAGCTCTTTAGCTTAAATAGCTACTGAGGAATCATTGAGGAAAAAGGAATTAATTTTCATTTTTTTCATTTGTTTGCTGTTAAATAGCTAAAAATAATTGAACATTATTTGGAAATTTTGTAAATTTTATCCACTTTTAATCATTACAAATCCCAGCTCTCTAACTTGGAAGCTGAGGAATTATTTGAGACGTTTTTTTCAAAATTGGAATGTTGTGTTCAATTGGAGTGGAAACTTGAACAATTTTTTACGAAATAATTCGTTAATAGTAACATAAAAATGCTTATATGTTCAAATATTTTACACCTTGTTGCACAGGATTGGGATGCGTGAGAGACTGTAAAGTTATCATCTACTTCACAGGCCAAATATTTGTTCCTTTACATTCACTATACATGCATGTAAAACTCGTTCTTTTGTGCCTGTATTGCAAAACTCTATTTAAAATTACATTTTTTGCAACACCCACCTTAAAAACAGACGTTTTCGTGCATATTAACAAAACCAACCTGCACTGGCTGATTTTACCCCAATATCAAAAAGTGAAATTTCTTCCACGTGCACCTTGGGACTTGCTGCCATTATTAAATCACTGTCATGGCTGCGCATGCTCACTATGGCTCATCCAACATTATGAAATATCTACACTTCCAGATTTTGTGAAAAACTGATTGTTAAGTTTCCACTTTAATTGAATACCACATTTTAGCTTAGAAACTGTGAGGACATTACTCGTATGAGGTGAAGGGGCTCAGACCCCCCATGACAGTTGCTGCCGTAAGGCTGGCAAATATTCATCCCATCAAGCAAATAGCACAAAATACGTTTGAAAGTAATTACTTGTATGTACTTGCAAGTAATGTACAAGAACCAAACAATGACTAATCAAACAATTACGGTGAGTCATAATTCAGTACACAAACAGGTTTGCCATTTCTTATCTACAAGAAATGACAAACTACTCTTATCCACGGACGTATGTATTTACTATGTATGTGTGTGTGTGTAAATAAGCCCCTATATAAACTATCCAAACTGGCTCTAAAATTTCCAATGTTTGTCCAGGTTTTGGCTTACCCATATGTGTATACATATAAAATGGCAGAACACGCAATTATCTGTTGATTACCTTCTTGTGTGAATATTCTTCCACAAAAAGGTATTCCACAGAAACAAACCTCTCATATTTCACTCAATGATTCCTCAGCCCCTATTTAAGCTAGATTGATTTTTTGCTAAAATTAACTATGACATAGACGTCTTTATCCCCATCAAAAAGGACGGGGATCCACATCTTCTCAGTATACCTTTTTGACTCCCCCACACTGACATATCAGCGCCATTACCGATAAATACACACTACTTTTAATGTTCAGAATTTTTTTTTTTTTTTTTGTTTTTTTGGCTGAGGAAAGTCCAGACCTCCAAGACTCCGCCTTATCTGCTTCATACTTACAAGACTGGGCAAGATTCGTGATTAGTGATTCGAATCATTCATTTACAAACTGCGGAACAACGAATCACGGATCCTATTCTTCTAGTCAGGATATTCTCTAGAAATTCCTGGAAATTTGGTGATTGTTGGAAAAAAAAATTCATGAATGAAATCAAACAGCCTCTTTTACCTCGCACTTACCTAAATAAAACAGTTTTTTATCAAAAAGTACTCGAATGTTTAGAACTTTTTTCACATATCAAGGTTAAACAGAATTATTTAGCATTCGAGACTTTGAGGATTTATAATTCATAGACAAATGATTGGGGCGAATTACTTTTAACCTCTAGACTGAAAGTATTCGTGATTCGAATCATTTTTTTGAGAATTTGCCCACTCTTGCTACCTTTAACTACAGGCTTCATATTAGAACTTTTGCTGTGTTTCACATCCGCAGTCTCTGATAATCAAAATATGATTAAATTTAAAACTTTTCTCGAGGTACTTACCAAACAATATTAAAATATAATTTTTCACCACAACATTTTAGAACGGTAGGTACTTATTATAGTTTGAATTATTTTGTCCGTACCTGTCTTAATATTCTTTATTGTTTCTATTTTTGGTCAATGGTTTTATTGGTTTCGAGGGATATGATATATGCGCGCGTAAAATTAAATATAGATTTTATGACTGGTCTGTATACCATTATAGCCCATGCGGCACCTCATGGTAAAACTTTATTTCTGGGTTCGTAACTTTCCCCACTCTCTCTATATATATATATACTTCGTCAGCACAATTATTTGGTACGTTTGGGTATTCTGAATATTCGAAAATTATAATTTATAGGCTACCTGTGATATCTGTCGGTTGCTGGTGTCATTATTAACCGAGTTAAGTCGCCTAAATATTCGTACCCGTACGTTAATTTGGTGCGTAGAATGCGGGCGCTGGTGATTTGTTCTTCGTTGTAATATCGTAGCTGTTTTATCCAATGCACGTTGTTCACGCAATGAATTTCTTTTCTTTTCAATTCATCCATTACACGTAACACTAATTTGAACGAAGAAAAAAATCCAATTATTCTATATATCGGCGAATTTATTTTTACTTCAAAAAGACACAAAAAAATGTTGTCATAGTTGTCGTACTTACTGTAGCTTACTAAGCAAATTAGAACACTGCTAGTTTCTCGATTAAGTAAACTCAGATTATTTGAATAAAGTTCAAATAATGTCGTTAACAACTGACTATATTTTTCTTCGTACTTCTGCAGAAAAACAAAAAAGGTTTTGGTGAAAATTTATGATTCAACTCGACATACCTCCTAACATTTTTCATAACTGATAGGAATATTTCTATCGGAAGAGAAGTTATCATAGGTACTTACCTACTTAAAAAAAAATTAAGTAAGTTTTAAAAATTTCAATGAATATGTCTTATTTTAGTACGGTATAAATTTTTCTAAATAAAAAAAAAATATCCGAATGCATATTTGTTCAATCCCTTCTAAACCTAGAAAGGATGAAAAAATTTTCCATTTCACAAAATTTTCTGTAAAATCTTTGCAAAGGTACCCTAATTAGCCAAATTCAACATTTTCTACCTATTTTAAGTTTTTTAGGACATAATTAGCGCATATTTCAATATAATTTCAAGTTTTCGTTGTGATTTTATCGATCTTAATCAGTGTATTTTAGACTTTTTTCCTTTTTTTTTTCCGAATACAATTAAAATTACAAAATGGAAACGTTAATTGGGGAATGCGATACGGACAGTGATTTTTATCACTTTATCATTAGTTTTTACGATCTTAAAATATGTAACTATTGTGATCAAATTTAAACATTACTATAATATTGCAGTAGAGCTTTCAGAAACTGATAAAATGACACCCACATAGATTTTGAATATTTACAGCGCATATTTCCCACAAAAATGCATATTTAATGAATAAGTTCCTATTTTGTCAAAAAAATTTCCATATTATATTGAATATTTTACCCGAAACATGCATATATTTTTAGCTACCTTACTATGATGATCAAAGACATTATAAGGGCTATTAAGAAATTAATAAAAAAATTTTTTTATATTGCTCATTTAAATTACGTCCACCTCGTAGAATTATGATGATTCAGCATTCACAAACTGAAGGTCAAGTGTATTTGCAACAGAACAACTAGAGACTCTCCGTAAATAAGATGATAATTGGAGGAGAAATAATTTGTAGATTTTCGTAAAAAATTGACTTAAAAAGAAGACGAAAAAGAAAAAGGAAGTTTAAAAAAGAATAGGCTAACTTAATTCTTCTTGTCACTTCATGTCCGATGGATGTTCAGAATTTTCTCGTTAAAATGCTTTAGGCAAAAAAGGTCCGAGGAAAGATCGAAGTTAGGTTCATGAAAATGTTATTATTATTCTAAATTAAAGTGGAAAAATCTTACAATAATTTAGTTAAAAATATGTATTTAAAAATCTTCTGCCAAGAACTAAAAGATAACAAAGCTACGCAATTCAATGAGAACTTTCAATGTCCAAAATTCTGTTTTTGAGGAAATGTCACAGATCTGACCTGCTTTTGTGGTAGCTCCATAAATTGATGAATTTTTTCTCTGAGATCAGGCTAAATTGTAAAACGACTGATAACCACCAACCACTTCGATGAATACATAGGTACCATATTTTGTGGTAATTTTCCAACGATGCTTCGAATAAACTGAAATTCTGAGCTAAAAATCTGACGTTTTGACAGCGTCAAATAAATTAACTTTTTTTTATAGATTAGAGAATGAAGACCAGCTCCGTTTTTTCTAAGAACAGCCCTTAATGAAAACAAAAGTAAGGAGCTAAAAGTTCTACAATTTCTTCCAAATCGAATGAAACTTCCATGATTTGTAATTCGGTATAGAATAACAAAAGAACTTTAAATTGGACTAAGCTTCAGGCAGTCACATTTCCCTCACCCTTTCATCAAATAAGATCTACAAAAAAATTCTTAGTTTGAGAATTTTTGAATTTTTGTCTTTTTTAGTTGTCTCTTTCCAAAACTTACGCAGAACTACAGAAGGTAGACGTGGTAGAACAAAACTTCTAAGGAAGTTTTCAATTCAACTAAGGAAATTTTTAAGACTCGAGACCCTAAAAACTTGAATACAGCACTTTTTTGCCATGTCATCAAACATATACGCTGATATTTGCAACGAGCCTATGAATTAATACTAGAGGTACAATTCGCTCATTTTCAGTGAGGTTGCTATCCCCACTCCATTAAACCTGGATGTCCAATTCAAAACAGGTACATAGGAAATACGCGTTTTTACACGAATTTTCAGCCATAATTCCCTTATTTAATGAGACAGCTATTTTTTTGAAATAAATTAAATTTTAGAGAATGTTTCAAGAAATAAAATGAGATCAAGAACAATAAGTTTGAGCCCTTATAAGCGGAAAAAATTGAAGAAGAAGATGGAATCGAATATCAAACTGGCTTAATTTAATGTTATTAGTAAACTTAACTCTAAAGACAATTGATATTGAGGCTTAAAAAAAGTGAATTCATGAAAATGAGAATATTTAATATACTTATTAATAATAATTTGTTCCCCCTTTTGTGCATTAACTACGCAACAAAAGTACATGTTTATACATATCAAATGAAAGATTATGATCCGCAGATATGGCAAAATAACTTATTTTTTCAATTTAAATTTTCGTTTGAGCTTAATTGAGCTTTCAAAAATATTATGAAGGAAGGCTAAATCTTGCAGGAAATTTGAATACAGGGGAGTCAAAAAAAAATTTTTGGAAACTGTACATTCTGTTGTCACAAATATTCACGTAGGTGCATCTTGTAGTTATAATTAGTTCTCTTGAAGGTAAAGTTTGCTGATAACATTAAATTAAGCCAATTTGATGCACAGTTTCATTTTCTTTTTCAATTTTCTTGGCTTCTAAAAGCTTAAACTTATTGTTCTTGAGCTCATTTTATTTCTAGAAACCTACTCTAAAATTTCATTTATTTAAAAAAAGTAACAATCTTATTAAATAAGAGAATTATGGACAAAAATTTGGGTAAAAACGCATATTTCCTATGTATTTAAATTGGGATGTATAGGTTTAATGGAGTGGGGGTAGCTAGCCTCACTGAACATCGTGTAAAACGTACACTTGTATTGTGGGGACAATACTTGTATGAGGTAATAAGGGCTTGCACCCCTCGATGACAGTCGCCGCCCAAAGGCTGGCAATAATCGTATTCACGCCGCCTGTTCATCAAGGACAGGACAAACAGGAGATATTACCTTATATACTCAGGTGCTGACTTGAGCATTTTGCCAATAAGTAAAAACCAAAAGGCATTTCCTCCGAAATACTACCTCCAAACTGTGAATGGTCAAAACCTTCCAGCTTATGGAATAGAATCCAGCAAAGTAAGCATTGGTTTGCGAAGAGACATGACATGGTCCTTTATAATTGCGGATGTTCCAACTCCGATCCTGGGCGCAGATTTTCTTGCGCACTACGACCTGGTCATAGACCTCAAAAATGGAAAGATCATAGACAACAATACTGGTCTGTGGGTGGAAGGCAAAACGCTAGCGTACCAACTGGACACCAACATATCCAGCTGCACTAAAGTCGACGAACAATTCCTACGGATTCTGTCAGACTATCCTGGAGTCATTCAGCCATCGATTTGCAGGCATCCGACCTATAAACATGACACAGTTCATTACATAGAAACTAAAGGACCACCTTGCCATGTTAGAGCCCGCAGGCTACTGCCTGATAAACTCAAAGCAGCAAGGGAATACTATGATTGCATAATAGGGGAAGGCATATGCTGCCCCTCGAAAAGCTCATGGAGTTCCCCGATCCACATGACCAAAAAAGCAAGTGGAGAGGGGCGAATCGTTGGAGACTACAGGGCCTTAAATGCCAAAACAGTTCCTGATCGCTATCCAGTCCCAAACATAATGGACTTCAATGCGAATATGAAGGGTAAAACGATGTTCACAAAAATCGACATCAACTGGGCATTCCACCAAATTCCAATGGCTGAATAGGACATTCCAAAGACAGTGGTCATAACCCCCTTTGGTTTAATCTAATACCTTCGAATGACGTTTGTACTCCGTAATTCTGCACAAACTTTCCAGAGATTCATCAATGGACTGTTTATGGATTTTCCGCTTGCTTATAGAAGGCGGTGAGTAACAGCATGAGAAGAATGTAAGAGCCATCGTACAGCGTATACACACTGTTGGAATTACCATCAATGTTGGAAAAAGTTTATACAAACAGACCAAAATTGACTTTCTCGGCTATCAAGTCTCGACCGAAGGCATTTCCCCTCTGAAGACCAAGGTAGAGTCCATATTGAAGTTCCCAAAACCCACAAACGTAGCAAAACTTAAACGCTTCTTGGGGATGGTGAACTTCTATAGATGTTGCATTAAAAATGGTGCAGCCGAACAAAGTAAGCTGTTTGCATTGATCAAAACAAATAAAAAGAAAGATAAGACTCCACTCGATTGGTCAGAAGAAGCTGAAAAAGCTTTTGAAAACATCAAAGAAACACTGGCAAATGCAACTCTACTCGCTCACCCAGATGAAAGTCTGCTGTTATGTGTCGCAACTGATGCATCCGACTTTGCTATTGGTGCAACACTGTACCAAAAGGACAATGACAAGAAGTTACCACTCGTTTTCTTCTCCAGAAAACTATCAAAAACTGAAAAGAATTACAGCACATACGACAGGGAGTTACTGGGAATATTTGCTGCGTTGAAGCATTTCAGGCACCAATTAGAGGGTAGATGTTTCACTGTGTATACAGATCATAAACACCTAACATATGCCTTCACGCAAAAGACAGAACCAGCTTCCCCGAGAAGAGCTCGACAATTGGACTACATAGGACAATTGACTATGGACATCCAGTATATAAGTGGAGAACTCAACACTCCAGCTGATGCTCTTAGTAGGATCGAAGCCGTCTCGGCATCGTCTCAATTACCTTACACTAAAATAGCTAAAGAACAGTTAAGGGACGCAGAATTGCAAGAACTGTTATCGAACGATGACATAGCTCTCAAATTGAGACAAAGGAAAATCCCTGGTACTAATGTTTTACTAACATGCGACATTAGTACAGGCAAGAATAGGCCATTCCTGCCGACAAAGTATCGCGAATTGGTTTTCAGTAGTGTGCACAATCTATCGCACCCTGGACCAAAATGCACTGCTGGATTAGTAGCATCAAGATTTGTTTGGCCTCGAATGAAGTCCAACTGCAACAAATGGGCTCGCAGTTGCCTGAATTGCCAAGAGTCCAAAGTAGGAAGACACACTCGTTCGCCTCTTAAATCTTTCAAACAAACGGAGCAGTTTAAAACGATACACATAGACTTGGTGGGTCCATTACCCCCATCCCAAGGACACAGATACCTGTTGACGATGATCGATATAGCAACTCAATGGCCAGAGGCAGTTCCTCTCTACGAGATGACAGCTCCCATGGTAGCTGCCAGGTTATACAACACCTGGATTGCCCGCTATGGCGTACCTGAAGTCATCATCACAGACCAGGGTCGTCAATTTGAAAGCTCGCTCTTCCAAGAGCTGTCTAAGAAGCTTGGTGCACAACACAATCACACCACAGCTTACCATCCTCAAGCAAATGGTAAAGTTGAGCAATGGGACAGAGCTTTGAAAGCCTCAATCATGGCTTGCAACACCAAGAGATGGGTTGACATACTACCAACCATATTCTTGGGCCTTCGATCTGCTCTTCAAACGGACACAGGTCACTCTGCGGTGCAGTTGGCGCTAGGCAAAGAGCTACGCCTACCAGGGGCCTTTTTCACCCACTCGAAAGAAATTAGCCCCAAAACACTCGTCCAAAACATACGGACTGATGCAAACAGCTTTTTGAAACAGGCAGCTCGTCATGGCCAACCAAAAATTTATGTCTCCAAACACTTGGCCACAACTTCTCATGTGTTTGTCAGAGACAAAAAATAAGATCATCGTTGGAGAAACCATATGCTGGTCCTTATAAGGTTGTATCGCGAGATGACAAGAATTTTGTGATACTAATCGCAGGTGAAGAAAAAACGATTTCAATTGATAGATTGAAACCTGCGTACCTTATAAACAACAACAGAAAAATACTCCAAAGAGCAACAAAGAAGATGACAGAAAGGAAAAAAGAAGAAGAAAAACAGACTGCACAGTCCAATATCACACAACCACAAAAAGTTGAGGACAAACCAGTCAAAAAAGGTGATAAATCACAAAAATCACCAGTAGAGAAAACAAAAACAAAGAAAACGGTGAAGTTTAATGATGAGATTGTTAAAATACATTACGATCCATCGGCCCCCTTATGTCCACAAAAAAGAGGCAGGCCCCTTGGCAGCAAAAAGCGAAAAAACCAGATTCCAACTTGAAAATCCGAGAGATTGGCAAGGAAAAACTAAAAATATTCACAAAAATTATATCCGCCACGAAATCTGCAAACCCGCATAAAATACGCACGAGAATCTGGGAATATTTATAACAAAAGAAATTCCGCAGATAAGCAGAGAATAAATCCGTGCAAATAAAATACGACACGAATAAACAAACCCACGTGCGATACGGAAGAAAACATCGCAACGTGTTTCTATTGACAAAAATTCAGATAACAAAACAGTCAATAGATCGTGATGTCACAAACAAAGAGTGCATTCCTTTGTGAGATACAAAATTTCAAAAACACGAAAATTCAAACACGCTTAACTCTGCTTGTACTTAACAGATTTTGACCGGAAAACTTTTCAGCAAGAGAATATTTGATGCACTATCCCCTCCGAACATGTCTGAAATGAGATAACGACTTGGAATAAAGCTGTGATTAAAAAATATTCTCGCAATGTTTTTCACTCGCTTTTCTGCTGTTGATTGAAACACGCCGAATTTTAACAAAACTATCTACTATTTTTTCTTTCCTTTTCTCCAATATTTTTCTGTTCTTTTCTTCCTTGTATAATTTCGTCCCCATCAAACACTCTCCCGACTCCAAACTTCCAATTCTTTGTGCCACCTGTTCCTGAGCCTGTAAAGACTCACGAACAGATGGAACGCGAAAAGGAAATTGAAAGACTCGAGAATGAATTGCTCATGGACACAACCTCGGCTGTGGACATAGTTAAAATGATGTCCGTACCCCTTTCTGCCCTCATCTCACCACAAAAGTCACCGGAGAAGACACCAAGAGTGGAGAACCCACCCTCAGAGTCTTCAACCCTGATGGCATTGGAGGTGAAGAGGCAACTCTCGGTGGAAGAGGTGCCTCAAACATACCCTCCTCCCACCTTCGGTCTAGCCTACAGACCATCAGGGATGTCGAACTCCTCGATGTTCAACAGGCCAAAACTGAAAACTCCACCTGGTCCTTCAACATCCTACTGTCCCTATCCCTATACCCGTCTGGCTCCACAAAATTGACCACCTAGACAAAGGGGACAGGCCAGCAGGGATGCCTACCAAGCCCGGTTTAACGCACGTAAACAGTCTTATGAGTGCATAGGGGCTGTGGTAGGCTCAGCCCTCGCTAAATGGGAGAAAGACCAGCGACAGCAGTAGACTCGATAAGTCCCCCCAGGCACGCGACTTATCATTTTTGCGGCCCAAAAACTGGGGGTAGTAGCTGTGGGGATGATCCTTGTATGAGGTAATAGGGGCTTGCACCCCTCGACAACAGTCGCTGCCCAAAGGCTGGCAATAATCGTCTTTATGACGTTAAACAAATTTACACTGGTGCGTTTGTATGTTTGTACCTGTACATACGTACAGGTAAGATACATTGCACGGGCCGAGATCAATTACCAGATAACGATCTCGGTGATGTCACGGCCTGGTACCAAACACGCTGCGTCATTTCTTATCACCTTGACAGAGGCAAGAAACGACGTAACACATGACATAATTACGTACATGTACGTATGCATGTGTGTCTGTGTGCGTGTGCCAAATTCTGTATTTAAACTCTCAGAACCGGCTCAAAATCGCCAGTGTTTGCCGAGGATTTGGCTCTCCCATACTTAACCGTATGAAGTGGCAGAACACGCAAAATACTGTTGAAGACATTCTAGTGTGAATATCTCTCACGACAAGGTATTCCACATGTATTCTAGAACAATACTTAAGTAAATATTCGCTATGTAAGTAATATTTTATCTGTGACTCTCATACATAAGTATATGATAAACCTGGTTGAATGAGTACTTAAGTCTTACTTAATGTTAAGAAATGTTTGGGAATATGGATGGTAGCGTATTGTGCCTCTAATATTAATTCATATGCTCATTAGATATTTGAATTTTTTATTAATTTGATTATGATTATTTTGAAATTTTATTATTTTCTACTTTGAAGACCCTGTCCTATTAATTTTAAACTTTTACGTAAGCTGGATTTAACTAACCCTTTGATAAAATAAAACGTAAAACCCCCTTCCCAGTTTATCTCATAATTTAAGAGGTTGGTAGTTTGGTACAAAGTATAAACCCGGTACAATTGTCAATCAGGCCCAGGAGCCATGTGAAGCGATGTTGTTATGGGGTGTAATGGGTCAATTTTTACAACAAACCCAAAAAATTGCAATTTTTATCGAAAAAATCCAAAAAAAAAAGCCAGTTGGTCAGTGGCGTCAGTGCTTCAAATCTGTATCAGTCCTCAGTGAAAGTAGAAGAGCAAAAAAAAAAAAGTCACTATCTCTTTCAATTTTTACAACAGCAGATTAATTTTTATAACAGCTTGAGCCAAAGGGGGCTGTCATACTTTTACTCCCCCTTACGTTGCCTCTGGGCCCCAACCAACCCTTTTTTGGGTTGAGGTTCTGACTTCTGACTTTTTCTAGGCCAATTACATGTGGGATGATAAAACCTGCGTGTATTATGTTATCTAGTTCAATTCAGCGAAGATTATCAAAAAATCATTATCAAAAAATTCATTAATTTATTGCTGGATTACCGGAAGGTTTTAGTAATAAAAATTTAGAAGATTTGTGTGACATTCGTGTCTTTTATTCGTAATAATTGTTCTGTTTCTGAATAATTTTCAAAATTAAAATGTCCGATAACCACTCGAAGACGAAATGCTACGATTAACAATGTAAATGGTTATTGCTGACAATTGCTACTTAATGACTTAATTTTTAAATTTTAATGTAATCAATAACGTGACAGTTTTTGTAATTGCACTGTTCTCAAGTAATCTATTCATGCCATTTTTCATGCTAGTCAACAAAAGTTTTCTCATTTACTGTTCCCTAGTGAGTATATTCCAATTATAAATTTAAATCATGAATATGAAAAAGGTGTGGACCCAGTTTCCATGAATTGAATTTTTAGTCTTAATTATTTCAATATGCCTTCAAAATTAATTATTTCGTGAACCGTTTTTCACTTTCTTAAATTCGACTTTAAATATCCGTATTCGGCTCATCATGCAGTTGGCCTAACCGGCGTCCCAGTTGGAATCAGTGCTCGACAATGTAAATTTGGAGTTAGGTAGTCGAGTTCAAACGTCAAAGTCAAAGAGCCAGTGAATGTAAATAACTCGACCTGTAAATTAATATTTCTAGCAAGGAAAAAGTAGTACTGAGCAGGACCATGCCGGTACTTCTTACCATTCAGTGTACACTCCTGAGAAAGAAATTAGTCCTCCAACTGCCATATTAACTAAATGCTGGTCAGCCTAGTTCCTGAGAATTGCGGCTGCTTATCATGAAGTATTGTGTGTAGTCCCTTCTGTAGTGTGCTGTAGGACATGATCAGTTGAATGCTGCGTAGTTACTGCTATAGTTTACAATGTTTCATAACCTTAGTGTGCTATATAACATATTGTCGTGTGCTGCTTGCGTAGTATAAACTGCAGTAAGCCTATACTCAATTTTAATTATTTTCTAATAAGAACAAAGTGGGCTAGGCTCACCTCAGTCTATTTAGCGGAGAAAATCATTGAGATTAGTCAATTCGTCATCCGCCTGTGAAAATACATTACTTAAATTAACTAAGGCGTTTAAATCAATCTTTTTCCCTTTGTACTAAATAAGTCCCGGCACTGTGTATATTGCGATTGGTGGATTGTCCTCTTATTTGGAACAGAGTGTAAAGCCTGAACGCAGGAACGATACTTAAGTATCAACCGTGACTTAAAAATTACTTTAAAAAATTATATACAGTATCAATATGTTTAAGCTTACGTATATATAAAATCGATAATGGAAAAAATGTAAGATTTCCTTAAGTTAGTATCGGGTCTTACATTCGGCTCACAGTTAAGAGCAGGGCAAAAACCTACGAGGTTTGTTTTGGCGTCTTGAAATTGAACTTGTGTCTAAAAAAATTTGCAATGTTAACCTGGCAAATATAAAACGCACAATGATATTTTCCATTTGTTAAATTTTGGAAATGGTAAGTCGGACCAAACACAAATGACACCAACTTGACACCGGCTCACACATTCTTTTGAGTAAGGGCAGGATGGTGTCACTATGGGGAACACTTTGGACTTTTTCTTTTTGACCACATTGTACTACGTATGGATTGCTCATATTGACAAAAATGCGAAATAAAAACTAGGTGTGAAGAAAGAAAATTAGACAATCAGAACTAAAGAATGAATAAAAACTTTGGTTTAATAAAAACGCGAAACGAAGATCGGAGGTATGGGGAAAGGAAATTAAGGAACTGATATGTAGGAAACAGTGTGGGGTATCAGATCAATTGAGACGATCTAGATTGCAGTCCACAGATTTCGGCAATATTGCGATCTAGATCCTGATCGACAAATAAATCTACAAAAGTGATCTAGATCACGATCTAATTTGTTCGATCGTTTCCTATTTTTGTTATCAGTTCCCAATTTTCTTCCCCTAACCTCTATCTACCCCAAAAAATAACTCTTCGAAGATGGTGAAGGTGCAAAAAATGCAAAATGAATTATAAAATAATTTTAATATTGACTTATCTGTTCAGGAATTCACTTAAAATTTAATAATAAATAATTTAATAATGTTATAAGCGATCAGATCTAAAGATCTAAATTATTTAAAAAATATTAATCTAAATCACAAAATTAGATCATTTTTTGAAATTATCTAATAATGTAAGATCGCGATCTTCTAATCTATTGATCTAATTTTGAAAAATCTGTGCCCCACGTTGGCAGAAAATGGGGATATTAGTTAATCAGCGCTAAAGAATGCATGAAAACTTTGATAACCAAGTGATTACAATTTAAAATTATTTCTTCTTTTCCCTGTCTATGCAGGTGTTTGCTCAATTTTTGTTGGCCACTATTACATTTTTTGAGCAGTCCATAGTGGTACTATATATAGTCCGTTGATTGAACATATGTATAGAAAACTGAAAAATCTAATGGAGAAGTTTTCTACAAAAATTCTTGTTTGTTTTAAAAACACTGTGGTGTTTTAGTAGTAAGGATCTTCTCTTTTTTACAAATATTGCTCCAGGTTCTTCTTCAACTAGTTCGTTTTTTTTATTGGGTATCATAAGAAACTTTTACACAAATGGTTGGCTGCAGCAGACAATAGAAATCATAACCATTGGAAAAGGGATTGTTTACTGCAGACAAAAAAATGTGAATGGTCATTTATCTTTTTGTTTTTTTCAAACTCGGATCCCACAACAGTAGCGAAACCTGTTAGTGGGATTCATTTTTCGGACCCAAGTTTGGTGGAAAAAATTTAACATTGGTTTGTTAGTCTGTTTATGATAGTATATATTGTAAATGGTGTAGTCAAAGCCTTTCATGGCAAATAAAACTGCCTCAATACCAGTTTGGGCAACAGATCAAATGCAAGGATCTAAATCACAATCTACAGATCCCAGTAATATTGCAATCTAAATCCTGATCTACAGATCAATCTACCTATGTGATCTAGATTGCAATTTAATTTGTTAGATTATTTCCTATCTTTTTTATCGGTTCTTAACTGACCTCTATCTACTCTCCAAAAAATCCCTGGAAGTTGGTACAGGTGCAAAAAATGCAAAATAAATCAAAAAATAATTTTAATTTTGATTTTTTATTTCAGGCATTCTCTCAAAATTTAATAATAAATAATTTATTATAAACGATCTGTTCTAATGATTTAAAAAACGTTGGTCTAGATCTCAAAATCAGATAATTTTTTCGAAGTGATCTGTTGATCTAATTCTAAAAAATCTGTATCTTACACTGCTTACTACAAACACAAAGATAGCACTGTGGCAAATAAAACACGAAATTTGGAACTTGGTGTTAATCAGAGATGGCAATATCACAAAAAAATTGATCCATGATCTAATCAGATCTTAAAAATAAGATCATATCCATCTCTGTTTTATAATTTAATAACAAATTCATTGTATTATTGGGTTAGCAGTTGTCCTATTTTATTTGTTATTAACCCTTCATTAGTGCCATATACATCAACTGTGCTTATATTCGTACAGGTGGTATGTGTTGCTTACAGAGACATACAGTTAAAGAGATGTCCAAAGCCTGATAAAAAATATATCAGGAATAGGATATTTTTAATTTGGATATTCACTACTGCGCATGCATCGTGTGGCTTCAATCACGTGATAACATTAAGTCTTTAATAGACATCGCCAAAAAATTTAATGATGAATTTAATGAGTATGTACATCTTTAGAGGCACAGAACATACAAATCAAACTGCTTCTTTTCTATCTTTCACATGTTTTTAAACCGCAGTGCTTATGGAGCATTTGACATCTCTTTAGCAGTAAGTCTCTGATTGCATAGCACTTCTTTCACTTTCTTGGCTGGTTTATTAATTTTCTTGCTTAATGGTCTATCAAGGAGTGGTAGAACTTCTTGTAACTGCTCTAAAGATAATTTTTTTGCCTGATCAAACTCATACAGTTGCTCCCAAAATGACGTACAATCCTAAAAAGCTAATTTCATAAATATTGTAATTATTATATTTTCTTAAGATATTCCCCCTTCCAACTCTACCCACCCTTTCCGGTGTTTTGGGAGCTATTCTATCCCCTCTTTATAAATTTTCCTTGGCCTTTCCCCAGCCCTGTACAAATCTCATAATATACTATGTGATATTGCCTGCAGATAGTGTCACTTTGACCTTCATTGGTAACCCTTCCCTTTATCCACTACAGTGTTAATGACTATTTACTTTCAGGTGTATAATGATGCACCCAGGTTATGTATATTTGGCAGCACTACCGCGTTATCTTTGTAATGTTTAAATTACCGAAAACTGACGTGCTAATGTGTGAATTTTTTCTTGAAACTCGACAGTTTTAACCACAGTGTATTAAATATAATAGAGGATGCATGCCTATCTAAACGATGCTACGAAAAATGGCACTACTTTTGAAGAGCTGTCCCCATTCTTTCAATACCAAATTCAAATTTATTAGCCCATATTCAGGCCCATTAACAATAATAATTTTTTTTCTTCAAATACTTTGGTTAAATGAACGAAGAAATACAACTGAAAATTCAGAAACGACATCAAACCGAATTTCATAGATTAAAATAAGACGAAAATTGTACCGATCCTGCTTACAAAAAGCATTCTCCACAAATCTGCCCACCCACACAAGTTTACCTAAAAAACGAATAATGATGGGTTGCACAGCTGAAGGTGGTACTTCTTCGTTAGTCATTATCATAAATATCACCGAAATGTGTTTTTTTCGAATATAATTAAGTAAATGCCAGTTGATATTGAACCACTTTAACATTCTGTGCAGTTACAACCTCCTGACAAAATTTCAAAAGTTCTCATTCATATTTGAACCACCCTTGTACCTAGAATCGGATTTGCAATTTTTCGCCTGCAGAATGCAGATTTTTTGCCTTCTCCCCTAAAAAAAAAACCCTGAGATGTTACTACTTATTTGTTTATTTGAATGCGCAAATAAAGAGCTCAATGATGTCTAAAAATTTTGGCTGGAGAGACGATTGATCTCTTGAATTCACCCCTGATTTTACCCATATCTAAACCTTAATTTTGATTAAACCGATGAAAATTACATTTTTTAGTTTAATTTAGTTTAATTAGGTTACAAATTTCTATCTATTTTTCTTCTTCTTCTTCTTCTTTTTTTTTTTTTTAAATTAATTAATCTGTTGTTTCTTTATTTATTCAGCTCAATAGATTAAAAACGAAATGGGTAGGCTCGAGATGAATCTGGTTCAATAAATTTCCGATTGTTGTTTCACTAGTTCAAGAGAAGAACATCTAATCTAGATTAATATTATCTATGGAGCCTGTCAAAATTATTTGATGACCCGAATTTGAGTATTTCGCTTCTTGCTGTACCTGGTGAGAACCCATTTGGTAAAATTTTGAGTTTTACTTTTCTTTCCTGGATTTTTTGTAGCTAAAGTTGGACGAGAATCCTAAACAAAACCCAGTATCTAGATTCTGAATCTGATTCCGAATAATTTTGGATTGGATTCGGATTCTGGATTTCAAATTTACATTTTTTGTCAATTTGAATTCAATGGATTCTGTTCTTAATTGAATAAACTTTAAATTTTAATTCAATGAATTAATCGTTATAACTGATCGACTTCTGATAGTATCAACTAATAATTCTTTTCAGAAATTCAAACATTCAAAATGTATTTTTTGTACATCAAATTTTAAATAAAGTTTTCTTATTTTAGATTTTCGACCTCATATTTCTTTTATTTCTTTTTTTAAGATGGAGTATGGATTTTCTCCTGATTCTAGAACCGCCTTTCTGGATTTGGATTCAGATTCTTGGATTTTGGATCAAATTTTTCATAAATTCAAATTTTTAATTTAGAATCTTCTTTTTTTTTTTTTTTTTTTTTTTTTTGATTCCATCCAACTTTGGTTATAGCTGCCAATGTGCAATGCGTCGGTTATATTTCTTTAAGCTCAATTCTTATTATTTATGTGAGTAATTATTTTATAGAAATCCAGCCGGTAATTTGACTGTTTTTTATTCCAGACTCCGTTTCAGTTTGTACCCAAATTTTTCACGCGTAATGACCAATCATAAAAGGAATATCAACTTTACGGACGAGATCGAAGCCAAGAGAAGGAGAAAAAATGATTTTGTCGAAATAACCCAAAAAGAATACGATAAAAGTGCATACTTGGACGAAATCTTGTCTGACAAATATCAACCGCAGTTTCTCAATTACCAGTTAATCGGCGATTTAGTAGCCATAATGATTTTAAATTCGAAACATTTGTTAGATAAAACGAAATCCTCGAGGCCTGTACTGTATCAAAATTTCTGCCATTCCACTTGGTCCGTCAACGACGTTTTAAACGAATTGAAGTCCAAGAAAAAATGCTACCCTATTGCCAAGACTGTGATACTCGCGGTCGGTTACAACGACTATCACGGAAATTTGATGAGCGCTGTTATGTTGGCCCATGGCATCGAGAAAATTATTCAAAAACTTCAACGAAGGGGTTGTAAAGACCTCATCCTCGCCAATATTCCTCCCTGTGCTGCATATGCCCACAGTGTTGATCACTGGACATATTTACAAATAATCAATGAAGAAATTTTCCGATTATCACGAAAATACGATTTCATCTGTTTCTGCAACATTTTTAAATTATTTTGCGTTCCAAAAAATTATTTTAATAAAAGCAAAGATTACGTTACGTTTAGAGAAGTGAATTACAAAATCGATTTTCCTATGTTCAACGAAAGAAGTGGATATCGTAGTAAACCCGATTTGATTTCATTTAGCGAGTTGGGAAAAACCATTCTCAGCAAACATATGGCGAAAACCATTGAAAATAGGCTACAATACCTTCGTCATGGAAAGGTGGACACGGTTATATGTACGTTAGAGGAAAACAGGGATGTCGATAACGATCTGGTGGAAATCGTTGACGTTGTTGAACCCACCAGCTCTTTGAAAGTTGAAAAATTGGAGGATTCAAAAAAGCCAACTATTGTAGTCGACCTCGTCGGTTCTGACGAAGACGATGATGTAAAGTGTGTTCATACCTTCGGCTGTACTTGCAAGAGTTGTAAAGAAGAAGACGAAAACCTAATGCAAGACATGTTGAGCACGATAGAATGTTTGGACGACGACGACGATAATGGTGATGTCAAAAATGAGAAATCAGAACTTGTCAAGGATGAGAAACTAGAACTTGCCAAAGATAAGAAACCAGAACTAGTCAAAGATGAGAAACCAGAACTTGTCAAAGATGAAAAACCAGAACTTGTTAAAGATGAGAAACCAGAACTTGTCAAAGATGAGAAACCAGAACTTGTCAAAGATGAGAAACCAGAAATTGTCAAAGATGAGAAAACAGAATTGAAATCTGAAACCTCGTGAAATTTATTTTTTCTGTTATTTTTCCTATCGTGTTTTTTTTGTTGTTGTTTATGTTGAAGATTTTTTTTTTACAATTTTATATCCCCTGTTATATAATTGCATGAATAATTGTGATTGTTTCCATTGAAAAAAATTTTTTTGTTAAGGTGTGTAATACCTATACGTTGTTATTTATTTTCTCGTCAAATTGAAAATTATATATAGTTTTGGCTTACTTGCAGGGTATTTTCTTTGAGTCCATTTTCTATGTCAGCTGTCCAGTTGATATACAAAGCATTAAACGATATCATCGCAGGCCACTGAAAAATCCACTCGGTCATCGGCGTGTTTGAGTATGTGCGTACAGCTTTGTTATTAATATCGCATAAAGACTGTATCATCGAATCCTCGAGCTGATCCAACCATCTTTCGACAATACCCTTGATCGACAGGTTTTTTTTTTGTTTGCATTTGAACTTTTCGAAGATGTGTGAAAATTGAAATGATATTTTTCTTACTTTTGCCTCTGCAGGACTTATCGCACTATTAAGAGAAACTGTTTCTCCTTTACTCGATATTATGCTGACGATATCGTAATTATCTGTCATCTCGACCGAAGAAATTCCTTCAAAACATTTCAAATGTGACTGCACTTTTGAAAAGTTCTTACTTTCGGACAATATTTCTAGTAGCTCGCGATTGGATAGGAAGAAAAATCTGCATCAAAATTGTACATGAGGGTGAAAACAAGAAATAGGTACATTGTACCCTCGAATGGAGAAGATTATATGTTAGAGGAGTGCGCCACCTCACCTCGGAAAGACTAGACGTTTTTTCTCAAGGTACTCGTTCAATCCTTTTTTAATTCCCTCCAAGGTGGCGTTGCAATTTTTTAGCGTATTCATCATATCTGGATATTCGATGACTCGTAGTATTTGAGGATTTTTGATCGCATACTCCATAATATCGTTCCACGTTTTATTAACGTCATTGAATTGGTCAGACTCCTCTGGCATCTGCCTCATTATGTCTTCAGAACTGAATAATGGCTCCAAATACAGCCACGTACTTTGAACCTAAATTTTAATGATTCGTAGTTGTCTGTGTATATTAATTTATAATTTTATTTTTTACTTAAATGTATTTTTGAAGGAAATATTTACTTGTAACCATAAATCCAAAATATCTTGCATCATAATTAATTTATCCTCCCAACTTTCAACATCAGATTCGATGGCTCCTACGAATGGTGAACCTCTCATTGTTTGAATACGCATTAAATAATCATCCAGCATGACTTGAATGTCATCGATTCCAGTCAAAACTGACATGTACGTTTCCCTGCTTAGAGTAAATTAATTTTTTATGTCAACTACAAATATAATAATCGCGCATAAAATTTGAAAGGCCTTCTCCAATTAACTGTCAATTTTTCAAATAAAACAATTTTTGGTAATACAAAAATGATAATTACGAGCAGACTTCATGTTGAATGTATATTGTGTTCCACTCATGTTTCATTTTTTGCAAATTTTGCTCTAAGGCGTACTCTTGTGTCGCAGCGATATTTATTTCATGTAATAATGGTAAGAATTTGTGCAAACCATAATTCAATATTTCTGAAAATGATGTTTCTGGTGTTCGCTTGATTCGAGTTCCTAGAGCTTCGTTCATCTAAGCAATGAAAATGCCAGAATTAATGTAACTTTAGTAAATAATAAATTTGATTTGTTGAATTTAAAAATGTTTAGTTTATATTGTATTTAAAATTTTAGTTCTGCAAATTAAAGAATTTATATTGCTTACGTTTTCTTAAATTTTGCACAAATCTTTTTTTTAGGAATTGAAAATTATTATTACAAAAATTTTAAGTTTTTGATAGCAAATAACCAACTTTTTCCCAATGCCTATCCTGTAAGCCTGGATTACAAATGGTTTCCAAAATAGGTATTGCCGAACAAAATTTCTCCACTTTGGTTAAAACAATTTCTACAATTCGTCTGGCTCCAGGTACATCGTAGAAAGCTTTCGATAGTCGTGCCAAGGTACTTCTCATACTCTGCACAGAATGTTGAACTTCTTTGGCGTTTAAATTCGTGAAGGAATCTGTTCCAAAAAAAAAAAAATTATGCAGAAATTGTTTGATGAAATAATGGTAAAAAATTTATTTTTCCACTTACTCGTACACCAGTTGTCGTGAGATTCGTGGAATGTGAATACCGTATGCCACAATTCTCTAAAAGGTTTTAGATTCGCCATAATTTCATCTAAATTCATATACGAAGTTGAATTGATATTTAAAAGTTCTTCCTCCGTGTTAATGTCCTAAAATTAGGCGCGATTTTCATTTTATAAAACATTAAGAGATTTTTTCTGAGGAAGGGGAAAGAAAAAGGAGTAAGGATATCATAAACCAAAATTTAATATTTACTTTACGTAAATTAGTATGCTTACATCTGCTTGTAGTTTATCAGCTTCGAGTTTCAAAGAAAATTGATCGACATTGAGTACCATATCTTTCATTTCGTTGAATGTAAGTAGAGGGGGATCTTTCTTTCGAATCGCGTCCAATTCTTTTGAACGTTCTGCTAAACTAAAATACAGTCCGATAAAATCAATGTCAAACTATAATAATATGCTGCCATTAAAGATAATAAAAGAGAAAAATTAAATCTCACGTAATATTAAATTTTTCTCTTTTTTCCTTTAATTGGTTCTCTACTATTTCTAACTTATGTAATATCCTAGACGTTGCTAACTCTAAAATCTCCTCCAAATGTTTTGGCCAACGAAATATTTTCGAATTGCTTGAAATTAAACTTTCTGGAGGAAAAAATTATAGAATTTATATATTAGTATTTTTACAATTTATATTTCATAGAAATTGGTGGCATGTATTTTTTCTCTATGATGTCCTCGTAATCGACTGTCAATCTATCATCGTTGTTAGTACCTACTTGATAAAATAAGTAAAAACGTTATTGCAACATACAACCTTTGATGCTTGTTTTGGAAAA
Source organism: Ericerus pela (assembly GCA_011428145.1). Lineage (NCBI taxonomy): Eukaryota > Metazoa > Arthropoda > Insecta > Hemiptera > Coccidae > Ericerus > Ericerus pela. The sequence continues at coordinate 192,106 of WOFM01000253.1, forward strand.
ATTATTGAAACTCGAAACTTTTGTACCTTCTTCAGAATGGAATATAGGCCAACATTTTTTTACTGGTCTCGAAGTTTCCATTTACTACCAATGTTTCTCAAGTTTGGTATCGTAGCGTTATAAAATTACTACTACCAAAAAGTTCTATGCAATTTTATTTACAAATGTTCACAAAATGAAGAGTGTCTCTTTCACGCCGGTATTTTGTTAACTTATTTTATCGAAAGTAACAACTACCGAAATTTGACAGTCGATTCCCACGGCCAGGACACTTGTACCGTATTTTTTTTCATTTAAATTGCATCCTTTTCCTGTAGTTCTTATTGATATTCTAGTCAACCACTTTGAATTCAGTTCGTGTCATCTTTAGGTTCGATTGGATTTTAATTACCTGATACTGTCGTATAACGAAGCAAAAATTCCATATACTCGGCACTTTTTAACAAATCTTTTTTAGAACTTATTTGCACAACCGTTTTACTTTCGTTGATAAAATTTCTCAGGTCTACCAAAGCTTTTGTAGATTCTGGCGTTTCACTTGATTTTCTTGCGATATCTTCAAATTTTAATATTATTCTACGAACGACCATTGTATCATGTAAATTATTAAGTCCAAAATATGTGAAAATGAATAATTGTGTACATTAAATAAACATATTACCTACTTACTTTTTCATTTTGTTACAAAACTATGTACGTATGTAAATTCGAAGAAGACACTCACCTTTCATTGTGCACGTCGGACTCTTTCAGAAAAAAGTCAATTATAAAGTCATAATGGTTATGAATATGCTTTACAAGTGCTTCATTAAACTCATCGCATTTCAAATTAATCATATTCAGAGGTATATTGTTGCGAAAATTATACACTATTTTTTTAAGCGAGATAAATTCTTCCATTTTATCGACGAAAAACTGAAAAATCGGAAAAAGTACAAATTTATTAAATGAGTCGATATGTTTTGAACGAATTTCATTTCGATGACGTCAGATATAATTTTCTTATTTAGGCTACTTACCTTTACCGGTGGTTTGGGATTTCTATTCACCATTTCTTGTAGGTCATCTCTGGTTTTTTTCTCAAAAATATATAAATATGGGTGGTAAAATTTTAAGTACGACTCAGGACCTGAAAAATTCTTGAGGCAACACTCGAATGCAATTTTTAGAATATGTTGAATATGTCTTTCCGTTATTCGAACAGGTTGTAAATTAGAAATTTGCATTGCAGAATTATTTCCTGAAATTCGAGTTTAGTCATTATTTTTGGAAATATTTTTATTTCAATATTTTGAGTTTTTTTTTTCTCTCTTTGATGAAAGTAAAGATAAATTGGAATTTTTAAGTACAATTTAGGCTAAGTGAAAGATAAGACCCTCCTTTTTCAATAACTGAATGAAAAAATTTTTTATAGAATTAAATAAACCTACACAGACTTAAGGAAAGTTTTCTTATTTTTTATAAAATTACAAAGTTAAATTGGATAAGAAAATACTACATTTTTCCATATCTGTGAAGCCGTATATAATTATGTAGAATTTTTCTTCTTAGATCTATTTAAAAAAGAGGATTTAATCTTTCGTTGAGCTCCAATTGCATCTAAAAATTCCGAAAATTCAATTTTTGGCGAATTTTTGGAAATTGTCAAAAATACATTGTTTCTTATGGGAGAAAAAATATTGGTCGCTAATATAACTAATTACAAGTTTTGTCACCAGATGTAGACTCTTATCGTTGACAGTCTCAATTGCTTTACGCGTTTAATATTAAATAGACTACGGAAAATTAAACATAAGTGTCATGAAATTCCGAATTTCTTCAGCCTATATGTCATCTTTCAATAAAATTCCGCGCTTTTATACAAGAGGTGTTAATATTTTGTTGCCTTCTCCAAGTTAATTCGATAATTTTTTTCAAAAAAATTTTTTAACTGGAATCTAATTTTTAAATTTCTTAAAATTCTAGTGAGAATATAATTATTATGATATTTAAATATTTCGATCTTCAATAATATTGCAATTAGGTACGTAAATTTCTACCATATAGGGTTATTCATGAAACGTCTGGCACACTTAGGTGGTTGTTGCATTTGTTTAGTAATTTATAAAATATTATTAGTATACTGAAATCTACGTCAAAGAGACATTCTACGATTTGTGTTTGTCTGTATATGAAGTTGCATAGCATTTCTTTGGTAGGAGTAATTTTGAAACGTCATGGAATCAATTGCTAAACTTCGGCAGCAGGTAAGTTCAATAAGTAGTACTTTTGGTAGCACCCAATGAGCCAAGTAAAAACTTTTACGTCAACATGTGGATCGGGGTTACCAATCAAAATTCAAAGAAACAAAAAAAAAGTTTGGACCAAAACTAACTTCGTTATCAAAATGAAAATGTATAACTCCAATTTTATGTTTGGTAAAAGTCTCATCTTCTAGTCCTATCCTAGTACATGGATGAGGTATATTTTCGTAGACGCCAGCCCATGTCACGAATGTATTTCAATTTTTGAAGAAATTCTTCGGCCAAACTTATATTTTTAAGTGATGACAAAAACTATCCGAATGTCCAATACCTTGAAACAAGAATTTTTCTATTCGTGGAATGTTTTCACTGACCGACAAAATTTTCTTGAAAATATTTTGAATTGTTTGAACGATCTCATCGAAAGATGGCGAATATGAAAAGTATGGTGGATCATCATCAGCCTTAAGGTTGACCACCAAAAATGGTTCGTGCAAAAAACGATAATCTTCGTAAACCGTTGAGATGGTGTTACCTTGCTGTGAGAAATTTTTTCCAATGATTTTTATTTTTCTCTCTTTTCTCGAGAGTTCAGTTCGAATTAATTACAGACTTACCGCGTATATTGAAAAAAAATTCACCAAATCGATTAGAGAATTCGTAATAAAACGTCGAATTTGAAGAGACATTAACGAATGTATGCAACGGAAAAACTTTTGAACTTGTAATATGTCAAGTGATAATTCGTCGAACGGTAATTTACTCGTTTTAATTACGTATGTCCATTCCGGTAGCCAACTACAACACAAATATGAATATCATATTATGTTAGTCAGTAAGAATGTGTTTTTAGAAATTAGTATGTGCTCTAGAAAAGCTGATTCAGCTACTGCAAAAAATTTTTTTTCTTTCATTGCGGAAATGTTAGTGTGTATATGCATATGTATGGACGTATGCCTGTGAACGAAAAGAAAAGTGATATTTGGAACGAAAAATCGTAAAAATATACTTTTTTCAAACGCAACGTCTGTTTTTGAGGAGATGGAAAAATAAATCAAAGTGTGAAAAGAAAAAATGAATGGTGAGAGCCTAACTGCCTTTTTTGCATTCTAGGCTACGTATTTAAGTATGATAAATTTACTTTTTCAGCAAGATTTCTTGAGCCTTGAGGCATTGATCGTCGATAAGACCAATTAAAGAAGTCAATGTAAAACGTAGACCTTTCGTTTGTAAGAAGGCTGTATCAATAATTCTCTGGTTGTCGTATCTAAAAATATTATTTAAAAAAGAAAGAAAACGATTAAAATGTAATACAAGATTGATTGCTGAGTATCTCTGATAATAAGCAACCCTAAGAAATAAAAATTAGGTGTTTAATTTGTAATTATTTTTGACAATTTATTACTCGAAAATTCAAAATTTACTACAAATTTTTAATAAACAAGTAAGTACTGTATAACATATCGCTTTACCACGAGGTAAAGATGTGCGGTTCTTAGAAAAGCTGAAGCTACTTTTTTTTAGCTGTCGAAGTGTTATACAGTATAGGTAACGATTATTTCTTTAAAAATTCTGTTTCCGGTTATTCATATGCTAATTTTGTAAGGAAAAAGCGAGCAGCATCTAAAATCTGTACAGGCTGCCTACTGTCTCTTAGATGTGAAATAGTCTTCAAAAGAATCTCTTTAAATAATTTTTGTTTGCCTATATCTTCGGAACTACAGAACAGATCGAGAGGAAATTTTTAGAATTAATTTAAGTGTGGTTGAGAGGAATGTTTTAAGCCATCGTCGAAGTCTGTAGCCCCTCTTGAAGAAAAGTAGTCCATTTTCACCCAGATTAGTCTTTCACATTTACTCATGACGGCACAAAGGAGAACAAAAAGGAATAAAAGAGAAAAAAAAAACGGATCTCTCACTCCATCTCTATAACATGATTCACACTAGCCTAATTTTTATGCTATTTGCCAGCTACTTAGTGTATTATTCTGTTCACAGTTAAATTCACTAGGCCGTTTGAACCATTTAAAATCAACTTAACTTGGTAGTTTGCCATATGAGATTCTAATCAGATTCATATAAGACTATCCAACTAAGCTAAAGTTAACTTAAATGTCCAAAATAGGAAACTGATTTTAACTATGTCAACAGAATAGTACTGCAAATAGCTCGCTAGTAGTTACAAAACTAGCTAAGTGTGAGTCAAGCTTATGTGTGTTTTCATATACCCACCTCCCATTTTTTATTAAATCATAATTTGATTGAAACGTAGAATTAATTAGTTTTTTGAGGAAATGAGCTGAAAATTAACATTTTTATGATAAACTCACACGATTTACTTTCTGGCATAGCTGGAAAAATGTGAAAAAAATGAAAATTTCAAGGGTCCCATGGTAGATACTACAGCAAAAATATCCCTAGATACTACGACCCCACTTGAATTAGTAAAATTAATGTATCTTATTTAACAAGATATTTGAGCAAAAACTAATAATAACATAATAAATGGATTAACTTCACTTGTTCGGGTAACACATGAATCAAATTTTAGTATCTTATTATCAATTCAAAATCTAATAGCAAAAAAATTGACAATTCTCATGTTTAATCAAAAGTTTCACTGCTATCCTTATTATTTTTGAATTAAACAAGGTATGGTCTTGTAATTCATTTGTAACGTTGCCAAACCCTTTCCTACATCACCACAATAAGTTTAGTCATCAACTGCTGCATGTCCCATAGTACACGTGTCTCCCCAACTCTGTTCATGCTAAGAAGAGTGTGATATCAAAAACCCTACTTAAAAAACTTTGTTTACTCCACAAAATGTTCCTCAACATTGTATAATAATATGCATCGTCATCTTTTCCTCTCTCCCCAAGACACCAACCAACTGCCGTATCTATAGTTCATTCAGACATCAAGCACTTCTTAGCATGAATAAGATGTAGTAACAAGTATGTATACCCACTCAAAGATCTACAGGCACACTAAAAAATGATTCCCTTTTTTATTCACATAAGAAAAGTTGTGGTGGAAAGAACTGAGAAAAATTCCCTTTAGTCAGTCCATGTCAGAAATTTGAGAGAGAAGATAAGGCCTTACTAATAAAAAAAATAATTGGAAAATTTAAGCAAGTTTTATGGCTTTTTATTTTTAGGCAGAACATTTTTTCTTTGGATTGACTGATTCCATCTGCCCACTTCAGATACAAAAAAAAAATGAAAATATAAGGGAAAAAATAGATATATGACACAGAATTCAGATAAAAACTGCACAAAATTTGTTGACGAGCAACAAAAATAATTTCATCCCCACAAAATTTTTGTCATTTCCCCCACCTAAACTGACGCTCTGGAACCGCCACTGGAGACAGAATATATAATATGTTTATTTAAAAAATGTTTATTGTTGCAAGGTGAAATATTTACAGTTAAATTTGTAGAGGGGGAGTCCCAAGAAACACTTTTTATAAATCTTAGAAAACTTTCAAGTTCTGAAAAGCAATAAATATCCTAAAACTGTGATGAAAAAATTAGATTTAATTTTGCATCGAGTAATTTGTTACACTGATGAAGAAAAAATTGCTGAAATAAATATTATACAACTAAGGAGGAAATTGCTCACTCAGACTGGGTTGAATATAATATATTTTTTGCAACCAATGTAGGAATGCCATTTGAACCAGGAGCAATAAAACTTGCAGGTTGCTGAATTAAGGAGTAAGAAATCGGTATTTGTGATACAAGTAGGCGAGTGATGCAAATCACACGAGTATCAATCAATTACTAAATATACGTGTGTCATACACACCCCTGGCCCTAAAAAACAAAAACAAAAAATTGAGATAAATAAATATTTTAGCTATTGGCAAACATATATAAGTGCAAACTATCACCATTCATACATCCAGACTTGTGGCATAACGGGTATGGTGTTAACTTGATAACTTAAATGTTGTTAGTGATTCAAATCTCCATAGCAGAGAAGAAACATTTATGAGAAAAAAAAATTAGTTTAAATTATCAAATATGTATATAATTGAAAAAAATGACAATGTAGGCTATGTGCTTCTAAGGACTAGTGAATAAAAGTGATAAATGCACTTAAGACAACTTGAATGAAGACGGATGTATAAAGTTCGTGTATAAAGTTCGTGTATAAGGTAAGAACTTTATACAATGGTTCTTAATGGTTCTAAAATCTTCCACTTTATACATCTTCAAGATGAGTATAAAAATGAAATTTATCAACAGGTGTTGAAAAATGAAGTAAAAAGTGAGAAAGAAAAATTAAGATGTGAGGAAAATAAATTAAGGAGTGAGAAAAATAAGTTCTGTAACTGGCTACTTTCATCACGCTATACATGCCTCAAAAATACAGCATTTCATACCTACACATGTTGCCAAAAAAAACAAAAATGTGCATTTGAAAAAGTAAAAAAATGAGTTGTTTGAGCTTTTGTTCATCCAAATGTTTCAAAACTCCTTTATTGGTGACATCGACTGAGTTATTTTAAAATAAGATCGATCTGTTCAGCTCATTTCAAAAATGTTTATTCATTTTTTTGGTGAGTTAAAAAGAATTATTGACTCGAAACCAGTCGAAACAAAGTTGTTCTAATCAACAGATTTGTATGATATTTTGTATTGAGACAAATTTACCATTCAAAATTTAGGAATTTACTATTCTTAGAAAAAATAAAAAGTCATAAAACTTGCTTAAATTTTCCAATAACTTTTTTTATTAGTAAGGCCTTATCTTCTCTCTTAAATTTCTGACTTGGACTGACTAAAGGGAATTTTTCTCAGTTCTTTCCACCACAATTATACATGCAGATACATGGTTAGTGGCGTATGGGCACTACTAGGTCTACGAAGAATGCATAATTTTATATATATATAGTTGGGTATTTTTCAAGAAAAACGATGTCGCATATACATATTTGTAGCTAACATCAAACTAAACGACCTCTAATAATATTACAATAGCCAATAATTAGATTTTCAATGAAATTGTTTTATGAATGTTGAGACAACTCCTGTGGACTCATTAATCGTGAAATAAATTCGCTCCTAACGCATACCCAACCTGCACCTGCACCAGCATAGGCACAGCTATGTGCTATTTCAATATCAATTCAAATATTATAAAAGATGCTTGATAATCCAAGTTTAAATCTGTACTCATATATGTTTGGCAGGTAAGTAGCCTTTTTTATAAGCTTTTATTCTACTTAGGTATTACTGGAATTTTAAAATAGACCAATGCTGCAGCCAACCTTCCGAAACAAAATAATGTTTATTTAACATGAAGCTAAAGCCAAAAAAAAATAAAAGTTTACCTATCTTTTAAAAATTTGTTTTTTAACACAAGTGTCTCCAAACCGCACTTTGTTTTTTCTCCGTTTTACTCTGCACATGCGCGCAGACTTTAGTATTTTCGTTTCGTTTTTGATAACTATAGAGGGTTCGAATTTCATTATTATTCCGCACAAATGCGGAAAATTGGAATGAATGAGTATTATCATGTATCGATACGGTGTAAATAATAAATTTAATAACCTTAAACTCATGTTCTGGTTTATTCCTTGATGCGGCACTTTTATTTTATTTTTTCTTTCGAATTTTTTCAGATAGCTCTTCTCGGGTGTTTGAAAATAGGGATCGTTTATCATTACTGCCTATAATTTTTCTATAATTATCTAATTTCATTTTTAGTCATCTGCCTCGCCCTTTTTACAGTTCCAAACTAGACAAAATTAGCCTGATCTGCTCTAGTCTCAGCCCAAAAGTGTTTCCTTTCTCTATTAGATTACGTGGAGGTAACTTCAGAAATGATCCCAAATTACTCTCAGTTAAGAAATAAAAAAAAATTGGAACACAGAATGAACCAAACAGCATCATTTAAGTATTTAACATCTTGTTTCGAAGCAAGACGCCGAAAGATAAAACACGGTAATTAATTGTTTCGAAATTCGAACCCTCCATACTTATCAAAAACGAAACAAAAATACGTAAGTCCGCACGCATGCGCAGAGCAAAACGGAGAAAAAATCAAAGTGCGGTTTGGAGACACTTGTTTTTTAACCTATTTAATTATTCATACATATACTCACTTTTCGAACCATAAATTTCGTAATTTTACCACCACTGAACACACTATAAACAAATTATGTCGCATGAAATTTTTTCCATTCAAAAACGTTTGACGCCATCCCACCGGCGAGCGAATATGAAATATCGGATAATTCGTTTTGATTTTATGAATTCGCAATAAAATTCGATTATGGCTGTCTGAAATTAGAATATCCCAAAATGCCCTTTTCATACTGTCCGCGAAGCTGAATTTAAGTTCGACGAGATTTGTCTCGACGAGTACAAAATATCTGTAAATGAAAATCGAAAAAAAAAAAAAAAAAAAAAAATCATGAAAGAATTCACTTTCGCAAAGGTGGATAGGTTATATGTGTATATACACATAGGCTACCCTATGCGAAAAATCCACAGCCATCGATGAAACACAATTTTGTATCGTTATAGAATTATTATTTTGTTACGTTGTTTTTGATTTTATTTTTTTCTCGCAAATGCATCACTGTATTTTTTCATCAACAACGTATCATCAAATTATTTGTAAGATTTAAATATAATCGCTTCGTCAGCTTTCACTGCCTGCTACTATAGGCATAATGTCTGTATCAAGTATTCGTATATGTACAGAAATAGGCTTATATACCCATCTATAGGTATGTAGCTGTAGATGCCGCCAAGTGAACAATATACTAATTTGGGCAAAAATTATTCGAAAAAGTTTTCTCCATCATTTGGCTTTCCTAGGCAATCGTAGCTCATTAGAAATGGAGAAGCGAAAGTTAATCTTGATGAAGGTATAGAGGTACAGTTTGATTACACTACGCAACAAACACTCGTGCTTAATAAGATTTCTCACTTTTTTACTTTTTTCTTTCTTTCTTTTTTTTTAAACACGATTTCGCACATCATTAAAAGCGAAGATATTGCTAGCGATAGCCTACCTTTTGTAAATTTTAAAATCCGATCTTCGTTTGATATTTCGAAATAAATTGACGAAAAATTCGTTGACGTGATCGGTCGCATTCATTGCCTGTGGACATATTTTTTTTTTTTTTTTTTTTGTTTTCGAAAATTTAGAAAATACTTACAGCTTATACTTTCTCGATAGAATGACTGTATGTAAAAAGTCCAGTCTCAACCTACCTGCATAAATATATCGTCGTATCGGGCATACTGAATTACGGATATTTCCTCTTCATGAAATGACTTTAAATATTTTTTACGAAGTTGTAGTAACTGCTCTTCTGGATCCACTGGTAATGGATATTCTTCCAGTGTTTTGCCCAAGCTAATCACATTTTAAAAAGGAAAAATAAATGGGTTGGGTCAGTTCGCTGTTAGGTGTTTCGATGTTGGTAAAAAGTTTTGAACTCAGTTGCTAGGTATTCGACAAGTTCCGTCAAGATAGTGAGAATTGAGTTTAGCCTCGAGATTTGCATCTCAAATAGAATATAAGTAGAAACCATGTTTTGTTAGAAGAAAATGACGAGAGATTAAGAGTGATGAGACACACAGAGCATCTGATGCAAACACGATAATTTATTTAGAAAATAACTTTTCATCAGAACGGTATACACATACTCTGGCAAAAAGAACAGCCAATTTGGAGAACTAATTTCGCGAATAGCCTAATATTAGATATAATAGCAGGGTTTTTAAGTAGATTTTTTTATTAAAATTACCCGAAAATTCGGACCCAGGGGTAGAAATGGGTGCATTTTTCGTTTTATGATCTTCTGAGCATTTTGACACCATTTATGAGAATTTTTTTTTTTATATGTACCCCCTTTTGCCTTGAGTTCATTTCTAGGCCTAATTTTGATCGGACGGTTTCGAAATTAGAAGCACATATTCGGATCCGCCTAAGGACAAAATCTATTGTTTTTGGTCCGAATCAGACGCATGGTCCATTCGGTAGGTCAGTTTATATGCATTTTTTGTATCGAACAGCATACAAGTCGCAATTTTTGATCGATAGGCCTGAAGTTTTGTATACTTATGTGCTTTAAGTAAAGAAAAATACCCACTAATTTTGGTACGGATAGGTCGCACAGTACGTCTAGTAAGGACGATTTTCTTGCATTTTTGGAAGATTAATGGTTTTAAAAAGAGTAATTTTCAAGATATAATCACAAAATTTGATACAGGTATTGATATGAAGTATATCTAACATGCTTTCAAAGTTGGTTCCTATTAGTGTTATGGTTCATTCCTCGGGGCTGTTGGAGATGTTAATTTTTCGTATTATTTCAATAAAAGCTGCAATTCTCTTTCAGCAGTCACGAAATTTGGTACAAACAGGACCTCCCATACAAGGACCTGATCTACCAATTTTAGTTTTGATTGGTCAATTTTCACACACCCCCAACCCGCTGCCGTACAGTAGATTTGAACACAAATACTAAAATCTCTGTTATATTTTCGTAACCAGCACGTAAACAACTGGGCTATACACTTCGTTTTGCAATGTGAGTAATTTTTTTCACATATAATTGGAGTTTTTTTTTCTTTGTATAATCCACAAATCTCGTCACTGCAGGAAAGCGAATAATCTAATTACCTATTTCCTAAAATCGTGCTAGCTAGAACAAGCAATAATTTTTCATTTCACCAAAAAATAATGATATTTGACACAAAAATTAAAAATTCATTAATAAAATATTTTGAAAACGTGATACTGAATCAGTATATTTTACAAGCCATAAAGCGTCAGCACAGGACTTTTGCAGGCGTAGAACTTATGCCTGCCCAGATCTGGGGCTACTTACGTTCTTAGTCTGCTTCTGTCATTACGTCTCTGGTCTCTGGTCTCTGGTCTCTCTTTCTATTCTCTGTCCTATGCATCTTTCTTTTTTCACAATCCGTTATTTCTTGCTTCAGTTTTTTTTTTTTTTTTTTGTTTTATACTTTACATTTTTTTTGTCCGTTATGGTGGAACCACATTTTTCACATTTTCATGTTTCTTGTTTTTCACAAAATGTTTCGTATTTCATACAATTTGATGAAATACAGCGTTACACATTTTTCCTATTTTCACTCCGTTTCATGTTTCATCATCTTATATGCAAAAAATTATTTTTTAATGAAAATTTTCTTTGTGTTTCGCCCAAAAACCGCTCCGAGTGAAAAACATTGTGAAACACGAAAAAAGTTGTTTCATGAAGAACTTTTTCGTGAAAAAATGTGTTTACACTATTCACAAAAATGAATGAAACAGGGAAACAAGAAACATGAAAATGTGAAAAGTGTGGTTGCACCTTACTCTTTCTCTTCTATTTCATCTTTCCTTTGTTGCGCTGGCACCTAAATACATAGTGGTTTGTGCTGTGTATGTGTGTGTGTGTGTGTGTGCGCGCGTAAGTGCGGGTAGCGCATGCGCTGTTAATTTTGCGATTGAATTTCTCGGCTGTAATTTTAACTCTCGAATTATGTTCCTTTACATTTATTATGGTGGTTACATACTGTAAAGGCCAAAAGAGGTGGTTCAGTACTGGAAACTAACCTCTTTTGGGGCGATTACACTTCCTTCGATATATTATAATATTCACAGGAATATTATAGTATTCGAGAATTATTTTAAGTAATTGAATTTTACTATCCACAGCTATTGTGGACCTTAACTGAATGAAAGACTCTAGTTAATTTGAAACACACAATAAACTTTATCACTTTAATTTTAAAACACAATATTAAATTTACAATTATTCATTCGCAGTTTAAGACTGGAAGAATATTACAGGTACAGTATACAACTGACCAGTTTATTTACAATATAATATATTACACTACTACACAGTGTCAAAGATTACAATAAAATACAATAATTTTAATGAAAACCAGAGTTTATATACCTGTCAAGGTATATGGTTTTCTATAGTGTTGTGTGTAAAGTAGGGATTTACTGATTTAGGTATTTAATTATTTCGAGAATATTCGGGTACCAGAATATTCAGGTACTCGAATATTCTGTTAGAAAACGTGTAGTAGTTGCTGGCAGGAAGTAACGGTACTTTCTCCAGTTGACTGTACATATTAGGGAAAGAATTTGCTTAGTAAGAAAAACGTATTTTTCTGTGAACGAAATATGTGCGTCTATATTAAAATATGACGAACATATCCGTTACACAATTCTCCAGGGGGAAGAAAAAAAAAGGAGAAAAAAAAATTTTTTTCACAGTTAGTTTAAGGGGAAAAAATTTATAATTAACAGTTACATTTATATATATGAGTAAGTAAATACATAAAAATATATGGCATAAAATGCAATTTAAAAACTTAGGATCTAAAGTTTAATATACATACTAATACATAAAATTCTTAGGTTCCTAATGTTTTTTTTTTATATTATATTTAACATATTTGCATTTTTTTGCATTATTTTTTACAATGTTGTAGTTTTAGCAATATACATTTTAGTATTATTTCGATAGGGATTTGAGTACAAATATTTACTTATACCAATTATAATTATAGTTAAGATAAGTAACCAGGATAGGCAGATTATATTAACCATATTAAAGTTATTATTATTTTCAAGATTAGGGATTTTTAGTTCAATGTTTTTAATTTTATTTTCAAGTTTATTAGTGGGAATAGAATGGGGGACAAATGATTTCCATTTTGGATTATATACATTTGATGTTGCGAGATCTACCGCTAAATCAAAAGGTTCTGTGACTTCTGAGAAGTAAGTCCACAGTAGAGGGAGATGATTTTCAATTTTTATTGTCTCTTCGAGGGATTCGGAGAGGCAAGGTATTTCAGTCGGTATGATAATATTGCTTTTATTATTTTTATCAATATTTTCAATCTGAATATGACAAGGTACATCTGGGATAAATGTGCCAGGGGAGTCATTATTTATTTTTAATTGTTCGGATTTTTTTGTTATTGAATTTGTTGCAATTAGGGTATTAATATTTATTACAGCAAACTTAGTATGTCCAATGGGGTGTACAAGTGTTTGGTTATTGTTAACTGTGCACTTAAATGAACAAGATTGCAGTAAATTTTGGTTTAAATCTTGAAAGAATAAATTTTTCGCACAAGACAATAGTTTATCACTTCCTCGATTTGAAGGGAGATAACATAAAGGTTTGCCGGAGTTACAGTAATGGAGATTAGTTCCAGAAATGTATCTGACAGTATTTGATCTGATTTCATGAATGATTAGAGAGGACTCTTGGTCCCAACTACACAGTTCATTAGTATGACTTTTGAACATGAATGGTATGAAATCAAAAATTTCATATTTCGTATTAAAATTTTTTAATGGTACTTTAATTTCTAATTTGAGAGTATTTTTGTAGAAATTACAGTTTATAAGTTCTGCATGGTAATAATTTTGAATTTCTGCAGTGGGAATGGCTAGATCTAAGTCTAGGTCTTTTAATTTTGTATGTAATTTGAGTCATAATTATTTCCTTTGTAATTAGGATTAGGACATTGAGAATAGTTCTGGTTATTATTCCAGTTTCTATTCTGATTTTGATTCCAATTATTTTGGTTTGGATTATTATTATTGTTGTTATTATTATTATTGTTCCTGTTTTGTTTTGTATTTTGGTTAGAGTTTTGGTTTGAATTTTGATTTGAATTTTGATTTGGGTTTTGATTTGGATTTTTATTTTGAGGATTTTTATTCTTCTTGTTGTCCTGAGGTTTGGAAATGTTCGCTATTGCAGCGCTCAACTTCTCAAACTCGGATTTCCAATCAGAATCAGAAGAAACTACATTTGAAGTCTTTTCAGATTTCTTCTCGGTAGTTTTTCCTATTTTCAATTCCTCTATAATTTTTTCCAATTGTTCTATTTTTGCTCTCAGTAGGGGATCTGAGTGGCCAAATAGTTTATCTTTGAAATCTAGATAATTTGAAAAAGCTTTGTCCAATTCTTGTAAAGTATTAGGCTTTTCCTTTATTAAAAATTCCCTTTATTTTTCGGGTAGGTTTGAAATTATTTTTTCAATTATGCGTTCTTCCGTAATTCCGGATTTGATTTGTTTCAAAATTTTTGATAAGAAAATCATATACGCGGTAAAGTCAGATTCTCCTTTGTATTTTCGTTCGTATAATAATTCACGTAACTGGGGTTTAGTCCTAGTGAAAATTTCAACAATTTTTGGTTTAGTATTATTCCAAGTATTAAATTCAGGATTATCTTGGATTTTATCTTCGAAAATTTGTTTAGCAATTCCAATGAAAGCTGTTTTGATTTTTTTAAATTTTAGTGTTGTATCCCAATTGAAAGAGTCAGCTTTGTTTTCAAAACCTTTTAAAAATGAAACTATATCTTCGCCTGGTGTATGACTATAAGGAGTAGGTCTTATGTTGATTGCAACTGCGTTAGACATATTATTTTCTAAATTTGTATTTAAAGGGAAATTTAAAATTTTATTTTGTTGAGCAGTTTCTGCTACAACGGTGGGTTGAATTTCTAACGGGAAATAAGATTCTCGTAGAAGTTCAGTATCTGGATTTCAAAAATTTTCTTCAGAATTTTCTGAAATATTTGAAATATCTAAATTTGTTACAGATTTTGTTCTAGGAAGAGGAATAGGATTTTCACTACTTTCTAAAACAGGAGTTGATGAAATTGGAGGGTCGAAATATTTCCTTTCGATAGGTTTTTCAATTTCAGGGATCTTTTTGCGTGAAGATCCGTGGGGAGTTTCCAAAATTATTTTTATATTTTCGGGAGTTAGGAGCTTTTTTATTTCAATATTATTTTTTATGGTTGATACAATATCCTCTTGAATTTTTTGTCGAGAGAATGTTTCAATGTTAACCTTAATATTCAAATTTTTACATAAATTTAGAATTTCTTGATTAGTTGCTTTTAAGAGCCAATCAAATTTAATTTTAGGGGAATTGGGCTCTGTTAAGTTTTCCCAATTTTTGTTCATAAAAAATATTTTTTCGAAAAATTAATTATAAAAAACACTTAAAAAATAAGGGGAAACGCGAATTATAATTAATTTTAATTCTTTACTTTTCTTTGTTTTTTACAGCAACTTGAAGATCCGGATATGGTAACTGCAACTGGATGTCGATGGGCGGCGAATATATTTACAATTGTTTGAATTATTTTTTGTAAATATAATTTTTCTCCGGGTATTGTAGTCCCACGACATGTTTTATTTTCTCTTTTCTGGTCTTTTTCCACTCGTGGTATACCTTTACTTCCTATTCCTTAGAGCGCGCCTTACACTTTTCTCTAAGTACTTTACTAGAGTTTTCAAAGTAACCAATTGAAGTACTTCGGACACAGAAAAAGAAGAAAATACCTTTGAAGCAGCAACCTTGGATCCACGTTGTTGAATGAACAGGAACAATTTTTATTTTATTTCCAAAAAAAATTTCAGAAAGAGAAAAAAAAATTAAAAATTTTTTTTTAGTACTTGAGCGAGGATTCAATATTGCAAAAGCAAACCAGTTGAGCGCCAACAATGTAACGGCCAAAAGAGGTGGTTCAGTACTGGAAACTAACCTCTTTTGAGGCGATTACACTTCCTTCGATATATTATAATATTCACAGGAATATTATAGTATTCGAGAATTATTTTAAGTAATTGAATTTTACTATCCACAGCTATTGTGGACCTTAACTGAATGAAAGACTCTAATTAATTTGAAACACACAATAAACTTTATCACTTTAATTTTAAAACACAATATTAAATTTACAATTATTCATTCGCAGTTTAAGACTGGAAGAATATTACAGGTACAGTATACAACTGACCAGTTTATTTACAATATAATATATTACACTATTACACAGTGTCAAAGATTACAATAAAATACAATAATTTTAATGAAAACCAGAGTTTATATACCTGTCAAGGTATATGGTTTTCTATAGTGTTGTGTGTAAAGTAGGGATTTACTGATTTAGGTATTTAATTATTTCAATAATATTCGGGTACCAGAATATTCAGTTACTCGAATATTCTGTTAGAAAACGTGTAGTAGTTGCTGGCAGGAAGTAATGGTACTTTCGCCAGTTGACTGTACATATTAGGGAAAGAATTTGCTTAGTAAGAAAAACGTATTTTTCTGTGAACGAAATATATGCGTCTATATTAAAATATGACGAACATATCCGTTACACATACATCGTATTTGTGTCATATTGGTAATTTTTTGCAAAAAATATAAATATTATATATAATTATATTACTTTATTATAAGGATGTTGGTGACAGAGGTGATTTTTAAACAAAAAAAATCTACTTTTTCTTGGGAAGCTTAGCAGGCAAGTTTTTTTGTTTTTAGGAAATCTGCTGAAAATGTTGAGTTCTACACTTTCTTCTCAATAGAATGCTATACCTGTTCTATTCTGTTTTTGCAGACAATTCAGTTGGTCTACAAAAGCAAGTTGAACAAAATATAGACAACCATTATTCCTAATTCTTGAAATAATAGTTGTCTATATTATACCTAGCTTCTCACAGACAAACACCACCAAATATACTGACAATGAAGAGTCATCATATATTTGGCAGATGTTCCGATGTCACGCCACCTATTTTAGGTCGGCCATTTTGAAGATATTACAATGAAATTACAGGCAATGTATTCTCTTCTTTTCAAAGATAAATTCATTCCTGTGTTACTAGACAAACTGTAAAGTTAAGGACCATACTCGATGTTATAGAAAACTAGGTTTCTATTAGTATAAGTGAATGTATAATTAATTATTAAAATTTATTGTGATATTTAATTAGAAAATTAATAAAGAGATAAAGTAAATGAATTATCTCATTTGTTGAAATATTCTGAACGTAGAATATCTTCCACAACAATACCTACTTATTTTAATATTTTTGAATTTAGGGAAGAACTCGATACCTTTTCATAATGATTTTAACTTACTTCGTATATGATCTATTCTGGATCAGATTTGCAGATACCTTGCTTTGACTTGTTGACTGTAATTTCTTCAATTCTGATTTATTTTTTGGAGGGTTTGATCGTCCTAATAGTTTCTGTAATGAATATTATTCAATTGCCATCAGAAAATTAGTACATATTTTAATGGTAGACTTAACCATTTTAAATAATTTCTTTTACATTTTCTATATAACTCATTGAAGAGTTTCTTCAACTTCCTGGTTAATGTGACTTGAAAATATGTGAAAAGAGGTTTCATGAAAAATCACCATTCACTAATATTCAAACTACTATAGATATAGTTCAGCAATACAAATAACAATCATATTCACTATGGTTTGCCTACTTTACAATATCAAGAGGTAGAAATATAGAAAAATTTAAGTTTTGGCTTTGATTAAAAAATTTTTATTCTCTACTCACTGAATCTGAATGCTGAGTCTTGAATTTCAGTATGCTGTAGCAGCTTGATTCAACCTGCAGTTAATTTCATTTAGTGGAATATCTTTCAGACGGGTGGTTAGAGGGTTTATGAGGAAAATTTGTACTCTTTAATTGTACTTTACATTTCTTAAAAACAAATGCCACCCCCACTCCCACAATCTATCATTATTTTTCAAGGTTACATTCTTTCAAACAGTACCTATAATTTTATCATTAATCACTCGTCACTTCTGCAGATGAAAAATGTATTAAATGTATTCAAAGTGTTTTGGAAAATATGAAAATTCTAGACCAGAATTTTACTTCGCTAGAAAACCCAGTTTGCCAATTTTCATTTGCAATTGAAAAAAAAATACCGTAGCCTAACTTAATGCAATGCAGAAAGAACACTAGTGACTTCCCTTGCGCTGTAAATATGAAAAAAATATTTCAAGCAACAATAGTCACCAAACTCCTATCAGACCTAGTCCTGCATAAGAACTACATTTTATGAGAATTTTGACCTTATCCCTTTTGAGGTTTCCCAAAAATTCTTACAAAACAACTTTTCCTAAAATTTTTTTTCTCCGTTTTTTCAGAAACTACAAAACAAATAGGCAACAAAGGCTTATCAGATCTTTAACAGGAATGTTTAGTTTGGCAAGTTGATTGAGTCTGCCAAATTTGAATAAGATCAATGAACCAGAACATAACTCAGAATCATGAAAAATTTTCATAATGTAACAGAATACTATGAATTTCAAGAACACCTACCCTGGTCCTGTAATTATAATGACTACCTTTTCTAAAAATTTTAGCTCTCTATCTTAGCTGGTAGTTTTCTCAAAACTGTGAACACAAATTTCTGGTGTTACATATTATAATATACGTGGTTATGGGGCTATTTTACCCGGCAACTATACAACATATTTCGATAGCGAAGTTGGAGTGGGGTAATTTTTAGGAATCAACATTAGTTGAGGGGTTTAGTCAAATGTGGCTAAAAATAATCAACCCATATGGAATAAAATATAATTCTTATCCAACAGGGCTGAAATTTGATACATAGGTAGATTTGAACCTTCTAAAAGCTAATATAGACATTTATGAAAATTCTATAGTTGGTTCAGTCATTAAGGTGATAAAAGTTCCACGGCATGATTATGGGTGTTGTGATGTCATTATCATGTGATCAGGCTGAAATTTCATATAATGATAGTTCAAATCCTAAAGAAAGCTTAGGAAAGCTGATATCAATTTTCTGGAAATTGGTCAATATCAAACAGTCTGAAAGGTCCATTAATAGACTTGCGACTAAATCATATATTTGTGAAGGGGCGAGCCTGAAGGAAAGTGGATGAACAGCAAAGTTATCGTAGACTAGCTTTGGATTTTTTTTTTTTTTCTAATCGTAAATATGATGAAAAATCCAAAAAAATGAGAAAAGACCCCGGTCGGCATTCCAGCACAAAAATATCAGTGGACTAAAAACAAAAATAAAAACAAAGTATCAGACTCCAGATTAGAATCTATGGCTCTGGCATACTAAACTCCTATTTAATCACAGAGCCATGACAACAATTTATGAAATTGGTTTGTTATAGATATACAATCACTTTTCGTTCATGTTTTTTCAAGTATCAGGCTCGCCCCTTCACAATTATACGATTTAGTCACAAGTCATTAATGGGGGTTAAATGGGAAAGTTGTTGGTCTTGAACATATCAAAAAGTGATATCAATTTTGCTAAAAATTTGTTAAGCTGTAAGTACAGTTGTGGGGCTAAAGAAATTTTTGAGATTGTCATATTTTATTTGATAGAGCTAAATGTTTGTAGTTCTAATTTTTTCTTAATGATTGAAAGAAAATAAATTAAAGATTTTTTATGATTTTGCAGAACCAGTTTTTCCTGATGGAACTAGCTGTGTTAGACTTTTTTCAAATTTTTGTTAGAGAGGTTTACGAAGTATTTTCACCACAGGTATCTCAAAAATACTTAAATCGGTAAGAAAAAGTTCCAAAAGTAAATTCTATTAGTGTGTAGCAAAACAATTTAAACATTGTGAATTTCCTTCGGGTTTTCTAATGGATCTGCTCAAAGACTCATTTCCCAGGTTTTATAAGTTGGTCTATATTCTTTTCTCTGCAGTTAGTAAGCCAATTCAGATGAAACTTTACAGATTTCTTCAACAACCCAAAGCATAGCTAGTATCCTACTATCTATATATTTCACAAAAACATTTTTGTTTTGATGCCATGCAAAATTGAAAACTAGTACATCTTAACTTCCTCCATAATTTCACCATTCCAATCCTACCAAAGTATTATATAAAAATCGAAATTTTTTTATTTTAATATTTTTTTAGACTAGGTTGTGGGGACTCACTAGTATGAGGAAAAGGGGCTCGGACCCCTCAACGACAGTCGCGGCCCCAAGGGACAGGCAAATAATCGTCCTTGTGACGTTGAACAACACAAAATACGTTCGATCGTAATTACCTGCACGTACTTGCAGGTAATGTACGAGTACTGAATCGTGACACAATAAGATGATGTCACGATTCGTACACGAACCAGCCAACCATCTCTTATCTCGATTGGGGATGATTTGACCTGGCCGTTCTCACCAACGTACGTATTATCCTACGTACGTGTGTTTGTGTGCGTGTAAATAAGCCATATATAAACCGCCCAAACCGGCTCTAAAATTGCCAGTGTTCGGTCTGGTTCTGGCTTACCCGTACTTGTGTACAAAGTGGCTGAACACGCTTAAATTCTGTAGAATTTCCTTCTGGTGATAATATCTCTCATGACAAGGTATTCCACAGTGGTGACCCCAATGTGATTTTTGGCTACGTTGTGAGGTGTCTTGAAGCGCGTTGTGTATTTAAAAAAACTTGGCGCGGTGCGCTGAAGAGAAACTCTCTTGCTCAGCAAATAAAAAATATTTTTTGTAGACTAAAACACATTTTAGGTTGTCGAAGTAGAGTCTGCTGAAGTGGGAATTTACACCCCTCTCTTTAAAATATATAAACAAAGAGAAACCAGACAGTAGACCTGGAGGAAGAAGGTTGGACTCATCCCCCAACCCCCCCAACTTCGATTCGACACTCTAAGAATTTACCAAATCTGGAAGAAGGCCCTCAACACCCAGAATTAGCACGACTGGGACCTGCAATAAACAGAGAACAGTTAGCAGTTAAAACATTGGGAAGTGGTCGAACTTTAAGCCAAAGTTCTGACCCAAAAACACCTGCCCTACAAACACAATTATGGAATGCCCTTCGACAGAAGATGATAAATATGCCTGGTTCGTTAAGAAGATAAAGAATGTATTTGGAAAAATTAAAAACCAAATCATTGACGATGTGATGGGTCGTATGAAGATGGGGGATGACAAACCCTCAATCTTTATGGTGAAATTGAGGCAGAAGGCGGATAATATTGTAGCCCCTTCTGTCATAGGCAACCAATTTTGCAAACAACTTCCTCAAAGTGTTGTGCAATGCCTAGCCGCTGTAGGTTCGACCGTGATAAACACATCCACAGACTTGGATTTCCTTGCAAAATCAGCAGATAATGCGCTAGAATATACCAGGTCAAAGCCTGTGGTAAGTGCAGTATTTGCAGAGACTGGAGAGATCGCTCAACTTCGAGCTCAAATAGCTCAGTTGACTGATGAAATGAAACGGAACAAAAGCCAAAGCTTAACGAAACCAAATAGCAGCTTGCGACAACGATCTAAGTCAAGAAACAACAACAACAACAGTAGCAATAGCAAAGGACGACAGTCCTGGTCCAGAGACCGCAGATCCAGTTCCAATAACAGGGGTCAGAGTTCAATTCCCCCAAGAACATCATCACCCAAAAACCAGTCTCGAAATTGGGATGAAAAGAGTTGTTTCTTTCATAACAGGTTTGGCGCAGAGGCCACCAAATGCAACAACAGGTACAAATGGTGGGGCAAATCCTATACCAAGGAGGCATCAAACTAGAACAAGGGGCCATCTATGCGGCCAAAGACCCCTTGGAAAAACACTCATGCCGCCTGTTCATTAAGGACAGGACAAATAGAAGATGGTACTTGATAGACTCAGGTGCAGACTTGAGTATATTGCCAGTAAGTAGAAATCAAAAAGTACTTCCTCCGAAATACTATCTCCGTACTGTGAATGGTTAAAACCTTCCAGCGTACGGACTTGAAACCAGCAAAGTTGACATCAGACTTAAGGAAAATATGACGTGGTCCTTCATGGTTGCTGATGTTCCAAACCAGACCCTGGGTGCAGATTTCCTTGCACATTATGGCCTGATCATTGACCTCAAAAAAGGCAAATTGTTTGATAGTGAATCTAAAAATTGTGTGGGTGGCAAAACGCATGCTTACAGACTGGACACAAATATATCCAGCTGTACAAAAGTTGACGGACAACTCTTACGCATCCTATCTGACTATCCTGGAGTCACTCAACCATCAATTTGCAGGCATCCTACCTATAAACATGACACAGTTCATTACATAGAAACTAAAGGACCGCCTTGCCATGCTAGAGCACGAAGGTTACTGCCTGACAAACTCAAAGAGGCACGGGAGTACTTCCATCGCATTATTGAGGAGGGCGTATGTCGCCCCTCAAAAAGCTCATGGAGCTCCCCTATCCACATGACCAAAAAAGCAAGTGGAGAGTGGCGAATTGTTGGAGACTACAGGGCCTTAAATGCCAAAACAGTTCCTGATTGCTACCCAGTCCCCAATATAATGGACTTCAATGCGAATATGAAGGGTAAAATGATGTTCACCAAAATAGACATCAACTGGGTATTCCACCGAATTCCTATGGCTGACCAGGATGTACCAAAGACAGCGGTTATAACCCCCTTTGGACTATTCAAATACCTTCAAATGCCATTTGGCCTTCGCAACTCAGCACAAACTTTCCAGAGATTTATCAACGGACTGTTTAGGGAATTGCCGTTTGCATATGCATACCTGGATGATATCTGCATTTGCTCTGAAGGTGGTGAGCAACAGCACGAGGAGAATGAAAGAGCTGTTGTACAGCGTATACACGCTGCCGGACTTACTATCAACGTAGGCAAAAGCTTATATGCACAAACTGAAATTGACTTCCTCGGCTACAAAGTCTCGACCGAAGGCATTTCCCCATTGAAGACCAAAGTAGAGCCAATACTGAATTTCCCAAAACCCTCAAATGTCGCTGAACTCAGGCATTTCTTGGGGATGGTGAACTTCTATAGACGTTGCATGAAGAATGCATCAGCCGAACAAAGTAAGCTGTTTGCACTAATTAAGACAAGTAAAAAGAAAGACAAAACTCCACTCGAATGGAATGAAGAAGCCGAACAGGCCTTTGAGAAAATCAAAGATATACTGGCAAATGCAACTCTATTGGCTCATCCAGACGAAAGTCTGCCATTATGCGTGAGTACCGATGCATCTGATTTTGCTATTGGTGCAACCCTGTACCAACTGGATAAAGACAACAAAAAGTTACCGCTAGTTTTCTTCTCGAGGAAGCTCTCAAAAACAGAAAAGAACTATAGCACATACTATAGGGAATTGCTCGGAATTTTTGCTGCGTTGAAGCATTTCAGGCACCAATTAGAGGGTAGATGTTTTTCTGTGTATACTGACCATAAACCCCTAACATATGTCTTCACATAAAAAGCAGAACCGGCATCGCCGAGAAGAGCACGACAATTAGACTATATTGGTCAATTGACTACCGACATTCAGTATATAAGTGGAGAACTTAACACTCCAGCTGATGCCTTGAGTGGAATTGAAGCTATCTTGGCTCCTGTCCAATTGCCTTATGCTGAAATAGCTAAAACACAGCTTAAGGATGCAGAATTGCAAGAGTTGTTATCGAACGATGATACTACTCTCAAATTTAGACAGCGAAAAATTCCCAGTACTGATGTTTTATTAACATGTGACGTCAGTACAGGTAAGAATAGGCCATTTCTACCAGTAAAATATCACAGGTTGGCTTTCAACAGTGTACATAATCTGTCACATGCTGGGCCAAAATGTAGTGCTAATTTAATTTTGGCAAGGTTTGTATGGCCACGAATGAAGTCTGACTGCAACAAATGGGCTCGCAGTTGTCTGAACTGTCAAGAATCCAAAGTAGGAAGACACACTTGCTCACCCCTCAAATCCTTCAAACAAACAGAGTAGTTTAAAACTGTACATAAGGACTTGGTAGGCCCATTGCCACCATCTCAAGGACACAGATACCTGTTAACGATAATAGATAGGGCAACAAGATGGCCAGAAGCAATTCCTCTATACAAGATGACAGCTCCAACTGTAGCTGCCAGGTTATACAACACCTGGATTGCGAGGTATGGTGTACCAGAAGTCATAATTACGGACCAAGGTCGCCAATTCAAGGGCTCGCTCTTCAAAGAGTTAGCAAATAAGCTTGGTGTTCAACACAGTCATACCACAGCTTACCATCCTCAAGCCAATGGCAAAATTGAGAGATGGCATAGAGTTCTCAAAGCCTCTATCATGTCACATGATACAAAGAGATGGGTAGATGTACTTCCTACCATCCTCTTAGGCCTTCGATCTGCCCTACAAACGGATACAGGTCATTCTGCAGCACAATTAGCGTTTGGCGAAGAGCTACGCCTCCCAGGGGACTTCTTCACAGAATCGAAGGAAGTTAGACCCAAAATCATGGTACAAAATGTAAGAAACAATGCCAATAATTTCCAAAAACAGGCAGCTTGCCAAGGCCAGCCAAAGATTTACATCTCAAAACACTTGGCCAATAACTCACATGTATTTGTTAGAGATGAAAAAATGAGATCTGCGCTGGAGAAACCATACGCTGGTCCTTACAAAGTAGTATCACGAGATGAGAAAAACTTTGTGATACTCATTGCAGGCGAACCTCGAACAATTTCAATTGACAAATTGAAGCCTGCATACATGGTAAGCGACGATAAAAGAATAAAAGGTTGCAGAGGGAGAACGTAGAAAATATACAGACGGATTCACCAACAAACACAGAAGAATCCGTCGAAAAATGTAAAGATATCAAAACTTTCTTTTGAATAGATTAATTGAATAGGTATGTATGAAGCCTTTGAGATAAACTTTTCTCTTGAGTCAATGTAAAAATTATAAAACAACAAGTCCTAAAGCACCTCTTCGTAGCGCTTTGGCTTGTACCGTGCCAGCCCTGGATTTTTTCTAAAAACTCTGTAGAATCTGCTGTTTTGGAGGAGTCAACTAACATTTTTTTTTTGGGTCTGTGTGCAGATGTATGGGTAGAGGCGCATGTGCATCGAATATATGAGGGAATAATTGGTGAAATAATAGAAGGGAAATAATTAACAGCTTGTACGTTTATAATAGCGATGAAAAATCGAAGAAATCACATAACACATAATTTTGCTACTATGCATTTTCATTTTAGCAATTAGGTACTTCAGGGACTTCATTGTTACAGTAGATTGTAGGTATAACATGACGCAGACTAATATTAAAAAACTCAAAAATCAGTTATAAGGTACATACCTAGTTACTTTTTCTCATCATAATTGATTGCTATTTGCCTCCTTTGGAGATGAATGAGATGGGAAGAAAAAATATTCGTATCTCATAATAATACATAAACTTATTTCCATTAGATACGTACCGTTAAAGTGATTGTTTCATAGTTCTTGTTCTTTTTTGGGTCAGTTGATTTTTGTTCCTTATGCTTCGAATCCATTGAAACATCGTTTGCTTTTGGTTTAAAAATTTTTCGATTCTTGGAATTACTTCTTGAAATTCTAATCGAACATGATTCGCCCAAATAACAAAAATCGAAATCTTCTTCTGGTTTATAAAATTCATATTTCTCCTACCAACACATAAAATGGGAAAAAATTTGTAATACCTAGTCGGTTACTTATCTTGGATGTACGATTATCGCGTACATCGTGGTCTTCACAGCTGATAATTATGGGTAGCTATTTGAAAAATGAAAATAATGTAGCAAATAAAACATTTAATCCTAAAATTGTTTGCAATTGTGTACAAAAATTGTTTCCATGTTTCAAAAGTTCGGTCAATCAGAACACAAGTAGGTAGAAAATCAGCATTTTCACCAAAAAAAAAAAAAAAACATCTGTTACATATTATTGGAAAGTCCCACTAAGACATTATTGAAATGTTACAAAAAAATTTGAAATGTTATACAAATGTTTCAGAAATATTGCCCAATGCAAGTTTTTTGTCTCATTGGTGCATGACTTTGCAATATGTTTCAGTGATCTTTCACCAATGTTACCAAGATGATACAGTGAAACTCTTATCAGTGGAACTTTCTTGTCTTATTAAAACATCAATTTTCGATGTTTCACAAATGTTAAAAAATTGTCACAATGGAATTCTTATCAGTGCAACACTGCAGCACACGTGCATTGGTATATCAAACTTGGTCAAAAGGAAGGGAAACAGACACGCAAGGGACCCAGCACTTACCTAGTGGCGTAAAATTTCCAAACTGACTCTTGGACCAATTTCTTATTGCAGTACGTAACTTCTGTACAGTACAGTATAACTTTACTAGTAACATGTCATGGGATATAATAGGAACGCCCACAGCTATCATTTAATCTATAATTTATCCGCGTAAGGAAAGTACACAGTCCATCTTCGACTATTTCAAATTCTAGTGAGAATAAGTAAATTTTTTTGCCAACATTTTAAACTTCAGCTGTTTCTCCAATACAAACAGAAAGCTATAAGAATATTTTTTTATAGTCGGCTAGAAAGAAAAAACTTTAAAAAGCTGTCATTCAAAAACTAAAAGGCGGATTTTGCCCATCTTTGAACTTGACTGAAGTATGCGAAATTTCGTTTTGATCTATGTGGAGAACTACGCCCTCCAGTTTGTCAACGAAGTTCAACTTCAAACAGCGGCCATTTTCAAACCAAAGAGCAGATTCAGCCCATCTTTAAACTTGACAGAGATATGAACTCAGAGAAGAGACCCTCTGAGACAAGTACGTGCATACTCCATTAATTACTGTCCAGTGAAAACTGCAATGAGCGCTGTTTAATCTATCCTCCAATAATCCGGACCGCCACTTATTTCGGCCAAAATTGCTGGCGATAGATCAAATATTTTCTATTTCGCTAACAAATTTCGTCATATCCTATTATATACCCGTAAAAAACGTATAAAATTTTTTGGAGGAGGGTGTGTTGGGGACCACGATCTGAAAAACTATGATAAAATTTTCTCGAAGTCGCGACATACCACCATCTACAATATGCTGATTCGACGAAATCTACCTAAAAAATGTTCGTATGTTAATGGGTAAATAGTTGACGGTATGACCTTGAAACTTTCATTAATCGATTTTTTGTGAAATTTTGATCCAGAAGAAATTATTACCATACTTTGCGAAAATAATGGAAACTTTTCAAGCAACAAAAACCAAATTCGCCTGTATTTTCCTATGCGACGATTTTATGTTTTGAAAACCACTTAACCTATACAAAAATATAGGCTACGAGAGGAAGTTTGGGAAAATTTTTTTAGAAACGTGCATTTGAGGTTATAGGTAAGGCTACTCATAAGCTCATTACCGTCCATGACTGATCCTTGCGAATTTTATTTTGGAAAAAGTTTACTGTTTCTGATACTAAAGCTCGATCCATTATTTGTTCGGTACGTATTACACGGCGAAAGACACTAATCGTAAACATACGTTTGGCCTACCTGTTAACATCCAGAACAACGAAACAAAATTGATATTCAATTTAGGACCTACTATAAATTATTCGGTTAAATAATGAAAATTATTTCCTTACAACCGCATTCTGTCCGGCAAATACGACGAAATTATTTAAATTTATTCGTTACCATGAGAAATATACTTTGTTCGACCATAAATTCCTTGCCTTTCATGCACGGACTCATACTGCTTGCTTCTGAATTGAAAAATTCAAAATCAATAAACAAATAGAAAAAGAATTAAGAATTCGATAGAAAAAAATTTTAGTAATAAATTTATTAACAAATACGACGTTGGTAGGTATCCTCAGCTATAACAATTTCTACTCATAAAAACAAAACAAAAAAAAAAATCAACAAACCTACATTTTATGGTTTCGCATTATGATTAGGTATACTTACAGTATAGGTATATGCGCGGAAGCAAAATTATTTTACATAACATCGTACAACTTACACCATGTTTAACAAATAAATTAAAACAATATTTATTTAGGCTACTTTTAAATTTTCTTGATCTAATAAAATAAAATTTAAGTATTGACTTCGGTTATGAAAGTTTTCGTGTTTATTTTTAGTGCTTAGCAACGGAGCCGAGTTTGGGTAATACTAAACTCGATCCATCGAAAATTAAGTTCCTCATAAAAGTCTCTTTTTATGGTATTAAATAAATTAAGAACACTAAAATAACTTACATTACCTGTACTGTATTCCAGTCAACGTACCGGTTAGCACAAAATTAAAATATTAAAATTTAATTACCTACGTCCTACAACAATTTTGTTTATAAAAATTAAATTAAATTATGGCCTGCGAGAATGTAAAAATTCTTTAATAATATATTTTCGTCTAAAAGAATAATAAGGGTGGTAGAGAAATTTGAAAATATTGCGAAAAAATTCCGTAAAACACGAACAAAAGAATTACAACATATTAGGAAATGAGAAATGAAAAATGAAACTCAAAAATGTGAGTCTCACATTATTTGAAATCATTAAATCATTTCAAGTGATGATAGGTAATAAAAAGGTACCTATCAGATTTTTTTCTGGCCTGCTAACATTAATTATTTTTTTAAATATTTTTGGCAACGAATTGTGTCAAAAATTACAAAATTCAAGGCCAATTTTACATTATTCTGAAATTTTCCGTTTGAATTTGGTAAAAAACAAATTTTCGCTCAGAATATTTTCGATGGTGTCGATGAACAATATTACACTTTCAGATACAAAACTTCTTTTTCACTTTTGTATAGTTCCATTTCATTTAACTATTTATGTTACACAAGTATAATTATTATGTATAAATGAGAGAAATTTTCGCCTTATATTTAATTTTCACTCGTGGAGTTCGTTCAGGATTGACGATAGGCAAAATGATTTTCGTAATATTTTCCAACGTTCATTTCTTCCCAATCGAAATATTTTTAAAATAAATTATTGTCGATATTTGACGTAAAATTTTGAATTTTCGAGTTCTGCCGCATGGTAGTGCCTTCAATTTTGACATTGGCAACATGCAAAACATGTACCGATATTCTTTATTTGTTTATCGAAATTTGTCAGCTACGAAGGAGTGGTTCTTCCACGTAATACGAAACATCGCGGATAGGTGAAAAAGAAGATTTTCTACGAAAAAACTGACTTTCTGGGCACATCTTCAATGGATAAATTGAGATTTAAGCAGAAAACTGTCGAAATAATTTAGAAACAGAAGACGAGTCAAAATATTGGTTCGAAAGTGAGGAGGTAGTATAAAAAATAATAACTAACGGGTGATTTGTATCGATGGCCTATGGAAAAAATTCCATTTTACTGCTCTGTTAGGAGAGAGAGAGGAACATAATTCAACCTTTTTATATTTAATTGGCGTACTTGAAGGGAGGGTATAGATTAATTTTAAATTTGAGTCAATGAATTTTCACAAGTTAGCTATTCCAGCTATTGCAAAATCATTGTCTGTTTGGTAAATGATAAACCATGGTGAATTTTCATTGATTTTTCAGCGGCTGATATACCTATTCCTAATTCAAAGGCAGAATGGAGTTTTTTGGTTTTTCAATTATTTTCAAAACTGAAAAGTACCACCAGTAGGTATTTAAAAACTCACAAATTTGATTAAATCTTATTTCCGGTCCAACCTAATTTTAAGCTTATCATAAAATATCAATTCCTTTGACATGAATCGCTCAACTTTCTCTCAAACTTATAGTCTATAGTCTAATACGCGAATGGTGGAATTTCACTCGGAGATTGAAAACAAGATAAAGTTTGTATTGGCCGCTAATTATTTCTCCAATTTTTTTTGAACGGTATGTCTGAATTTTTTTTTTTTTAGATTTGAATCTTTTAAAATTAATTTTTTATTCCAACACTGGGATCATCAAAACAGAGATTTTATTGGAAAGATTGCATCGAGTCGAATGAAATGAAACTAAATTCAGTAGCTAACTACCTACCTAATCAAATTAAAACCTTTGACATCCCTTTCTCCATCTATATGCTACGCACTAAGTTTAATTTGCACTTGTCATAATTTCGACAAAAAATCTCGAAAATATAATCGCACTTGGCTGAGAAAGTGTAACTTCTTCAAATTATCGTGAGTTTTGAAAATACGACTCATAAAATTGAATAAGTATATACCTAATTACTTCATCAGTGCAGCCTATGGCGTTAATATTAACTCGTTAAATATGAAATAATATAATTTACTGTTCCAGTATAGTACACAAAATTCCAGCATAATATTGCGTGATGATGAAAACCCGCTACATCTTTTCACTTTCATTAATGCTATTAGTTTCACATTATATTAATGAATTTTAAAAGATCCGAGAAGTACAAGATAGGTACATTACGTTTTGTCCTTTCCTGCTTTTTTCCATAGAGACCTACTTATTTTATACTTATAATACAATTTGTCACGTATTTACAACTCTCAAGAAAAATTGATTTACCTTTGTAAGTTTCTTTTGTTTCGAATTTAAAATAATAAAAACAATTAAGAAAAATTTTTATGGAATTTCTAAAAAAAAAAAATTCTCGCAATTATTTAGAAATTTTTTTTGAATAAAATTAAAAAAATGGAGATCTGAATACTGAAAGTAACAAAGAGATTCGAGAGATTTTTTATCAAAAGAAAAAAAGAACCTAGAAAATTTTTTCCGTTTATTGGAAATTATTTCAATTTTTTCAGTGGAATATTTTTCATTTTTTTAAAATTTAAGATAATCAAAACTTGGTTTTCAATCAGTAGTTTAAAAAATGAAAATTCTTTCATAATATTAGGCCGATATTTTGTCCATAAAATAATTTATTAAATTCTGAATAACTTATACTTATTTTTTCTTTTTCTTAATCAAGAATCAAATTTTGCTTCAGGGAAAAGACTAAAGGAGGCATTCTGTGACATTAATAATACCTGAAGACACGTTTTTTAAAGATTTTAAAATTCAATTCTTTTTAAAATTTATATATAACATTGGAAACGGATTGGTAACACTGCCGTCTATAAAATTATCCTTCAACCTATTCTTAAAAATATTATTTTATCTGCTGTATAGAGGGGGAGGCCTTCAAACATATTAGGTAAATGGAACTTTTGTTGGAATTTATGAGTTTTGCTAGCTAAAAATGCCATAAAACTGAAACATACCATCAAAAAAAGTTGAAGAAATTCGCAAACCGGAGACCTATGACATAAATTAACTTTCAAACACCACTATACTTCTATGGAGATTATGGATCACCATGTTTGCACTATTTCATCGCAATACGTATAGGTATCTGAGAACTGGTAAATATGTGGTGTCACATTATGCCAAAGCGACCAACTGGTGAAACGTAAGGAAATACGTGCTCTCATAATTACTGGCCTGATGACGAAGTTATTAAATTCGAAAATTCGAGCCTCCAGCATATCTTAGAGAAACGAAAACTTTGTTCCATTGAATTTTGAATATGTTTTGTCAAAAAGTTCAGTCAGTCCAAAATATTTTGCATTACTTAAGTACCTATCTAAAAAATTCAACCATCCGGACTGGTTCTTTTTTTCTTTTTTTTTCTCAAAATAAAAAAATTGACAGGTCACTTTAGAAAATAAATCTTCTATTTTTGCTCCTCCTTGATGACAAAAAAGTTTAATAGATGGATTTTGTTGAAAACCTACCATAAAATAAAAACTAAATTGATCCTTTTACAAAGAAAATTTCACTTTATACATTTTTTTTGGGACAAAAATTATTTTAAATGGAAAAACAGGTGAAAAAAAGGTATACGATTGTGAAACAAATGTTACCTACTTATTATGAGACAATTTACAAACTTTTTAATGAAAATTTCCTTTTTATTCATTTTGATTAAGACTTTGTACTACTGGGTGTCTTTTGAGAAGCCTCAAAACTTAAACAGTGGATATAGTAGATACATCTCAAGTCAAATGAAAAATATTAAATGAACGTGTGCCTGTTTTACAATGGTTAAGCAGTTTGGTGTAGGAAATGCATGACATTGAGAAATTTACTTCAAAATTTTTATCTAACAGCGTAGACATACAGTACCTACCATCAATTTGAAGAATTAGGTCAATATTTTGAATTTTTCTATAACTTTGGAAACCTCTAACACCTTTGCTGTACGAGGAGCTCTAGTGCAGTGCCGCGCAAACAACTAAAAGAAGTTGCAATTCCAGGCCAAGTACTTTTTTTCTACCCTGCAGTTCTTCGCAGATGTTATTTGTTTGAATCTCAAGAAACATTTGTAATATTAATGATGTTGACCTCAATCAAAATAATACATATTTTTTGACTTGTGAGCCATCTCCAGGTTTGAGGTAGCATATAGTTTATGAAAGTTAACCAATCGATTTTGAGAACATACTGGGTTAATAGGCTCGGATAAATAAAAACATAGTTCGAGATGAGTGTTAATGTCTCTAGAAAAAAATTCCATGTATTTTCAAGGACTTGACAAATTTTTGAGAAAATTTAAAGTTGCTATTAGCTGGAGAAAAGGTTGAATAAATTTTCTCCTGTTATCAGCCAATTAATGAACTTCTTGCTTCAAGTTAAGCTTATAGTGTATACTATGATAGTCTATTACGATAGTTGTTCTCATCCCAGTAAATTATCACAGTGTAGTCAGTCACTAGCACAAGAGTACTCCATATACTATCACACTGACATGATAGTTAGCAACACTATTGTGTTAGTATTATCGAAGCTTAAATGTATTGCATACTAATTAAAAAATCTGTACACATAAAGGTAAAATGAAACTCTAAGGTCGATATTCATAGATGACACGTTGTATTAACCTCGTATTTCTCAGTGAAACGTAAGTTTTTTTTCTTTAATATACTTTGTTAGAAGGAAGCTACATTTCTCATTATTCTCAGCTAAACCATTTCTTTTGCAACTTCACTGCAGTTTAAAAACAGACCCTTATATTAACAAACACTTAGTGTCAACTATAAATACTGGCCTAAATCCTCAAGTCTCTGACAACCTGCTTTCAGGATAAAATATTTTTAAATAAAGTAGTCTACCTGTATAGCATTTATGCATACATGTGACAAAGGGAGAAAGAAAGTATTTCTACATGGAACTATTATGTGTTACTAAGATCTATGGCATGGAACTGCAATATTGATAATTTTCAACTGGGATGGAACTGTCATGTGCATAAATTACCTTCTTTCGACTTGCGTGGAATTGTTGTAACCCCGCACAAAGTAGAGCAAAAGTGAAAAGGACCTTTTTATAAGCTTTTATTCTACTCACTACTGCGATTTTAAAATATACCAATACTGCAGCCAACATTCCGAAACAAAATAATGTTTATTTCGCCTGAAGCTAAAGCCAAAAAAATAAATAAAAGCTTATCTTTTAAAAATACCTTTTTAACCTAATTAATTACTCCTTCTAGTGAATATTACGGATGAATCAAAAACAATTTTCAAGTAAATTTGCTAATGTCATGTTTTTAGTATAGTCTACATACCTCCTTAACCATTAAAAACCATAAGTAGATACACACGTTTATTAGACATTTTTTATTTGCCTTAAAGTGTATTATTCACTTGTTAAAATTCAGGTGGCTTTTCAAGAAACCCCTTAGGTTTGTTTTATTTGCTATGAAAAGCGATCTGGGGTGACACCATCAACACCAAGGCCCATATTCACAAACGTCAATTTAACCTACCTTCACATTAAATTTCACTTTAAAAAAGTTTTTTGCACAATTCTGTACTTAAAAATGTGGTAATATTATATTTCTCATGATATTTCCAATGTATAAATAAAATGTTACCACACTCTTGAACCCAAATTTATGCCAAAAGTCATTTTTAAGAAAACTTTAAGTGAAGGGAGGTTAAAGTGACATTTGTGAATATAGGCCCAAGTTACAAACTCTGCTTTTTATTTGCCACAGTAACTCTGTTTGATAAGATTACATTAACTTACACCAACCTACACCGGTAGGGATATTCCACAAATATATTCAAATAAAACTAGGCATAAAGTCATATTGTAACGCCCAAAAGATGTCGATTAGTACTAGAAAATGACCTCTTTTGGTATGGTTACACTTCCTTCGATGTATTATAATATTACTGGAATATTATAATATTCGAGAACTATTTTAAATTAATAACGTTTATTATCCACAGCTATTGTGGACCTTAACTGAATTAAGAGACTTTAGTAGAATTAAAAACACACAATAATTTTATCACTATTATGAGAATATTTTGGAACACAATAGTAAATATACAATAAATCATTCACAGTATAAACTGGAAGAAAGTTAAAGTTACAGTACTAGACTGAATGAATATTAATTTTACAATACAATTATTTTAATGGAGACAGGAGTTTATATACCTGTCAAGGTATATGTTTTTCCATAGTATTGTGTGTAAAGTAGGGATTTGCTGATTGGGTATTTTATTGTTTCGAGAATATTCGGGGACCAGTAACCAAATATTCCGTTAGAAAACGTATTACAGTTGCTGACAGGAAGTAACGGTACTTTTGCCAGTTAACTGTACATATTAAGGGACAGAATATTGCTAAGTAAGAAATACGTTTTTTTCTGTGAATGAATATGTACATCTATATTAGAAATATGACGAACATATCCGTTACACATATAACATTCCTACATTTGTGGAATCGCCCTCCCAGTGTAGGTTGGTGTTAGTTGGTGTAGTCCTACCAAACAGAGCTAGTGTCATCTTGGTGTTTGTTTTTGTTTTATATTTTTTCACAAAAGTCACAAAAGTGATACCCCCGTGGATGAGACTATCCCACGCCTACTCGAGAGGTGTGAGCTGGTGTCAGGTTGACCTTTTCGTAGAAAATAAAACAAACCTCTGGTACATCATCTTCCTGCATTCAGATCTCCCATCATTTAGACGGCCTATACGTAGGTAGCCATATTTAATATCAAATTTGATATCACCAAAATTTTTTTCTGTTTTTTTTTTTTTTTTTTTTTTGTTTACTTCCAATTATTTACGGATACAAACCGTTCAAAGAATTTTCGAAGAAAGTATTAAACGAATCTTGGAGAAGGTATATGTCCGCAGGTTTGCCGTTAAAATGGTACGGGCCTTTATTTAAATTGACCGTTGGTTTGGCGGTTGACGTGATTTTA
Organism: Ericerus pela; assembly: GCA_011428145.1. Taxonomy (NCBI): domain Eukaryota; kingdom Metazoa; phylum Arthropoda; class Insecta; order Hemiptera; family Coccidae; genus Ericerus; species Ericerus pela. Next base: position 227,190 of record WOFM01000253.1, read on the forward strand.
GGTTTCGAAGTCGGTCTGCTGGTACTGACGAATTCGTTTTGTGGGAACTTGTAAATATGCGAGGGTTTGCCGTTCGACGTGAACGGAATAGGCAAATGCAGAGGATGGATGGGATAGGCTGCGGGCGCGGCGGACGCGACGTGGTACGGTGTGAAGGCTGGAAATTGCGGTGTTTCGTCGAAATTCGAGAAATAAATTAGCGGAGCTGACACCGGCATGCGAAAATAAAATATTCGCGAATCCATTAGGTCGTTGGCGATTTTATTTTCGTGCAAAACCGGCGAGTTTATGGTCTGCAGACTTCTGTCCGGCGGCTGATAATATTTGGACAGGGGTATCGGTAAAATTTTCTTAAATTCTTCGTCGCCGAACAGATCGAATTTTTTCGGTTCGTGATTCGATAACACTTTGGCGGGTCCGGCCGGCTCGAATAAAGTGATTTCGTTTATGGTGGTAGCGGATGCGGAGGCGACCGCTGCGCCGGCCATTACTAATAAACCCAGCAGAATATTCGATGTTGTTACAACTCGGCGCACAACGTTCATATTGCTGCATCCAACCAAGTCCTGCAAAATCAAGTCCCACAGTTCATTGTCTGGCAATACGGAAGAAGTACTTACGTGGATATATATGTAGGTAGCCTACATTATACTCGTTGAACGTTTGCGAAAAAATAAAAAATAAATAATAAAAAAATACACAATTGGCACGTTCAAAAATATTTATGGTTTTATCGGTTTATATTTGCGGTCGTTCGCGGGTCTCGTGCCACGTTTTTCGATTATCTGCTCCTTTGAGATGACCGACCAGAATTTTATACGCGGAAGTGCAAAATTTAAAGGTTTGTTGGAAAAAATTTAGCCAAATCATAGTCATTTGCCTTCGGTGGGATGAAAAGTAATTTGGAAATTGCATACAGCTGTACGCAGTTATCTCAACTTAGATTTTAGTCTACATTTGGCAAAATTGCCGATTAACTTAATTGTATCTAAATGTCTATTCTTTTATCCTAAATGACCTAAAGTTTTTGACTATACCGGGTGATTCAGTTTAACACGAGTTAAATGATACAGATGAGGTGAAAATAAATGCATCATCGAGAAAATAATAAAGTTACCATACAATTTCTCCTTATCTCTCATCATTTTCGAAAAATTTACCTTTGATTATCATACTTTTCTTCAAAAACTAAGTTTACTCCATAATTTTCGATAAACATGGCCCTGTGACTTCTGAATTTATGATTTTATTGAAAAGTGCTCAGAAACAAAGTTATAGACCACTGAATTTTCATTCAGGTAAGTTTATTATTTATTATGTCATCTCCAACACAGGGCCGGATTTACAGCTCAAGTGCCCTGGTGCAATAACATTTTTGCGCCCCCTCATTTTTCTAATTTTCGCAATCCACCTCATCCCCAAAAAATTTTTTTATGGATTTTTATCAGGAGTTTTTACTGCATTAAAAATTTATAAGTTTAATTAAATATGCAATTAAAAAAAAAAAAAAAAAGGTTAAAATGTGCCGCCCGATACAGTTGTACCCTTTGCACCCCATTAAATCCGGCCCTGCTCCAACAGAAAAAATGTTGTAGTAATTTTTCCAATAATTCATTATGCTCCACAGACACTAAACTGCTATCAGATCTAATCTAATATGAGGACTACTTTTCCTGAAAATTTTAGCCTTATCTTTTTTGTAGTTTTCTCAAAATCGTGTTCAAAACATTTTCTCCAGCAACTGTTTTTTTTCCAGTTTTATCGCAAAATACAAAACTAATAAACACGAATGTTGGATCAAACCTGAGACTATGTGAAAACTATTTTTCGTATAAATTTCGGCCCGATCTTTTTGTAGTTTTCTCATAATCATGAAAAAATCACTTTTCCAGGAATTTGTTTTCTCAAGTTTTCTATAAAACTACTGAATTAATAGGCACAAATTTCTTTCAGACTTTCTCCTATATGATGAATATATCTTGTGAAAATTTCAGTCTTATCATTTATTTCTATTATTTTCTCGATGGTGCATTTATTTTCACGTCATCTGTATCATTTAACCTGTGTGAGTAATTTTAACACGCACCATAGGGGATTTTCTTATGGTGCGTGTTAAACTGAATCACCCGGCATATAATTATATGGACTGAGCTCAATAGGACTGGTGGTACTTATCCACATAGTTATGAATAGTTGAAGTCTAAACTGTATTCTGTAAAGTTGGAAAATTTTAACTTTTAGAAAATAAATAAAAAAAAACTGATAAATAACACAGTGTTTCCCTCTTATCAACTCTTCAGGTATTAAGTCGAAGAGAATGAATTAGGTGAGTATAAACCTTCCTTAAATATTGTTACTTCTGCATCAAATGGACACAAAAAAACATTTACCAAACAACTACTCTTTCCAAATGTAGTTACTTATAATTTGTGAGCTGATTTTTTACAAAAACTATTAAGTATGGGATATATATCTGAGAAAACACAATCAGTGAACTTTGCTGCGTGCCTCAGTCGATGTTGGTAGAAATATGAATTGCAAAAAGGTTGATCATCATGAAAATTTATCAAACCTTATTGTCATTACATTGGTCCAATTAATTCAGCCAACGGGTGATGGTAGAAATGCGCTTCAAAGGCTTAATCATGAAAATTTATCAAATTTTTTTTATCATTTTAAATAAGTTCAATTTAGTCAAAAGTGTTGGGAACAATACCTATAGTATTCAAAGGGTGTACCATTATTGGTTGAGAATTACGCATTTTAAAACCATTATACTGCTAGAAGTACAATATAATCGGACGTACTGGACGTACCAAAAGGCTAATCGGCACTAAAAATTTTGAGTTTCGTTTTGGTTCAGATACGAAAATCTGTACCAAATTTGGTGACTATTGAATAAAAATTGCGACGACCCGTACGACGTTTGACAGAAATGTGTCATACATAATTAGTAGACTTCTGACGACACACTGTCTGTCTCGAAAAGTTCCGCCCTTTTTCCATAACTTCACATTTTCTACTTTTAAAATCAATTTTTCTCAACTTATACTGATAGCGTTTATGTTTTGTATTCTAAGAGATACACCTATTCTTGTGAAAACGTTAAGATACCCTATTATACAGATTTGAAAGTGAAAATTTAAAAAAAAATCATACGATAAATTTAGCGAGGCTTCCACTTCGAATAAATTTTATTGATGAACAAAGCTGTTGGGGGGCGGGAAGGGGGAGAGGAGACGAATTATAAATAAAATTTCTATCTAAATGTGTTACTGAGTTACCTACCGAATAGACTTATGCTGGGAGCCACGTGAAATTTTTTCATTTTAAGTGAAAATAAAATTTCAATTCCCCGAAAGACAGATTTATTTTGGTGTTTCTTTTTAACCGAACTTATGTTTATAATGTCTTAATTATATTTCCCATTCGTAATTTTTTTTTCTTTTTCGAAGAAAATATGAATAAATTAGGTACCAAGTTATTTTTATAGGAGGTCTTTTGTTATTGATCTTGCCAACATGACGATTTAAACATTGAAACCGCTGATGTTGGGACATAAAATACGGTGCTCTTAATGTAGCTATGTACCTAATTTTCTTAGGCACTGCATACATTCAACCTTCAAACTCCTAAAAAAAAAAAACAAAGAGATACTTTCACTTAAAATCTTTTTAATATTTGAAAAATAATATTTTTGGCGGAAAAATAAAACACGTACGTCAAAAAAAAAACAATTTTCTCTCCGACTTCACGGTCAGTTAATGAAAAAAGATGATGAAAAGAGTGAGGACGGAGAATACGATTTAATCATGGGTAACCAAATGTTGTCATTGATTGTTGATTTCCATTTGTTTCATTTTCAATGGCTATGAGTACCTATGTATGTAAGAAAAAGGTGAAAAAAGAGAGTGAAAAATGACCAGGGCACAATTTTTCATATTTAAAACTGAAAATTTGTTCAGAAGTTGGTCATTTGTCAAAATAATGGATTACAAAGGACGTAATATGCACGAGTATGTTTTAATTTTGAAGGGTCGAAAGCAAGTTAATTATAGCCGTGAATGCTTAATAAATCCTATACTTTAATAGGAGGAATAATTATATGTATGTGTGTATGTGTGTGTGTGTGAATGTAAATATGTTATGAAGAACTAGACCGACGATATTGCTGAAAATTACAGTATAGGTAGAGGTATTTGGGTACAAAAAAACGATCTACGTAGGTCTCAACTTTGAGAAAATTCGTTGAACAGATATATGAGCATCTCTATCCAGCTAAAACTAAATGGTATCACCTTTCAATGCAATTTGTGCATTGCCAAATTTATCCCATTTTTACAGAATAAATATGCGGCCGCTTTTCTTCATCTAATTTTATTACCAGGTTTTGTATGAACTGTCATGGCACCCTCCTGTAAATCACTTAACACTTAACAGATAAATGTTCAAATCCCAGCTCTAAAAATTTTTTTTCCAGTCATGTGGTAAAGCTGGTGTCCACGAAGAACGGCCGTTTTTTTTTTTTTTTTAAATACTTGTTAAGTAGGTAAGCTCTGAAAAACGATATAAAAAATGAAAATAAATAAAATAAAAAAATTCAAAAGAATACATAAGGTTCCAACCCATGACCCATAGTATGTTAGCACACATCCCAAGACGCTTGTTTCGAAAGATCCCTCTGCCTGTACTATGTTTTTAATCTCTGTAAATGCTATTTCACGTGAAAAATATAACAAAAAAAATTTTTTTTTAATTAATAATGCATTTTATCGTGTATTTTTAATTTGAGAGAGGCTCATGTAAAGTGTTGACAAATAACAGCTGATATACAGGTGCATGAAGCGAAGACTGGCAACACAACAAAAACACTGGAAGGTGGTATGAATTTGTTCTAGCCTTCCAGGATATATATATGATGGAGACGACACAGAACTGTTTTAACATGGGGTTGAAGGTCCAGACTATAGATACCGCGTGCTGGCGTACAAAGTAGGGCTTGTAACCAAAACATTTTTGGGGTTATTGGTTACTGGGGACAAATAACAATCTATATTGGGTTTTAGTTACTGGGGACAAATAACAATCTATTTTGGGTTTTAGTTACTGGGTATAGGTTAAAAATGTAATTATTTGGTTACAGGTTATTGTTCTGGTTAACCAAAACAACTTTTCTTGTTATTGGTTGTGGTTACTGGTTATTGGTTAAGACAAAATTTGAAGTAAAGTAGATGAAAAAAATTTTCTCCAGGTCAAATTATCTATAGTTAATAATTTTCTAGGAAATGATTAGTAATTTTTGAAAAAAACAATCAATAATATTGATATTTCATGAAAACCAATAAAAACTAATTCTTTCTGGTTATCATTCTGGTTAATGGTTTCAGCATTTTATGGGAACTGGTTAGGATTGATTATTGGTTATAAGAAATGTTTTAGTTTTGGTTGTCTGTTTGTTTCCAAATCAATGTTATCAATTTGTTTCGGTTTTTAGTGGTTATTGTTATGGTTATGGTTATAGTTATAAGGCCTACCCCAGACTGAACACCCCAACCAATCAGAATTGAAAATTGGTGTAAAATTGAGGTACTTTGTACGCCAGGGTTTATAAACAAATGCATTGCGAGATTTTCCTCAAATAAGATATTAAGTTGGAAGTACACGTGTTTATAGATGCGCTTTCTATAGGTAGGACACCAAAACTGCCCATGTGTCATCTCCTTCGTATATACATCCTCGAAGGTCCTAGCCTCTATCCACCAGCAACGAATGTTGAAAAATTGGTTAACCTTAAAAATACTGAATTAGAAAAGTTTTATTAGTGAATTTTGCTAGGCCTAAACTACAATGATTATTATGATTTATCACTAATGAAGTATGAATTAAATATTGCGATCTTAATTTTCAAGACATACGAATATGATAATACCGAAGGATATACCTAGTAAATACATATATAGCTGAAATTCTCCAGCTTGATTAAAATTAACAAAATTTTATCTTTTTCCACATACGAGCAAAGTTCAGTGAACCAGACACTATAATCAGGTTTCTGCAAAATCATGTTTTAATTTTTATATTCAACTTTCATTTGCGTGCATTTTTCAACGAATACCTAAGAAAAGTACTAGAGGTAGCTTAGATTTTTTTTTTTTAGTAGCCCAATTTGCCAATCTTTGAAAAAATATAAATATATTTGATGATTAAATGCAGTCCAATAAATTATGCGAAATTCAGAGAGATATAATGTTCAACCATTTCAACAAAAGCTAGGTAGAAATTATTTACAATTAAAGATGAAACTCAAATTGAAACTATAATTGAAAATTTTTGTTAGCAATTTTAGTCGTTGTTTCCTTCAAAAAAAGAGGTATACATTAGAAAAATAAAACCTACCAATTTCAGTGAATGTTAGGCCTAGTCGATTGAACAAATTTTAGTCAAATAATTTTGAAAGTAAAATTACCACTTGCACTGAGTTTTGATTTTTCTTGTCAGTACTGTGTAAGGAAATGAAAAACGTATTTTTAGCTCTGAATTCTGAGCTTTCTACGCTCAAACTCCGATCTTCTAAAAAAAAATCAGGGAGTTTGATAAATTTGGCATCCAATCTATTCGTAAAAATAACCTATTTTCAAAAACAAAAAGCAATTGAAAAGTTGAAATTTTTAGCCAGCATTCTGCGGAATAATTTTGATATTTTGATTTTTTTTTGTGCTCGTATTTATCTATTTATTTATTTATCCTTTTTTTTTTTTAATATTTTATAAATCTATATTTTCTAGCGTGACTTGTTGAGCTAGAGTTTTTTCAATGTATAAATATTTTAGTATAATTCTTCAAAATGAATAAACAATTAAATAAAAGGAAATAGAAAATAGAAAAATTTATTTTTTGTAAATAGAATATTTTCATTACAACCTAATTTAAAAGATTTTAGCCAACCTTAGAACATAGACGTATAGGTATAGGTTTAAGTAGGTAGTTTTGGAACGATGAGAAACCTTTGAGCATTGCCTTAAGAGTCACAATGCAGTGTTTTATGAGATGTATTCAAAAAAAAACTCTAGCCCAGCAATGCTTCGCTAGAAAACCGAGTTACTCGATATTTATATCGATAATGATCCATATTTATATCGACAGTTACCGATAAATCGATATTTCATTGCTAGTTTCAGGTTAAGAAATTACGAAAAACTACTATTGACAGTTATCCATATCTTTAATAAAAATATCGATCTATCGATGTTTTACCGCTAAAAACCACTTTTCCAGTGATTTTTTGTTTTCAATTTTCTCAAAAACTAACTAACCGATAGGCAAACTATCTTTTGTAAAAATTTCAGTCCTCTCCACCCGGTAGTTTTCTCAGACAAGTGAACACACAATTTTGGACGATACATACATATAAATATATAATATATGTATATTATATACATAAAAAAATATTAGGTCACAATGAAAAAAGTGGTACCATTCGTTTTCTTTTATCATGAAACGGATAATTTTCATCATCCCCAATCCTTTTGTGAAGTCAATTTTAATACCCTTTTGCAAGCAAGCTGGGTAAAAACGAAACATCGTTAGGTACTAATTCATTAGAATATGCGTAAAATTATGAAAAAAATTGAAATTGCAGAAACTTTAACCATATTTTAAAGATTTTATTGTACTAATTGCCTTTCCTAGAAACGTTAAAAATTTGAGCAAGATATTGAACATCAGTACAGGAAACATGAATAGTATTATTGAAAAATAGGATAAAAACAGTAAAAGTTATATAAACAAAATTAATCGGATGGTTTGCCTCATTTTCAAAACAAAAAAAAAAGTACCCATTTTAGTTATCCTAAATAAAAATTAAAAATGTTTTCAAAATTCTCCCTTTTTACAATGAAACGAATTTAATTTTAAACTTATAATAGATACCTATTCATGGTTAAGAAAAATGACGTTAAAAAATTGATTTTATTAAATTTGTTATGTTTAAATTATGTCCAATAAAAGCTATTCTCGCACCTTTTAGACGTTTTCTGAACCAGTGCCGAATTTAGGCATTGGCCTATGGCTTCAAATTTTTAGGGTCAGAAAATTTTCAAAACAGTAAACAAAATTTTCAATTTCGACTTCATTGGGGGAACGAAAATGAATGAAACATAAAAGTCGGAACGAATATTTCCTACGTTTTTGTAATTTAATGACTTTGTTTGGGATTTTCCAAAAATACTGCAAATCCTTCTTCAGCCCTTTTTAACTTTGAATTCTAACAAAAAGCGATAAAGTGTAGCTGGGGTCTACGGCTTGCTTTCAAATATATCGATCTGTACTCTCTTGTGTATTTTTGGTTATATCAATAAAATTATTCTATAATGACTGTATTTCAAAATTTATTTAATTCTTTACAAATACAACACAAGAGTGGCTGCGATTTGGTGCCGAAAATTGGAAGCATAAATTCTGCATAGTTTCTCCATCTAATGGATATTCAAATCTTCCATTAATCACTACACGTTAGTTATTTTTGGTTTTATTCCAATAAACTCAAAAAGTAAAACCAAAACTGATCGAAAATGTTTGGTTTCCTTAATCGTTCGTCCTGGAAAATTTGTGTTTTTCATCCAGAGTCATAATTATTCATTACGTGGAATGAGTTCTGTTCCTTAAAGGAGAAAATTTTCTCAAAAAATCGAACCAACTTCAAAAAGAGAAAACTCGACTGGCGCAGTGATACTTCGCTAGAAAACCCAGTTTGCCAATTTTCATTGACATGAGCTCTGTTTGATAGGATTACACTAACTTACACCAACCTACACCAGTAGGGATATTCCACAAATATTCTAGTAAAACTTGGCGCAAAGTCACATAACATTACTACATTTGTGGAATCGCCCTCCTGGTGTAGGTTGGTGTAAGTTGGTGTAGTCCTACCAAACAGAGCCAATGTTAAAAATAAATAAATAAAATTTTCAAAACTGTGAACCAAAACTCGTTTCCAATTTTCTAGGAAACTAACAAACGAATAGGCACCAAAATTCTATCAGACTTGCACATATCTATGTAAGGAAAATCTATGGTGAAAATTTCAGCACCATCCCTATATTGTAGTTTCTTCAAAATTCTAGAAAAACCACTTTTCAAGGAATTCTTTTTCCTCTTTCTCGGAAACTATTGGACCAACAGGCACAAAACTTCTCTCAGACCTGGTCCTATATGAGGACTACCTTTCGTAAAAATTTCAACACTATCCCTTCCGTGGTTTTTTCAAAACCACGAACCTACCATTTAGGCGATTCATGTATATATATATATATATATACCTATATTATATACTTTCACAAAAAACAAATTATGTCAAAATGAGAAAATGGTGTCATTAGTTTTCTTTTATTTTGAAACGGAAAATTTTCATTATTCCCACTTCTAACTCCTCCATATGAAATCTATTTTAATAACCCAAAATGCGTTAGAAAGAGAAAAATACTCTTTTAAAATTTCTTGGATTTATTGAAGTCGACGCTCTCATCCTTCATCATGTAGGCTTACAGTTAGAGTCTAATAGTATAAGTTAATTCCCTCTAATTTTATTACAAAATTTTTTAATTAGCGCCGTCTGCTGTAACTCTAGTAGATCTTGATGTTCAATTAATTTTAAAAGGGATATTTTCTCCTTTCAGGGCTTTTTTTCATTTAACCTTACTTACTATATGCTTTTTCATTTCACTTAGGTAGATACATACAGGCATTAGCGTTATTTTTACTTCGAAACGAACTGTTTTTTCTAAAGATAATTCAGAAACTATCTAATAGATTCTATAAAAAATTATGTGGAACCACAGTATTCTTTTTTTTTTCGAAGTAGGTTGAAAAGTACGGAGCTTTCGGTATATTTTCAATAAAAGGCTGTTCTATTAAAGAAAAATGCAAAATTAGTTCTGTAAAAAAGTCTATTTTATTTCTGAAAAGAATTTTAGTCTTCGAAAAGCGTGAAACTTTCTGACCTGACTCAATGTAAAAGTTCAAACAAGATATGTTTTTATCTAAAATTATGATCGAGATGCGTCAAATTGTCTGCGGGTTTGAGCATTTTCTTCTCATCCAATAAGTCGAATATTTTAATTTTTTTATTTCTAGGTTAATTTTTTGAGTTTTTGCCATTTCGTATGACGCACGTGGAACTAAAATATCAGCTGGTATAAAATTGAAAATTCACAGAACTATTCAAGATCGCATTACTTAAGTGCAGCACTTTTTTACCAAAAAGAACAAAGTTATTGCATAAAAAGTCCGGAAAATTTTCATTCGTTTATGTCAATTGAAAAAAAAAAAAAAAAATGTAGGTACCTACACAAAAACTTACTTTCTTGTAAAACGATCGATAATTGCACCCAATAAAAAATTGTTGAACACCAGGACCCCAGACGTGTTGAAAAAAAAATAAATATAGAAATATTACAACAAAACCGATTTGAAAAAAAAAAAAAAATTCAAATTCCAGAAAAATAAAAAAAAAACTGTCAACAGGTACTTAAGACGTATTGTAACTAAAATTCGATAAATCGCATCCAACGCAAAACGATTCGATAATACATTGTATAGAGAGAATAAAGTTTTTATTTCACCATCACTGTCTGGTATATTTGTGTTCCGAAGATGTAAAAACTATATTTAATTCCAGCCACGGAGTCGCCGCCGTCGTCTCGTCAGCATCGAGAATAAAAAGATGAAACAGACAGTTGAGGTTCATAAGTTTCGCTCGTCAGCAATAAGTGAGAGAAAGAAAAAGACAGACAAACAGACAGCGTGAATGGGTGAGAAAGAGAACGAAAAATGAAAAAATAAAAATGGTAGGAGCGGCGGCGGCGTGAGAAAAAGAAAATTTAGCGAGAAAATTATTCCAGCTCCAGCAGTGCCATAGTACGTGCATGGAGTGCATTTATACGGTATTTAGTCGAAGTGCTGCCACCCACATTACACGCATGATAGACAACCACCAACTTTCGCCACTGGCCGCAATTCCGTAGTATATAACCTTCACCTCAGCTTATAGTCTGCGTATATCCAGAGACACACTGAAATTATCGAATCATCATCATCGTCTTGGCGTTATTTTTCATTTAATGATGGCCCTTTATCGACAACGTCGGTCAGTTGTATCTAAACTTTATTGCGGATTATAAAATACTATGTGTCGCCGATGTGTGCGTGCGTGTGTGTGCGCGTGTGCGTTAATTCGATTTCTCTATCTGCACCCAACACCCATATCTAGGTCTCCAATCAGCAATTACAAAAGAAAGGTTCAGTTCTCGCGTAATTATCTCACACGCATTTGTTTTCTATTTTCATTCGATTCTTTCCAATTTATTTCTTTCCTTCTGTCTTTTGATTTTGTGTAGAAATAAGAAACAAAAAAAAAAAAAAAACTGATTTTTTTTTTTACAAAAATAAATTTCGCTGAGCCAAAACAAAAACAACGACGAAACTATAAATTTTTCGTGAGTACAGCCTTCAAAAATTTATTTATGCAACTATCCAAACATGACGCATTACCAGAAACCCTTCCAGGATATGTATATACATATACCTATATGTGACAATAATCTCGTACTACTTTATTAAAAATTCTATTGACGAAAAGAAATCCATCTGCATACCTTTTGTATTTTGTAAACACTGGCGGACAAAATACTCATACACATTTTAGAATAAATTATAAATAGACGCAGCCATTTGGCCTTGAAATAGGTGTTATCATCAGGATTTGGGCATAAGATCAGAAAATCAAGCTACTTAGTAATCAACTTATACATCAGAATGGAGTTAATAGCTCTGTTTGATAGGATTACACTAACTTACACCAATCTACACCAGTAGGGATATTCCACAAATATTCAAGTAAAACTAGGCATAAAATCATATAACATTCTTACATTTGTGGAATCCCCCTCCTGGTGTAGGTTGGTGTAAGTTGGTGTTGTCCTATCAAACGGAGCTATAATCACTAACATGAGCGCATGCAAGCACGTACGCATGCACACGCAAAGAAGCACTTGTTATCATTGCCAGTGGCTTAAATTTCTTATCCTACGTTGAAACATTGTTTTTATCACTATTTCATTAAATTTAATCCCATTTGAAGAGAGGGCATTTTTAATTTTGCCACTGCTCCCCCTGAAATTCCACAATCCATTTATAATTATATTTTGTTTTTTGTTTGTTTAGACGGTATTAATGAAAGAATTTTTAAAGGATTATTTTTCTTGTTTTATGGCATTTATACAGGGTGATTCCAATCAAACTGCAACATAGCAGCCATAATGTAAAAATTGGCATGTTGCGGTTTAATTTGACTTAGCTATGTTACGAAAATACAAGCACAAAAAGAGAATGCACAGTTCTGCAATTATTGATTAGGAGAGTTCGAAGTGCTTACATTTGAAATATCGTGTTTAAAATTAAATTGTAAAAATGGTCGTGTAGGTACACAGTTGACAAACAAAATATTTGAGTAGCTCCTTGTTGTGAGAAGTAAGTAGGAAGTTTCATAAGTCATTTCCTAATTGCCCGATTCCAAATATGACTACTATTTCTCCCACAATACAAAGATTTTAATCTACAGAAAATGTTGTGTACCAAAGAAAAGCAGTCTTCATTCCTCATGCTGCCCTAAATAGTGACCTTTTGATATTGGCATCCATTGTAGCAAGTCCTAAAACAAGTACAAAAGAAATTGAACAACAAGGGGGCCCATCACAGTTTGCAGTTGGCAAACAGCTTCAGAAACATGGATTTAGGAGTTACTACATATCCATTCATTAGGAATTGTATCCTGGAGATGCAGAAAGGCGAATGCAGTTTGCAATGATAATGCTTGGAAGAGGTGAAAATGATTCACATTTCTTTCGTACCATTTTGTATCGCATTAGGACCCAAGAAAATCCGCAAAACTTGTATGCAGCACACAGCCAATATCCATAGAGTCTCAATGTGTGGGCAGGCATTCTTGAGCAGCACATTCTCGGACCTATTTTTATTGATGGCACATTAAATGGCAAAAAGTACATGGATCTTTTAGAAATTCATGTCAGCACTCTGGTTTGTGCAAGGTGGGTGTCTAGTTCATAATTGTAGACTAGCCCATGATTTTCTTGAAGAGGCATTCCCTGAACAAGTTATTACTATTAACTCACCACTATTCAACTGGCCTCTGAGATCTTCTGACCTAAATTCCTGCAACTTCTTTTCCTGGGAGCATGTGAAATCTGTGGTTTACACAGAGACACCTTTTTCAACTGTAGATGTTCTATGTAAATCCCTTTAGCAGTATTCTCATAAGAAATGTGAATGAATTAGAACAGAGATTAAATCACTGCATTGCTGCAAATGGTGGTCTGTTTGAGCACCTTTTATTAAGAAAAAATTTTATATTTGTAATTAAGGACTTATTATTTTGTTACATTAGGTAGGTACAGTGTCTTTTTCTTTCATATTAATGTGGCATTTTGATTATACTCAGTTATCAAAAATGTATTGTGACGTCTGAAAACAAACGTACATCCCGAGTATATGGGTTTGATATCACAATTCGAAGTATATCAGTAAGTCTCGATTAATTGTAGAGTCAAGACCACAAGTCAGCTCAAACAGTTAGGCCACCAGCCTACCAGCGAAAGCTCCCAAGGCCTACGAAGTATGTTGGGCAATTTTGAGTAATCAGAATGAATAAGTTGGCCAACCCATTATCACAGTTCACATTTTTATTACTGTTAAAAGGTTACTTACAGTATGGTAACAATATCAGGTTGTGCAGGTATCACAAAATTGTATTGCCTCGTGGTCAACAATGTTTGGTGAACCAACAGATTCCAACTTGGTATTCGTTGTTGAAACTAAAAAACTGTATAATGGACTGTACAGTTTCTGCTAACGGCGTTCACATTCGTATAGTTTTGGTGAAAACAACTTGAAAAAGGTGACTTGCTGTTGTATCAAAAGCTGTAGTATGTCGTGAATAATATTTCGTATTCACGACGAATGGATTTCATCCCATATAAAACAAGACTGACTGTTCACAGTTCAATCAAATTCGTGAACAGTCGAGAGAAATAAGGTACCGATGATCGAAAGTCGAAAATATACACGTCACCACATTGTAAAATAGTAATCGATCGACGTGTCTTCATTGTTTCGTAGAAATGAGAATTTATTTCCATGTGGAATCGATGTATTTCCAGTTGGAACTTACCGATAGTATAATCTTAATGTTCGTAAGCCGTTCCCTATTGTAAAATATAATAACAGTCATAATTTGGTGGTGACGTGAGGGGAAGGCTGTAGGTAATCAGATGTCACAGTATAAAGTAATTAACACAAGTGAGTCAAATCAAACCACAACATGCCAATTTTTACATTATGACTGCTATGTTGTGATTTGATTGGAATCATTCTGTATAATATATTTTTAAGGAAGGTTTTTCTCTCATACTTGCTCCAAGTGTGAGGCTGTAGGCCAGGTGTGCTCAACCTGTGTCCCGCAGGCCACATAGAGGTCACAAAGCCTTGTAATCTGGTCCAGGAAGAGATTTGAAAAAAAATTGAAAAAATGTCAATCAGAATAAAATTTGATTAGCAGCTAACAAAAATACTAAATCATACCAAATTTTAGTAACAAAATTATATTGACTATTGAATGGAGTATGATTAATATTAATCAGTGAGATACTTGTTTTCGGACATTGTCAGCAAGTTTAGTGATGTTAGAAATAAAACTCGTCACCTGAATTCTCAATTGAATTTATGAAAATTTTTAATGTGACCCGCGAAGTTAAAAAGTTTGAGCATATCTGCCCTAGGCAGTTTCCTGAGTTTGTAGGCTCTAAAGCCGACTCTGCCTCTAACCTTAAATAACACTGTATTACCAAGAAACAAATGATGTTATTGTCTTATTGTCATATACCAGTGGGTGGTCAGAGATTTGAATATCAGACCAGTTCACGATTAAGCCTGAGAATTGCAAAATTGTTTTAAACTAATTTTGAATAAATTTTGTCTTTTTTTTTTTTCAATACTCTAGTATTATTATTTTTTTAATAATCGCCTGCAAGAACTTTGACTCTATTTATTAATTCTTATAACTCTAATTTTGATGTTTTTCATAAATTTCAAATACCCGATATTGAATATATGGAGCATATTTAGAATATATGTACCCCATATTATGAAAGGAGGGTACCCCTTTTTGGGAACATATTTTGTGGAGTCATTATTTTGAGTAATGTGACAAATAAATTTTATTTAAAAAACAAAACTGACTGCGTAATCTGAATGAGTAGCTCTTATTGGTGGATATGCCTAAATTTATGACAATAATTTTTTCAATCTTTAAATTCTCATTTTCTTCAACTACACTTTTCTAATTTTTTTATTTTCAAATGTGAATAGCCTAGAACATTTTCCGGATGGTCAGGAACATTTTATGCCTACTTTCATTAAAATCTATAAACTAAGACACTGGTTGTGAGCGAACGAAATTCCGTTAGTTCGGAAAATAGACATATACCTACCGAACATGTAACCTCCTCCTTACTCAGTAGGTAAAAAATTAATGTAAAATCTAAAATTGATTCCACAGACTTTTTTATATTACAAACAATAATATCGAAGACCGTTGGTCCTGATTTCTCCATACGTTTTAATTTAAATTGGAGACTATTAGTTGTTACCTCGTCAAAAGTTCGTTGACCATTCCACTTTGTGACATGTTAAAAATAATCTCATTCGGAAGAAAATCTGGCCTTTTCAAATGCTTTCCATTTTCTATCAAGATTCTACCTTTAATTCCGCGAACATTGCATATATGAACTTGAAACTTTCACCATTCGATTTCTCCTTAAATTTCGATAATGAAAGTCTACTCACATTGCTTTGCAAAAATAATGGAATGTTTTAAGCTACAAAAACTCAATTCACGTCTTTGACTATTTAGTACTGGACCAGTAGAGCTCCATAAGACCAACGTACCTTTTAATGTCAAGACATGCGGAAAAAGTAGGCAACCGTATAAAGTACCTTGTGCGTATTTTCGACGTTTCGCTTGAGTTCACCAATTTAGAATACATTTGATAAAAATTTACACAAACGCAGGGCAAAGTGCGTCAAAAGGTACTTTATGGTTACCCGTCTAGCCATAAATCTTCGATGTAGACAAAGATTCACGTAAATTTTCCGATAGAGCAGTTATAGAGAGAACACCTTGTATAGTCAACCATTACCTGTAAGTATACACATAATTATATTAGGTACAGGTACTAATCGTATTTCGTTGTAATATGGTGTTAGAGAGGCTCAAAGGTAAACCTTGAGGCCTCCTCCTACAAACTGTGAAATACGTGGGTTTTAAAATTCATCAGCGCGGAAGCCCCTGCTCCACAGTTATTACTTTATAATTTTAAAATTATTTATAAAACAGTCCAGGTACAGTTGCAAGTTCTTTGTTATCATCTGGCAGATTATGAACTCATGTTTTATCGCAGGTAATGTTCCAGGAAGGTGAGGTTTTCTACACGGTCAGTACTATATTTTGGGTCGTGTTTTTCTTTCTTCTGTTTCCCTGCCTCTCGGACATTTTTCGTCTGTTTTCCCCTTCTTCTTTATACTTGGTTCGTTTTTTCATTGAAGATCCAATATAGCGCATCTTTTCCTTTGTAAAACAGACAGTGGCTATACCTATATATCTAAACCATTTTTTTGTACTCCCTCTATTTAATACGGTATTTTCTGTCATTAGCTTTGAGGTGTTGAGATTGTTGGAAGTCAGAATGTAAACTAAAATAAATAATTTTGACAAATCAAATCAAAACGGTTTTTTTAACCATCATCATTCAAGTACCTACTGTTTATAATTACCATTTGTTCCAATCAAACCTGGAAATATCTCCATAGAGAAATTTTATCGCTTCTCTTTGATCTTTAGAAACGATGTAAAAAGGTATATATTCCGTGACGAAAAAATTGTCAGCTACAAATCATTCAATTGTCATTCGACGAAACATAAATATAATTGATGCTTCATACGTGTGCTGGTAACACGATTCAACATGGAAAAAAAAAAAAAAAAAAAAAAAAACTAATAATAATAATAATATTTCGCGTATTTTGGGAATTTTTCATCTACAAAGCGTAATCTTATTTTATTGCACTCGAAAAATATAAAGACAATTAGGTATTTACCCACAGTTTTTTCTTCCCATTTTCACCGAAATAATTACCTTCTTGTATACCTGATGTAAAGAGAGAAGAGGATTCTTCTTAAAGGTATAGGTATATTCTAAGTAGGTTTTCGAAAAATATAAAATTAGGTAGTCACTAAAAAGTTATTAACAGATCGTAATGAATTAAATAATTTTTTTTTTCTTTCCCTCTATCTTTATCACCTTTTCTTTATACTTTAATTTAATTTTATTCGAATTTTTAAATTCAAAATTTCCTTAAAATGTTGAATTTCAAAATTTCCCCGGAATTTTATGCAATGATAATTCCTTTCTATGTATCTCTCGTATTCCATTAATATTATCCTGATTAATCCATTTCATCTATAACTTCATTCTTACATCCTGTCTTGATTATGTCAATGAAACTTGTCAAGACCTGTCTCTTGATGTCATCTTTTCCTACTAAAACAATATTCTCACACTAAACATTATGATGTCATTTATTCCATGAATATAAAATACAACTCTGTACTATTCCCAATTCCTTTTAAAATAATAACTACACCCACCTATGTCATAAGTAAGTCCTTCTATTGGTTTACTATAAATTACATAGATTCTATCAACCAGTCACATTGTATATCTCCCACGACACCAATGTATAATTCTCCCAAATCCATACCTTTAATTCTAAGCCTGATTACTTACCAATTTAGTGTTACACCGGAAGTAACATGTGACCGATCCACAAAAAAATTTATGGGAAGTTATAACATTTGCTACAAATTTTGTAGCTATTGATCAAAAAATGATAATTTTATAACCAAAAAAAAAAGAAAATTGCCATACCGGAAGTACCACGCGGCCAATCCGCAACAAAATTAATAGAAAATTATAATATATAATAGTGAATATTTATTTCAAATTTCTTAGCTATTGGTCAAACATTAGAAATTTTATACCCAAAACAAAAACGAAAATAGCCATATCAGAAGTACCATATGGCTGATCCACAACAAAATCGATAGGTCAGGTCCTTGATTTAGTACTAATGTTTGTGGATAAAAATTGCGATCTGTACCATGGTAACGATAAATTGGGTTATTATACATATGTATATACAAATTTGAGTTATTAGTGAAAAACTTTTTCTTGAGTTACAAAACAAAAAACGTACCTACCCCCACCCACAGGTCATTCCATGTCACCAAGATTAATAAGTAGATTTTCCATAGAAAACCTACTTAAAAATGATATAATTTACCAGAAGGCATGTAAGAGTGCGAAAATATAATCAAAAATGACGAAAAATGAAATTAATTAATAAAAAATCTCTTTATCAAGATGAAACATTCACTCACTAGAATGTATGGGTAGACAGTAGCTTTGTTTGTTTAGAACAAATTCTTTAAATCAGATTCAGATTTTGAGGTGCTATTCTGTGAACATGGTACATAACTAACTTTAGAAACACAGATATTTATAAATAACACATATCAAAGTATAAGGATAATGGAACGAGCACTATGTCGTCGTGTTAGAAAGAGAGAGGGTTATATCGAGGTATTGCTATCTCTCTTTCACTCATTGCCAATTTATCAGAATCAGATTAAATGCAGCAAAAAAAATTATTCATATGGTTTTAGAAACTTCCTTTTATATGATTTTAGTAAGTTTGACAAACATAATTATGAATGAATCAAAAATAATCTGTAACATTATAACAATTATTATGTGATAAATCCCTACGTTTACATCTGATTACTTCAGGGCCAGATTTTCTCCAGTGTACAGGTATAACAAAATTTTTGCACCCCTTATTTTTCAACTGTTGCCACTCACCCCCTCTACCAAAATTTTTTTATGGGTTTTTTTCAGGTGTTTTTACCAGATTAATAATTTATTGGTTTAACAGAATATTTTTGTATGGTCATACTTACTAAAAAAAAGATTGTTAAAAACATTTTTTCTCTTACTTTTTTGTACCACCTTCTAAAAATCTGCCACCTGGTACAGTTGTACCTTTGCACCCCGAATTACATTTCAATTCTTTTTTTTTACATTTAATTTTTTTTCTTCATATATATATATATACCTTTTAAAATATACGTTGTACGCAATCTATAAGAGTTCAGGGGGGTGTTGGACGGAGTCCGTGTAACTCTTACATATCTCATCCATTACCTGGCAACACTGAACTCTTAACATACAATATTTGTATTCATACTCTTACACACACTGTTATGCTGTAGTGGGGAATTCGTTGTTTCTCCACTCACTTTTTCAAATGTATTTTGTCCGTTAGTTAATCATCCATTAAATGTTGTTCAATTGAATCCGTTTCTGTTATTACTTGAAAATACAATTCTCGGTTAAATATTATCCTCACATTACTCTTTTCTGAATATGTATAGAACATAATTTTCAGCTGAGTTCCACACTTTTTTTCATAAAGAACAGGGCTGTATAGTCTTCTTAAAAATGTGAAAAACATGAATAAAAAAAACTCAACTCCGTTAGAAAAAGTAGTTTTTCCAAATTTTATAACTGTTGACCTAAAATTACAGAGTTTAAAACCAATAAGTATAACCATTACCTCCTCCAAATTTGAAACAAAAATGGATTTTATGGAAGTACTGTTCGGCCAACCAGCACGAAAATTGGTAGCGTGTTACAATAAACATATCCAAACCTGTCCAAAAAATGTATTATGTGCGAAAGTGTCTTACCCAGAAACTTTTACATGAGTGGCAAATCAAGAAACCAAAACAAAACAGGTCTTTTATGTTAGAAAACGTATTATAAAATAATGTATTGACAAGGTTTTAATGCATATTAAATATTTTTTTACAAATTTCATAGCTATTTGTTCTAAATTAAGCATTCTATACACAAAATAAAACCACATATAGGGTAGATGCACCAGTTTGCAACACTGTACCAGTTCGCAACAGTTTGAAGTTTATGACATAGAAAAAACTACAAATCAAAGAAAATTCCAACTGCTGTGAAAAATACAAGAAATGATTTTTCATAAAAGAAATCTGCATAATAAGTGATGAATGAGGCCCAGTTAAATGGGAATAATTGATATAGTATGAATATGTTAGTGTTTCAAGATTGTAAGTACACTTAGATATTGATAAAAATCAGTGTTTCAGATTAATTTAGCTAAAATTATAAATAATACACCTGATGCAAAATGGTTCATTGAATGTCAACATTTCCAGTTTGCAACAGACTTTTTTAATTCAGTTTGAACAGCGAGAAAATTCAAATTATTTTAATCATTTGAGTGTGATAACATGACTTACCATCTCTGAATTCATATTCCTTTTTAAAATATTAAATTCTTAAAGAATTTTTGTTTTAAGACTCTTATACAGAGAAACAATTAACCCAGTTTGCAACACTTATGCCTCAGATGTTCAACACTCACGTTCCAGCACCAATCTAATGATGTTTATCAGCTTTATTTTCACACAATAAAAACTTTGTCAAATCCCACGAATCTTATGAAAGAGGATTATTGAAATTTTTGATTGTTATTACCAGTTTATAAAAAAAATACACGTTTTTTCTCCTATTTTTTGTACTTATATTATTTGTGGGTTGCAAACCGGAACATAAATGTTGCCAACTAGAGTAGAAGTGTTGCAAACTGGTGCAAATGGTATTTTCATATTAAAGTAATAAAAAAATAATATTCAGAACAATATAATGAAAATTTAAAAAAGAAATATTAATTTGGAGATCATTATTCATGTAATGAAGCATTCACATAATGAATACCTTCATTCTACACTGAATTATGTTGCTTCAAACTCAACATTTCCCTTAATCTGTTACAAACTGGTGCATCTACCCTATAGCTATACCGGAAGTATCATCAGGCTGACCCGCAACAAAGTGGATAGAATGTAACTAGGTATTGATTGAAAATCAGTCATTTTATAGCCAAAATAAAAACAAAAATAATAGTACCGGTAATACGGTCCAATTGATCTGCCCTAATATTTGTAGCATGTTGTAATATTATCGTAGTAAGTATATAATTATAATTACTATTTCAAGTTTCATTTCTATTTGTTCAAAATTAGGCATTTTATAGCCAAAATAAAAACAAAATAGTTGATCTGGTCTAAGATTGTTAGCATTTTAGAATAGATTAGAGTAAATAGGTACAGGTACTTAGTTCTAAATTTCGTAGTTATTTATCCAAAATTAGGATTCTACATAATCAAAATAAAAACTGGAAGTAAATCAGTAGGTCATGTACTTGGCTTAGTAGGTACTAATGTTCGTTCCAAATTTTGTGACTATCGGACAAAAATTGTAGCCACCTGTGTCGTGGTAACAAAAAAATGGCTTATACAAATAAAAAAAAATGGGTATATAGAAAGCTGTTACCCAAAACTTCACCTGTTTAGCGTCTATATTTACCTGTATTTGCTTTCTTTCCTTATTTTGACAAATTGTTTTGTGCCCCTAAAATATTTCAACAATTATTTCAATCAAAAATTTGACCAGATCGAAAAGAATGTTCACTCAATATCATACAAAAAAGTTAACCTCACCCCTTACTTGTGTTTGGAAAGGGATTTAATATAAATTTGTGTCAAAAATTTAATTCAGTGCTCCAAAAAACATGTTTCAGGATGTATACCTATCACCGAATAATATGAGAAAAAGTTAACCTAACCCCTTTTTTGCAAACCCAAATAAAACCTGATGGAAAAAACTGAAATAGAGAGAGAGAGAGAGAGAGAGAGAAAGTGAGAGAAAGGAAGACAGACTGATAGACAGACAGACACACATGTGGTATATATATATAAAAACGCACACGCACACACGCGCAGAGAGGCCTCACCAACCATCAGACTATGAAAAAAGAAAGGGGAAGAAGTATTTTTTCAATTCTGTTTCACTCTGTTTCATTGGTTTCAAAAAATGTTTCGTCCTTTTTCTGTTTCACAAATGGTAAAAATTTATAACTTTGCCTCCGGACGTTCACGGACTCCACGACAGCTATAAACCTTCCTTGAAATAACCCAATTTTTTCTGGAAAAATCTCATGCAAATTTATCCAGAGGTTCTAGTTTTTCAGCCCTTAACATTTTATAATATGTAGTGATATAAGTACATAGTTACCTACCTAGTACCTATATGAGTGAGTTTTTGGTATAAAAATTTTTCCTGTCCAACTCCACTCACAGGTTATTTCATGACAAGATTAATAAGTAGATTTTCAAAGAAAACCTAATTAAAAAATAATGAGATAATGACTCACGAGAGACTACCTACATTCGTGACTGTATGTAGAGTGCTACAGTTGAAACATAACATTAAAGTTGATTGATTCTGCGGTTAAATTATATTTCTTACTAATCAATGTAAGGTGAATCATACAGTATGCGATTAATTTCGAGAAAAAAAAAATGGTTACTTTACCAACAGTTTATTTAATCGATTTTATTCCATTAAATTATGTGCGGTTTTGAATGGGTTTAGAGATACGACTGAGATTAGAATGAACAAATTACCAGTAATGTTAACATTTTAAATCACTCTATTTCGGTGGTATTTTTGCATTTTCAATTTTATAAGAATGAATGGAAACACTAAAACCATTTTAATTCGAAGATTTCGAGAAAAAAAATTTTGCGAAAATTATAATTTACATACCTATTATGAATATTTTTCTCGCAGCATGCAGCCAGTACCGTAAAATTACTGAACCAACGTTGGAATTATACCGACTGTTTATCGTTTTCACACGTTTTGCTTTTCGCAGTAAATATGTTCAGTCAAAAGGAAAAAGTATTTTGTTCCTTTTTGCCAATGCTGAAATATCGCGAATGAGTACACTTACCACGAAAGAATATCAAAGTTTTGTTGAAGAAACTAATCTCTTACGCTAATTTTGGCGGAATTGTTCTTCAAGTGCAAGAAGAATAAAACGTGAAGGTTTATCTCAAAAAAAACCGTAATTAAATAAAAAATTACAGTTTTTGTCAAGAAAATTTCTTTATACTAACCTAGTATACACCAACACAGTTTGTCTTGTGAAATGTCGACAATATTTTACTGGCAGATGGTTTGTAATGAGATCGTAAAAATGTTATGTTTACGGGTGGACTAGGCTCTATTCTAAAGAGGTAATAAAAGCTCCAATTTTTTAAACAATTTTCCTAAAAATTTCGAATTTTTTATTTACTTTTTATACCAGCATGAAATTTCTTAGTTTTCGTCATATCGATTCGGGAAGTTTTTAATTTTATCTTTAAATACACCTTCCAAAAAAATTATGGTACTTTTTGCACATTTGTGTATAACCTATTGCGTACCAGAAATTTTGAGGCGTTATAATTCCTCGAAATTCATTATTTCATTTCCACGGATTTAAAAACATAAAAACCCACGGGTGACTCAACATATTTTACTCGTCTCATCACATACTATGTAGCAATGAAATATTAGAAATATTTCACCAGGCATTCTATATACGGCCCAAGCAAAACTTGTCGATGCGAATTCTCAATATAAGTTAATTTCCGATTTCACAACTCGTTAAGTACAGTAGTTCTGTGCTCGTATAAAATTGGCTCTACACAGCATAATAAAAAAAAAAAAAATTTTTTTTGACAAAGGCACCGAAACAAGTTGACTATTCAAATGAATATAATTATTACGTACTTGACTCGAAATACCTTTCACTGGATGAAATAACCCGTTGCGAGGAAGAGAAGTGTTTCAAAGTATGGACGCTTAATTGTAAGTCAGTTTTTCAGTTGAATTCAATTTCTACGATAATACCGAAAGATGTGCTTTCATGCTATCTAACTTAAATATTTCAATAATTACTTGAAACGCACACATTGCACAGAAATTTCCGTTAATCAGTTGCCGCTAATGTATCGTCGCCGATGAAGCACCCATACATAGAAGTTGAGTACGATAGTACAAGAGATTAACGGTATACTACTTTCATTGAAAACAAATATTTTAATGAATTCATACACGATAAAATAAGAAACGTAATCTTGAGAATATGAAGAAAAATAGTCGAGTTTTTTCTAGAATTATATTTGGTTTAGTGCCCACATCAAAATAGTACGCCGTACAAATCGGCAGTCGTGATGTATTCAAGTGTTTCTTCATTTTATTCCACCAAAAATAATCATTCATGTACAATACTTTGTTAATTTATAAATCACAATACGAGCAAAAAATAATAAAATAAATAAAAAAATAAAATTTATTTACAATGAGATAAAATTTCTCCTCTAGAGAAAAAACAAAAAGGAGAAACATTAAGAAAAAATTAACGAATATTTTCCAGCTCGGGAGGGATCGGTATTTTCTTGATAGCAGCAAACTTTTTCAACGCTTCATATTTGAACATTAAAGCCTCGATTTCATCTCGCATAATGTTATTTTGTTGTTGCATTCGTTCCATATCTCTGTACTCTTGCGACTTCTCGGTTTCTAATTCATCTTTTTGCTCAATGCGTTTGATTCGACAACTAAAAAAAAAACGAAACATCAACATATTTTTCTTCTATGATCTCAATTTAACTGACAAGATTCGATGAATACACAAAAAGTATTTCGCAAAGAATGTTTTAAATGGAAAAAAAAAATTATCAAAAAGAAAGCTAAATAACTTGCGCATAAAATAAAATTAGAATAAAATTATATTAACCTGGCAGCATATCCTCGATTTTTCAACGTTCTCCTTCTTTGTTTCATTCGTACAATTTGTTCCTTAGTCAAACCTCTCATTTTTAGTTGTCTATTCAAGTCTCTAACCGAAATTGACACTAATTCATCATCGCTAATGTCTAGAACCGGGCTCGGTGAGAGAGGAGCCTGATAAATTGAATGAATGTTAATTATCAAAGTTAATTCAAGAAATTCAGATTTTTAAAAATTCGAAGAATTCTCCTGATAAGCCGTATTAATTTGTTGGATTTATGGAAAAATTAACTATAAAACTTTGTGCACCAAGTTCTGTCAGATTTAAGACAAATCTTTTCAATACAGACTTCTTATTTCATGCAAGAGTTATCTGTCGTAATGAAGGATTATTACAACTATATATCTTAAGAAAAGTATGCTTTCCCTAAAATCAATTTTATAAAATAAAATTGGTCGAGAAACATTGTAGAACAATAAATATGCGAGAGTTTAGATAAAACTGCACATTTTCAACAGAACAGGAGAATTCAGCGTTAACAAATAATTTTAAAATAATCAACATACGTTCAGTGAGCAATCAGCCATTGATGTTATTGCGCAAATAATTTTAAATCCACAACAGATTTGAAGAACTTGTTCTCTAATACAAACCAAAAATATTTTTTTAATTTACACAATAATAATTTGGTCATACCTGAGCAAACAAACTCACCATTTTTGTACTTTTCATTAGTTCATTGTCTTCTTTCGATTCGGGAACGGACATCAAATATTATGAACAAAAATGAATGAAACCAATTCTTTGATGCAGGCAGCTAGTATTAGAAAATTGTAAATTTCATAAATTTCTAAATATTTCGAGAAAATTGCAACATTACAACATTCACGACAAACAAATAAAAGATATTATCTTTGACATTACGAATAAAAGATAACAGAGATTTTCTTATTTTTTATTTTTCGTTTGGTTTTTGTTATTTGCTTTGCATATTGTTTACTATGATAAAAAAGAGAAATAAAAAAGAATACTAGAACGCTCACGATATGAAAATACCCGAGCGAACATGTTAGAAAGAGACAGAAAATCAAATGACTAACGCATAATTTGTCTTTTTCAGCTATCATCTACATAATATACGATATAAGAGAGTAGAGATGTGCCTGTATGCAAATATGTATACACTTGCATGCAGAGGAAATATTTCTGACAAAAATTTTTTTTTACTGTTTCTCAGTGTGTTAGTGAGCATAATAGGTACTGACAAAGGGATCTTTCGGACCTTGGACCATATACATTAGTGCTGTTAAAAGATCGATTAGTAATGATTATTAACGTCGCCTCTTTCTATTACACTATTAAACTATTAAAGTATTAAATACCTAGTGCCCACTACCTAAATGCCCTACCAAACAATATAAAATACAAATTACGAAAATACAAAATACGAATTATCTCATCAATTTAATATTTATCAAACATGGCAACTGGCAAGTGTAAAAGAAACAGAAAGTAATCAAAATCAAATCAACAGAAATAACAAAACTTATAAACGAGTGTCTCTCCTTCCACGAGACACACAACACTCGTTACAAAACAAAATGTTTGATTGTTTTTTTAAATTTTTTGAGGAATACTTACTTAATCGATAAGAAATTTAATCGATTTTTAACAGCACTAATATACATAATGGACAGTGCTTACTGATAAAATGTTGAAGGCAACCAAATGAAATGTACATTCCATTCAAAAGTTTTTTCCCTTATCAAACTGCACTTTTCACAGAATTCATCTACAAATTCTCTTTGATTCGTCTCCAAATTAATTAAGGATTCCGGTACGAATCAAAGAAAATTCATCTACGAATTCTTTTCAATTCGTCGCCGTTAAATTAATTAGGATTCCGGTACAAATTGAAGAGAATTCATCTACGAATTGATTCGTCACCTTTAAATTAATTAGAATTCAGCAACGAATCGATGAGAATTCACCTACGAATGTTAAAAAAGAATAAATGACGCTATTTAATTTTAAAAAGACTTTCATTTTGTAAAATGACAATGCTAATTTCTCCAAATTATTTAATCAATTTACGTATGAGTATGATATTTGATAAATCCTGAAAAAGAAAACTTTTGAATGAAATGTAGGTACGCCTTCATGGTGTCTCCATATAAGCCAATGTTAATTTTATCAGTATGCGCAGGCTATTATGTATATTATGGTTGAAGTTTTGGACAATACATGGGGCCTTGGTTAAGGCATGCCACTTGGTATTTTAGCAATGGCAGGGTGAACTCCAGTGGGTGGGGCTTCACTCCACCCACTTCATCTCCACACCATTGTTACCACCAAAAGCCTAGTTCACACTAGGGTTTGTAACCACAACCACAACCAGAACAATAACCACTAAAAACCAAAACAAATTGACAACATTGATTTGGGAACCAATAACCAATAACCAATAACCAATAACCAATTCTCATAAAATGCTGAAGCCATTAACCAGAACAATAACTAGAAAAAATCGGTTTTTATTAGTTTTCGTAGAATATTAATATTTCTGAATAATTTTTTTTAACAATTACTAATTATTTCCAAGAAAATTATTTATTATAGATAACTTGACATTGTGAAAATTTATTTTGTTAATTTTAACTCAAATTTTGTCTCAATAAATAACTAGTAACCATAACTTATAACCAGAAAATTTGTTTTGGTTAACCAGAACAATAATCAGTAACCAAATAATTACATTTTTAACCAATAACCAGTAACCCTTAACCAATAACCCCAAAAATGTTTTGTTTAACTGCTCTAGTTCACACCAGGCCATTTTACTAGCTTGGTTTCAGGCTAGTAAAGTAGCACAACTAAAAATGCAACATTGTTGCGCTTTTTAATATCCTAGGACTGATCACATGAGTCAAGTGAATATCCGATGCAGGGAATGATAAAGTGCTTATCATATTACATCATTCACAATTTATATGTTAAATTTCAACTCCTGTAATTCTCTTTTTGAAATTTATAATACGAATTATATTAAAACTGAATTTAAAAAAATTTTCAAAATGAATAAGTGGTCAAGTAATGACACGATTGCTTTTCACTAATTATTTATATTTGCAATTGCAATGATCTTTTCGCAGGATTTTTATATCAAAACTTACTTAGTTATTTATTCATTACAAGTTTCATCATTCAAATATTTTTTCCTCAAAAATTTGATCAATCAGTCTAAATTTTATCAGTGATTTTCTAAATTTGTATAGATATTTCACACAAGTAGCCTGAAAAGTTGAATCAGTTTAACTTGGTGCAACTAGAAGCTAGACAATTTTACTATCTCATTTTCACTTGCCTCGAGCAGTACACCCGGCAACTTTATTAGCAGCTTGTAAACTTGCGTGTTCTTAGCTAGTAAAATGGCCTGGTGTGAACTACGCTAAAGTGACATATCATAGACTGTCCCCCCCCATATCTGCCCAAAAGATCCAACCACCTCTGTAATAAGTGAAGTGGGGTTGGCTTCCAAGGAAAGAAGAGACAATAAAGGTTGAAAATTGAAATACTTTAATACATTAACATTAGATAATATTTACAAGTCTGAAATAAGTTTGAGTGAGATGACAATCTCCATCCATCGCTCTAAAATAATTCGAGTAGGAAAATGTATGTTAGTGTTTCCGAGGTACGAGTAATAAATGTTATGAGTGTTACCTAACCTGAATATGTTAGTAAGCTTATACAAATGTAGGAGTGCTAAGAGTTGTGAGCGAGTGAAGTAAGAGTGTAGAACAACAATAAACAAGAAGTATATAGCCCCTATGTGAAGAAATAGGAATTATCAACTGGTCGAACTAGACAAAAATGACGACGAAAGACTTTAGTTGAACGATGACATTGAAAGAAGATTAGACACACATATTACAAACACATAAATAATACACCAAATATTCACTTTCACGAACTTTTATTTTCACATAAGATGGTGAAGATGTTAATTCATCAACGTTTGATGAGCGACAAGAGGCACACAAAATATATTATCATAGTTGGGTTTCAAACATAAAATCACAGATTACAAATAATACTAAAAACAGTGTTACCACAACAAATGATATGTGAGAATAATAAGCCAACGTATAATATAATTTGCTATCATTCTCACACGCCTCCTCAAATTATAATTATACGAATTGTCAATATAAAACAAATTACTAAATTAACGACATAAAACAATAAGCTGGTCATTACACAAAAAATGACAAAAGTCAACAACAAAAAATTACAACGTGAAAAAATATTAACATATATGGTAAACGTATAGAAAAAAGTTACAACAATTTTAACATCTCACAAAACATGACAAATTTGGGCCTTGGGCAGCCCTTTGTGAAAATGTCACCCAACTGTCGCAAAGTTGGTACGTACGAATTTTTAAAGTCTAAATTTACATGATCGCATACAAAACAGTACTTTATGTCTACATGCTTAGACCTGCGAGTATTCCATTTACCTGAATGCAGGAACGCCAAGCAACTCTGATTATCCTCATAAATCGTGGCTTTGTCTTTAACTTGAATGCAAAAATCAGTTAACAAATATTTAAACCAAATAGATTCAGTAGTGGCGTCGCATATGACGATAAGCTCACTCTCAGTGCTAGATAATGCTACAGTTGGCTGCTTTTTGCTGGACCAGGACACCAGCGAGCCATAGACAAAGACACAATATCCAGAGATTGACCGTCTTGTAGTCACACAATTACCCCAATCGGCATCAGAATATGTTTCTAGAATATTATTATTGTGGCGGCCGGGCCGCCGCACTATACGTCGGCACATAACAATACTCACTCCCTCGATCACCGTCACCCGGCACCGTGGCCGAGTGAGTACGGTGCTGCCTTTTGTGGCGGTGAGCGAGGGAGGTTTTTAGGTGTTCGGCCGGTACGGGTTCGAATCCCCGTACCGCCTGAACACCTAAAGTGGTGACCCCGACGTGATCCGGGAGATGGAATATTCACGCCATCTCTCGGACACTAGGCGAACTACCGACTGTAGTGTGGTGCGTCACACCGCCGGTTCTCTGCGTGATGGCGCTGATGGACGTATGCCACGGAGCGGTGATGTACGGGGGAGCATCACCACGTTCCGGTGTACGCTCCTACCTCGGCGCCTCCGTATGGGAATTTGTATTACGCTCCGCTATACTGGGGGGGAGTGGTGTGGCGGCCGGGCCGCCGCACTATACGTCGGCACATAACAATACTCACTCCCTCGATCACCGTCACCCGGCACCGTGGCCGAGTGAGTACGGTGCTGCCTTTTGTGGCGGTGAGCGAGGGAGGGTTTTTAGGTGTTCGGCCGGTACGGGTTCGAATCCCCGTACCGCCTGAACACCTAAAATTATTATTAGTGTGTTCATTTGTGAATGTTCATTTCTTATCTTTTGTGGTTACTAAATATTTAAGAACCCGTAGTAAATACCTAAAATGTTCATCAGTAGCATGACTGAAAAATTTGCTAAAATACGATATTGCAATGCAAATATCAGGCTGTAACCCTAGCATTAGGTACATCAGACATCCCACGAGCTGTTGGTAGTTGTTATTCAATACACTATCACACGCATTGAGATCCCTGTCAAATTGGAGTTTGGGGTAAATAGGTGTGTAGGTAGGTGCACAATTTTCAACACCAAAACACCTCGCAACAGTTTCAATGAGACCTCTCTGCTCAATTTCCAGAACACTTTCGTCACGATTGTGATTAATGTTTAATCCTAGGTACTTATTAATTTTTCCCAGATCTTTACATTTAAATTTTTTATTAATTTCCTTTTTAAAATATGTAATTAGCGTTTGATTATTAGAGCTTATTA
Organism: Ericerus pela; assembly: GCA_011428145.1. Lineage (NCBI taxonomy): Eukaryota > Metazoa > Arthropoda > Insecta > Hemiptera > Coccidae > Ericerus > Ericerus pela. Next base: position 257,985 of record WOFM01000253.1, read on the forward strand.
TGACGTCATCAACGTATGTGAGTAAATATACTATAGAATTATTATATTTATCTGTGAATATATATAAACAGTCATCAGCCTTACTTTGTACAAAATCAAGAGAAACAAGGAATTTGTTGAACAATCTGTTCCACACCTTAGGCGACTGCTTCAGACCATAAATCGATCTATTTAATTTTAATACATTATTGTGTTTATTTATTCGTATTTCTATACCTTCTGGTATCTCAAGATATACATCTTCCGACAGAATACCATTCAGAAAAGCACTACAAATGTCTATTTGTTCAATATAAAATTTTAATTTGTTGCTAACTGCCAACAGTGTCCTAACAGTCGAAAGTTTCGCCACCGGTGCATAAACTTCATCAAAGTTATATCCTTTCTTCTGCTGACACCCTCTGGCAACTAGTCTGGCCTTATACAGGACTTTATTATTATTATCATATTTTTTATTAAATATCCAGCGACATGTGATGGTGGGGGCGCTCTTTGGACGTTTGGTCACCTGCCAAATCTGATTGGAATCCAGAGCTTTAATTTCATCTGAAATAGCTTCTTTCCACATCATACTGTCAGGTGCAGCTATCGCCTCCTCAAACGTCAAAGGGATGCCATCCTCAGCAACATATATATAATTTGCAATGCCATCAAGTTCAGTTGCCTCCTGTGGCAAACAATCCAAATTTAGATCCCCATCTACTTCTATATTTTCCAAGTTGGATTCTGTGACTTCCTTAAAAATATCATCATCCTTTGTGTATTTATTATTATTATTTCCTATTTTATTTTCAAAAAACTCAACATCTCGTGACAAACTTACTTCTTTTGTATTTGTGTCTAACAATCTATATCCACAGGGTGAGTACCCTACCATAACCAATTTCTCACTTTTATTTTTAAATTTATTAGAATCGTGTTTGAATGACAACATATATGCATCGCATCCAAACGTTTTTAATTTTGTGTAGTCATATTCTTCATTACACCACCTCTCAAAGGGAACAAAGTCCTTATTTGTCGGACATCTATTCACTATATAGACAGAGCACAATATGGCTTCTGACCAATAGATCTTGTCAAGACAACTCTCAAATAACATTGTTCTCGCCCTCTCACAAAGTGTCCTGTTCATCCTCTCAGCCTTCCCATTCTGCTGGGGACAGCCACCAACTGTAGGTTCAAAAATTATTCCCTTCTCAGCACAATATGACTGGAAGGTTGTATTTGTGTATTCTGTGCCACAATCACAGCGGAGTCTTTTTACATTATATCCAAATTTATTTGAGACCATTTCGTGATATTCCCTAAATTTTGTGAATGCTTCCGTTTTACTCGTCAGTAGGTACACACAACAAAAATTGGAATAATCATCTATAAATGTCATAAAATATTTCGCTCCTTTATATGAAGGAGGATTTATCGGACAACAGAGATCGGTATGCACCAATTCCAGAGGCTTTTTAGTTTTTCTTTCATGCCTCAGGAACGGTTTTTGTCTCTGTTTCCCCATAACACAGGGTTCGCACAACAATCTGAGGTTGGAGTCAACATTCGGTATTAAACCTCTGTTTGACAACAACTTAACATCATTAACATTCAAATGAGCAAGACGCCTGTGCCACACAGTCAGCGGGCTTGATTCCTCCTCCAACGTCAGATTGCACGATTGACTTGACATTTTCAAAAAATCAATTGTGTACAAATCTGAGTCCACACTAACCCCAGTGGTTACAATTTTTCCACTGCAGTGTTGGATGACCTCAACTGATTCCTATCTAAAAAGAGTATCATAACCCGACCTGCTCATTCGTTTCACAAAAAGCAGATTTTGTGGCAGCTCCCGAGCATACCTTACATTCTTTAATTCGATTACAGTTCCACTTAAAAGTTTTAATTTCACTGTATCCACAGACGTGATGGAAAGCGAGACTACCTTTTTCGTAACACAAATATTATGAGGGTGAATTAATTCAATGTACTCACTGAACAGGTTAATATCATTTATAACATGAATTGTGCATCCACTATCGACAACAAATGTGGTTCTAGGAATTAAATTATCATCTTTATTATTCTTAAAATCATTAATTTTATTATTATTATTATTATTAACTGTGAAACTAAATCCTACTTCAGAACATCCGTCATTAACATTATTATTACCACTGCACATCTGTGCAGAATTCCTACTAGAATTACTATTACGATCGTCAGATCTACTAAAATTATTATTATTGTGATTGTGATTGTGATTGTGATTTTCGTAGTTATTATTATTCCTATTCTTAACAAAACAATTACGAGCTATATGCCCAATTTTGTTGCAGAAATGACATTTGATCTTAGACTGACCACTATCATTACTACAATTAGGACCATTATTATTAACATTATTATTATTTTGTGAACCTAAATTGTGATTATTATTATTAAAATTTCAACCTTCAATATCAGAAGACAAATTGTGAAAATTATTACTATTATTATTGTGAGATCTTCCTCGACTAAAACCACGATTATTGTTTCGATTTTGTGACCGGCCACGATTGAAACAATTATTAAAATTACCAGAATTACAACCGAAATTGTTATGGTTACCAAAGAACAGATTCTCTTCACCAGCAACAGGTACTGATGAAGGTTTTAGTGACACAGGATTCAGAGAATTAACTCTAACAGTCGACTTGCTATCCAAAGAAAGTTCACGCTGGAAATTGTTCAGCCCCATGAACACTCCATCCCAGGTGACGACTTCTGCATCCTCCAGAACAACTTTGATCGGATGAAATTCGGCGGGCAGCGATCTCAGCAACACCAGGATAAACTGCTTCACGGTTGTCAAGTCTCCCAGTTTGGTCAAACGACGACATCGAGCACAAAAATCAAGAAGATACTTCTGCAAATCACCACCAAAAACATACCATTCAGCATACAACTCTCCTTGTAAGTCCATCAGCATCTGGTCAATTCCATTGTCAATTAAATTAGTCAACACTTGAAACATTTCTTTCGCCATCGTGTACCTTTGTATGATCTCCAGGTACTCATCAGTCACATTATTAGCGATCAGGAACATCGCCTTTGCATTTTCATTCAACCAAGTATCTCCCCTATTATGAACAGTCGGTAAAGAATCAGTTATTATATTACCCAGCGATTCCTTTGCCAACAACAGCTCCATCTGGAACTTCCAGGTTCTGCCATTTCGCCCATTAAATGGCTCAATATTATTCAGCTTCCTAACGTCCATCTCGATGACAGGTAACAACGATCAGTTGCACCGCAAACAGCAATTTCAGCAACTACCAGATACGCTAACCAACGAATCAACTCGAATGAGATCACAGGAACGGCGAGAAGCGAACATATTAGAAGACGAAAAATAAATTAGAAGGCATGGTTACTACTTGGAAGAAGTGATCAGGATTCGACAGTACAACATTGACGACTCAGAACAATGGCGACCACATTGACATCCAGGTAACTGGGCCCATAACCTGTGAAGAAATAGGAATTATCAACTGGTCGAACTAGACAAAAATGACGACGAAATACTTTAGTTGAACGATGACATCGAAAGAAGATTAGACACACATATTACAAACACATAAATAATACACCAAATATTCACTTTCACGAACTTTTATTTTCACATAAGATGGTGAAGATGTTAATTCATCGACGTTTGATGAGCGACAAGAGGCACACAAAATATATTATCACAGTTGGGTTTCAAACATAAAATCACAGATTACAAATAATACTAAAAACAGTGTTACCACAACAAATGATATGTGAAAATAATAAGCCAACGTATAATATAATTTGCTATCATTCTCACACCCTACAATCGCTTCAAAGACATAACTATAAAGATTATAGACAGTTCAGTAAACAGCCTCCTGTACTATAATTATAGTCACAGAATATACTATTTCAACGCTGACTTGATTCACTGATTTTTTCATATTTCTTTTATAAATTACTGAACTCTTTCGATACTCATGACTTGAGAATAACAACATTTAATAGCAAAAATATAACTTTCCCTTTATAAACACATGAAAATTTTGCAATTTTTCAAACATAATAAAAAGCATTTGAGACCATAAGAAACTGAAGTTGTTGCAAATCAGAAAAATACATCATGTTAGAAGTATATTTGTCACTATTGTGTACTGCATTTTGGTCTCGAATGCTTGTTATTATATATGAAAAATTGCAAAATGTTCATTTGTTTGTAAACTGAAAGTTATATTTTGCTATTAAATACTATTATATTATTTCTATTAAATGTTGTTATATTATTACTATTAAATGTTGTGTGAGTATTGAAAATATAATTTTTAACATCATCTGTTTGGGAGATAAATGTTTTATTTTGTGGCTTTTAGAGCTCCTCAATAAAAAGCATTTAAAAAAAAAATTTAATGTTAATTTTATTTTTTACTTTTTAGTTAGTTAAATTTATTTATTTATTTGTTTGTCATTGTTATCTGTTTGTTATTTGTCTTGTTTTTACAGTCAGTAATTGTTAATCGAGTTATATAGTATGGAATAATAAAATATGAAATTACATATTTTATTAAATGTAATTTAGGAACTTAGAATTAGTAAAATTGATAATTATAATTTGTATGAAAGTACAAAATAATATAATATATAACGTGTACAAAAATGCATATGAAATTATAAATATAAAAACTTTGAAGGGGGACTCATTTAATTGATACATATATTTTATTTTTTTTAACTCTTTGTACTTACCTTAGTAATACACTAGATATTTTTCATACAATTGTACACCTGGATTAATTTCTCGTCATCTTCAGTAAATACACATCTAATATTATACTAACTAACTTCCATACAATTCTAAACCTACACAAATTTCTTTTAACTGTGTCTCTCCAACTGTAATTAATTACTATTTGTCTTTATTTGACATCATAATTTTTTTAACAAACTTTCTATTAAGTTTCTATGAAGTTTCCAGCAGGTTCTCTGAAGTTTCTAGTAGGTTGTAGAACTGAATTATTTCTTGCTTATTGAAAAAGTTGCCTACCTCCAGCTATTCAAGGAATACGTACTTATTAATAAACACATTCTTGGTTATTTTGTAATTTGCCTACTTGAAACTATTGAAGGCATACATTTGGTTTACAAAGGTGAGACATCTATACTACTCCTAAACTCCTAATAACAAAATGAGACCATCAAGCGTGACAGAAAGTATGAAAGACACAATTCCAATTTCAATAAAAAGCATCTAAAAAAAATATTAGTTTTAAGACTTCTACATATGAAGAATTTGCAGAAACAGAAATGAGTTATTTACTTTTCTTCATCTTTCAATAATTTTCACCACAAAATCAAAGACCATCATGAACAAGTTTTCAAATTTTCAAAAACAAAAATTGAATTTGTTGGGAGCAATAAAATTCTACATAGAAGTTTTCCCCAAGATGTAATCTTAATTTCAGAAAGTAAGTTTTCTAGAGATGGGAATTTTATTTCATTTTGCAAATTTAGTTCATTGAGTCTGCTTCACCAAAGTGAACTAGTTCACTGAACTAGTTCAATTAGTTCAGTAGTTCAGTAAATTTTTCAACTCGATCACTTCAATCTGCTGATTCATGATTGCCTCATATCATTTAAATCAACTGATTTATTATATGATATTCTGTCACATTCATAAATGATGTGAGGTTGGTGGTACGAGGACCAAAAAAGAACACAAGACTTCAGTTTAGAAAGAATGTAATATGTAGACTGAAAAAATCATGCAAGAATAAAATACAGTATCGTTTATAATGGTGAAGCTCAGCGCTAGTGATAACCAAAAGTAGGGGTAGCGATTTGTGAGAGTAGAACATATGACATATATATATAGTGTAGTGATGATGAAGAATGAGATGGGGTGGGATTTCCGTTACAACAATAAATTCATGCTAGAACTATTGGTTATTTGTTTAACTTACTCTCGTCTGCTACTTCAACTTCAGTTTGATCAACGGATCGTGTAGAGTAGACTGATAAGAACTGAGAACTATCAAAAAAAAAAGTGTTGTAATGGAAATCCCACCTTCTCTCTTTCTTCATCATCATCACGATCATAATATATATATGTCATATGTACACTCTCATCACCAAGTGTTTCCCCTACTACTCTCGATCCGATAATGCTGTTGCTTCGCCATTTGGTATTTCAGCTGTAAAATATATTTCAGTCGCGAATTAAATGTCTTAAAAGTAAAAAGTCTCAAGTTCTTTCGATCCTCGTTCTGTACGCCTCACATCATGGTAGCCATCGCTGCGGTAGAACTTTGAGGAGAGACTTGAAAAATCCTGAATTAATGGATAAATAATTTTTTTGAATTGATTTACTGTTGTGCGAAAAATTTTTCATATTTTCTGTTAAATAATACACGAAGTATTTACCGTGTTTTTTTTTTCCTCGAGAATTTTAAACTCGAATTTAATTTATTTTTAATTTTTGAAAAATTCAAAATTAAATCGAAAATTTAAAGCTGAAGTTCCCGACTTAATAATGGCCAATCCTGGAAGTCATCAAACGCTAAATTCAGAAAAGACCGCCAAAGAGATCGAGTGAACAGCCAAAGGAAACCTGCTCCCATCATCTAGGACTCATCGTAGATCCACACATCGAAGACCCAATTTTTCAGCCAACTCCAAACAAAATCCAAGCAGGAAGTACAGCGGTAGACAGCGTAGTATAGAAAACAGAAATCATTCGTCGACACAACAGAATAAGAAAGTAAAATTTTTTTTTTGTAAAGGTAATATTTGTTGAAGTTAATTATTTTTCGTGTTTGTGCAATTGTGTTTGAACAAAGGCTGGAAGAGAAAAATTTTATTGAAATTATTTATGTCCCCTACAATAAATTTGTTTGAAGGAAAAATCGGAGAGTATAATATTGAGAAGGAAGAATTAAAGGAATTAATAAAAAAGTTTGAAGGTGAAAAAGTTGTTGATATAAAAATAGAAACTTATAATTTACCATACGTCAAATACTTTATAGGAGAGATAATATTGGAATCGTTTGTAGTAGATATATTAGGAAGAATTGAAGACATTAGCAGTTTAAAATATATTAAAATTTTAGAATCTTCAGTAAATTATTTTTCAAGCAGGATTTATAGTTTTGACAAATCAAAAGAGAAATTTATGAACAGATTCTTTAATTAGTTAAATAATGAAAACTGGATTATAACAAAACGATTAGAAGGGAAAATAGTGAAAAGGAATTTGAAAAATCAAATAAAAAGAAGAGGATTTAATAAAGAAATTGAAAAAGGCTCAATAGAAAATAAAAAATACACAGCTATTATCAATAAAGAAAATAGTGTATTAGGATTTCGTAGAATAGAAGAAAATATGGCATCCCCAAATGAAATTAAACCCATACAAGCACCGTTAGGAAAAGTTTTTAATGGAAAATATTATTTAGATTGGCGAAGGATGATTATCTCAGCCATCAGGGGAGCTGGATATTATGACATTTTTGGGGAACATGAATTTTTACAACCATATATCAATCATATAGATGATTTAAACTTTCGACCCGATAAAAATATGATGAATTATTGCAAAATGCAGGATAATGCTAAAGCTTTTGTATTAGAAAGAGTGTCAAATGAAATAACCAAACAAATAAGAGACTGTAATACAGCAATTTTAATGTTAAAAAAATTAGATAATATTTATGGTACTAAAACTTCAGTCACAGCCAATATGGCGAAAGCAAAGTGGATGGAGTTCAGATTTCAACCTGGTGGAAATATGAAAGGTTTTTTAAAAAAAATGGGATGAATTGGTAACCGACGTAAGAGATAGTGGTAAAGAAGTTACGGAAGCAGAGAAATTGGAGAATTTGCAATTAGCCTTATGCTACGAACAAACAATTGCAAAAATGCAGTATGAAAATTTACCTACAGACGAAAAAAATTTAGATAATTTTAAAAGAATATTGAGAGAGGACTCTGACCAAAATTTAGGGATCAGATCTTAAAAAAAGCAAAATAATAATAATAATCAATCAAATAATAATTATAGAAATAATAGAAATAACAATAATAGATATAATTATAGGGGAAGATACAATAATTATAGAGGTAGGAAATAAACTACAGAGGATATAATAATGGTTATAATGGTTATAGAAATGGAAATCGAAATAAAATAATGGTAATAATGTTGGGAATAATAGTAATGGGAATGGTAATGAAATTAAACCAAAACAAAATACGAATAATAATGGGAATAATAACAATGGAAATTATAGAGGAAATAATTATAGAGGTAACTCAAATTATAGGGGTAATAACTATAAAGGTAATGGTAGAAATTATAATCAAAATAACATGAAATGTTATAGATGTGGGCAATTTGGGCATGTGGCACAAAATTGTGGTAATAATAACCCACAACAAAATAATAATAACGATAATTCTAATAATAATCAAGGAAATTATCCCCCAAAAACAAATGCAAGTCAAACAAATACTAATAAAAAAGATAGTTCAGAGCAGCAAGTAAAAATGTCTTGCATAGTAAAAAAATGTAATAGAAATAATAATGAATGGTTATTGAATGAATTGATTAATAATAATAAATATAATAATAATATAAATTATACAATGCTAAATGATAAAGCAATTTTGCAGAAGTACACCTAACGTCTGATTTTAACAAATTAATAGATGTTAAAAAATTTGTGACTCCAGTCAAATTGCAGTGTGCTGGAAAGAATACATTTTTATATGCCACTCATACAGGTAGAATGGTAATTAAAGTCAAAAATTTCAATAAAATTCAGTCATTAATAGAATTAAATGATGTCCATTATGTACCCGATCTAAATTTGGATATTATTTCAGCTATCAAAATAACAAATACTGGAATAATTAATATTGATCAGCAAAAAGATATTGCAAACATTTACTTTATTAAAATGCAGAAATGCAAATTATAACTGCAAAAAAGGGAGGAATTTTCTACATATATTATAATATTGAAAATAATAATAAAAAATAAATGATGATATTGATAATGCCGAACAAAATATAATATGTGCCCCGTAACTCAAAATAAAGATGATGAATGGGATGATTTTACAGTTGAATTAGAAATTCAAGAAGATGATACTAATACTGAATCACCTAAGGGGGGTGAAGATGAGGAAATAATAGTAGAAAATAATGAAATTGATGAGAATTCTAATAAATCACAAACAAATAACAATATTAACAAAAATTAATAATACATAGGAGACTTGGACATTTAAATGCCAGATATCTGCAAAAGTTAAAAACTTTGGCAGTTGGCATTCCCGAAAATATGAATTTTAGGGATGAAGATTTTGTAAATTGCCAGATATGTTGTATTGCCAATAATTCGAGATTGGGTCATACTGGTATTAGAACTAAACCAACAATCAAATGGAAATAGCGTCCTCAGACATTATGGGTCCATTTACGCCCTCTGTGGCAAACCAAAAATATTTTTAACTTTTATAGATCACTTTCGAAATACACTTTTGTGATGCCCATTGCTAATAAAAGCCAGGTGACAAATGAATTCAAAAATATAATATCTATGAAGAATAAATTCCCTGATATCCAATAGGAACTATAAGATGTGATAATGTAAAGGAATATACTGATGCTAAAATAATAATTATTGCAATGAAGTTGGCATAACAATGGATTATGTGGTACCATATTCTCCGGAATTGAATGGTGTTGCCGAAAGGCAAAATCAAACTTTAATGAGGAGAGTACGGGCCATGTTGATTGATGCCAACCTAGACATAAAATATTGGTCCTATGCTGTGGTAACAGCAGCTTATTTAATTAATAGATCACCCACAAAGGCAAATGAGGGATTTAAAACACCCTATGAACTATTTTACGGAATAAAACCAAACTTAAAAAATCTTAATTTTTTGGAGCATTAACTTATAGGCATATACCTATGGAGGTTTGTGAGAAAATCGAACTGCCAACGGCTCGAACTCTACGAAATGCGACGACGACGAAACCTACACTGATGAAAAGATTGAACGACGACTAGATACACACATTACGAAAACATAAATAAGAGACTAAATATTCACTATTTCACGAATTTTATTCCACATAATATTAGCGGACATGTTAATGTTACGACGGTTGATGAGTGACAAGAAGGCATACAAAACATATAATCACAGTTGAGTTACAAACACAAATATCACAGATTAAATAATAACAAAACAGTGTTGCCACAACATGTGATGTGCGAGAATAAAGTAAAGTATAATATAAATTTGCTATTATTCTCACAAACACCTCCTCAAATTATTCATACGATTATGAAAAATACTGATAAACAAATTTTCTAATTCTAAATTAAAGTCTTTCATTTAAAACAAAAATGACAAAAGTCACACAATAACACGAAATATTACAACACAAAAAATATCAACACAATGGTAAACATATACAAAAAAGTTACATTATTTAACAGTTTACAAAACATATCAAATTGGGCTTCG
>WOFM01000254.1:0-158462 GCA_011428145.1 Ericerus pela
TGTTGAAGAAAATATACATAAATTACATAATTTTCGAGGCAGAACGCTGATGTTATTCTTCGTTTAGTTAACACTTCGCTGTCAACCAAATCGACTATTATTTTTCCTTGTTGTAATCACGGAGTATTAAATGTCATAGACGCACGTTTATCTAAATGCTGCAAAAAAGAAAAATTCCACTGATTTCGAAGCTATTTCTCCCCACTTTTGGTTACCAAATTTTCCCTTCTAAAACTGGTTGAGGAAATAACGTTTCGACATGTCTCAGCAGATTCAATTAAATAGTTCCTATCTGCCATGACGACGATGTCGAGAAATATTTTACTATTCGCAGATAACTAAAGAGAAGATGAAAAGAGAAAATAAAACTGAGATTAGGCAACAACGAGGAAGTAATTAAGGCTGCGGGTACATTGTATTCAGAATTATTTGAGGGCTGTCAAAAAATAGAAAAAGAAAATGACTAAGAAAAAAACGTTGACAGACGTATTATTGAATTATTCCAGAAAATTGGAAAAATCATGTGCGAATTTGTCATGTACTCGAAACATTAATTAATCATGGAAACTGTAATTTTTAGCGAAATTAAGTTACAGCATAATATAAAGTATACATGGATAAGTTTAAAAAATAGTATAATTCACTCCAAATTAAATCGGTGATAGAGGGTTTTCATTTCCTTAATTTTTGAAAACATTCGACGAAATTTTTTTATAAACGTTTTCCCATCTATCAATTTAGTTGGTGTTCTTTTTGCAATTTAAAAATTCTGTAGCCTATGAATAACAGCTATCTACGCCTACAACATACAATCATCCCATTTTATAGACACATTATGACAAATGTAGGATAGAAGCAGCGTAAATGTAGAACAAGACGAGTTGTAAGTTTTTTCCCACTTCTTATGAAAGTATCTCCTTCAAATAATTAGCCTACCACCATCGACTGGAACAAGAAAAGGCAGTAAATGAATGAAAGTATGTAACGGTTTGAAAAATATAGAGACGTAGGCAGTTGTCTTCCACATCAAATATTTGAAGGTTTGTCAGTCTGGAATGTGCTGTGGGTTCGCGAGTTACTCGTAATTAGTTTGAAAAATTTATAGAACTAAAACAGCTGATATCCCTGAGGCAACTACATAATCCAGGTAAGTTGCTTCTATTCTTTTCCTTCTTCATCTCTAATTAAATTTCTTCTTTCCTTGCCGGACTTGTTTTTGTTAAAACGCGAATGAACTTTACTTTTATTATCGGTTTCAAACGTCGTCATAATTTTATTGTTTTTTTTTTTCCTTTTACAAACTTTTATTCTCATTTTTGGGCTCCACTTCTTCATTTTCTAGTGTTTAGTTTTATTTGGTGTGAATACTATAGTTCAGTTTTGTGTGACATATATTTATATGTGCAAATGTGAGACCTCAGGTAGGATCGTGCACTTATTCGTAAAATACTAAAAATTCTGAAAAGTATATAATAATGAAGTACACCTCCGAATTGGTGGGTTTTTGAAAAACGTTTGATTTTTTTAATAGACCATTACTACTCATATATACGGTGGTTTCGGTTTGATTCATATGCGAGTGTCCTGCACGGATTACTATCATATTTTATCAAAAATTTTGTGGAAAATTTTGACACACACACACACACACACACACACACACACACACAAAAGCCAAACTTTGACATATAAGTATCAACAGGTTTTTGCTTTCTTTCTCTCAAAGCCCATTTTAACTTACTAAGCCATGATATCACAGTAAGTGAGTTTCTGGGGAACCACAGAATTTGTTTGTAGATGCTCCATACCTGGTAACATTGAAGGCCAAACGCAAGAAGGATACTTGAGTAATTTTTACGTTTTTCCTATCATCAATTCATTATATACATATATACACCCACATATACATAGGTATATATCTATATGCACCGATTTTCCCATCCTTAGTTAGGATCTCAGTTAGTTTAACTGACAGATCACGCTAATAATTAAATACGATTTTATCGCTATCTGATAGTACAATTTCTGAGATGGTGATTGAAAAACTGGCCATATATAGGTAATTCTTAAGAAATGGTTGTTACTTAAGTACAACTTGAGTAATGTTTTGTTGGTGATTTTCACATACACGAATAAAGGGTATTACTATGGACGCACTGGAGCGTTGTTTATGGCAAGAGGGAAGAAAAACAAAAATTTATAATCACATTTGTAATCAGTCTATAGCTGGGGAAAAAATATAAAGAAAAAAAAAGAAAGAAAAAAAACTTCCCAAGAAAAAGAAGATTTTCTTTATTTAAAAATCACATCTATCAACAACATTTTTTTAATGAAGTAACATATTTATATTTTTTGAAAAAAATTAACAATATCACACAAATACGATGAATGCGATAGAATATACTGATTATGGTATCATGTTTTCAAAATGTTTTATGAACAAACTTTTAATTTTTGTGTAAAAAATCATTATTTTTTTGGAAAATGAAAAATTATTCAAAGTTCTAACATGCACCATTTTAGGAAATAATTCAATGATTCTCTTTCGAACAGTGACAATAATTATGGATTGTATAAAAAAAAAAAAAAGAAATAAATAAAATTTCCTATGCTCCAAAACGAAGTATAAAGTAGTTGTCTAAGTGCTGGGCTGCTATCACGAACTAAATTGATAATTGATAACGATTATTTAAAACACATAAACCATCTATGCTTATCAATTATCGATTCAGTTAAAGATCGCAGCTCTGGTTATAAAAATATTCACGGAGATTTTAGTGCCCGTGTTCGAATCTAGTGTAAGACAGCGGGTTGGTAGTGGGCAAAAATTGATCTTTTGCTGAAAACGTATTGCTTTTTAGGCTAAAACAAGTGTTTTTCTCGATGAAGGCTAGAAAATGAATTTTTCAGCACCATTATCAGAATGTAAAAGATGAAAAATCACACTGAATATGTATAAGAGTTACTGTTTGAACAAAATTTCCTGACTATTGAAAAAGAATTGCTACTTTTATTGAGATAACGAGAAAAATTAGCACTCCCGACAGCTCCAGGGAATGAACCGTAACACCAATAAAAACCAAATTTGAAAGCATGTTAGACATACTTCAAATCAATACTTGTACCAAATTTTGTGACTATAGCCTGAAAATAACTCTTTTTTAAGCCATTAATTCTCTCAAAATTTAATGAAATCGCCCCTATCAGACTCACCGTAAGGCCTATCCCCACCAAAATTGGTAAGTGTTGTCCTTAAATTAAAACACATACGTGTACAAAATTTCAGGCGAATTGATTTAAAATTGCGACCTGTACCATGATCAATAGAAAATGTATATAAACTGACCTACCAGAAGAACCATGGGTCTGATCCGGACAAAAAACTATAGGGTTCTTCCTTAGGTGTATCCAAATATTTGTTTCAAATTTCGAAATCATCATGCTTTTTTTTGTCATATTACTGGGGATTTTTCTTTTTAGGGTGACTCTATATTTCTTCCGTGTTTCTATAATACGATACTGACACAAAGCTCAGCTTACTCGCAGAACAAACACATCAGTTTTATTAATTTCAAATTTTTTGTACTTTGATATAAGCCAATATTTTGATGCTACGTAATCAATCATAAAATGATGAATTAGTTATTTGTCATAATGTGGCTCTGGGGGCTGCGGTACAGCTCTCTGAGAATAAGAGTATTTAACGAATATTTCCATTCACAATTATTTATTAAAATTATTTGTTACACCCCATATCATCTATCTCGTATAACACATTCCTGTGGATATACTTCTGACCCCGTACAGGAATGTTTCACTATCCATCCCTCTCATACACTTTCACTGTTATTATCACAAAAATTATTTGGCACACGTCTACACACACTAAGGAACAAGTCAATATTCAAATATGCCCAAATATAGCCTTAATTACAAACATTCATACTTTGATGATGTTCTAGAACTATTTATCACAAACCTTCCTATTGTTAGTAGATCACACCATTGCGAATTCCTTAATTGTATTAATTGGATCAAAATTTAGTTGTTAATTTCGTCGATCCAAATTTACTGGATGATCACTTGATAAAGGTTCTAATCTTACGAGAATGCAATGTAAGTTAAATCAATTTCAAATGTAACCAGAAATCTATTGAAAAAAATTGAATTATTATTTCCTGAAATACTCTGATGTACATGCAGGGGTTTTCCAAACAGAGGTGTATGCAGTATACTAACACGAAATTTTGAAAAATAAACTTTTATAACAAAAAACACCTGAAAACATTTTTTAATCATTTTGCTCGAAAAATTGTTTGAACAAAACTTTCAAACAAAGTAAAGTTCTGACTCTTAAAGTTTTTTCATAACACCACTGCTCAAGTACATGACCTTTGAGCCCAAATTTTCTCTCTCCAGCCCTGATCCTAAATAACAATTTTATTGAATTTTATAGCTATTGATTACAAATTACCAATTCTAGAGACCATCGATGTTGATGTACCTACAGAAAGTACCATCCGGCTGATTCCCATCAAAATTGATATCATGGTAGAATAGGAATACAATCAATATCTCTTCCAAATTCAGTAGCTATTGATTGGAAATTAAGCATTGTTACAAAATAAGGACAAAAATAGCCATACCGGAAATATCGTTCGGCCAATTCGCAGCAAAATTTGTAGGTCTGTACATGTGATAAATACTTACATTCGTACTAAATTTTGTAGACAAAAATTGTGTTGCAACAAGAAAATCTTGAATATATATATATATATATATATATATACTTATTACGAATTTGAGCTTTTAATGCCAAAATTTTCGGGGTGAGGAGGTCAATATATGAAAAAAAAAGGACTATTGACCTCCATCCATAGGTTGTTTGAAGAGATACGAATTAATATGAAGGTTCTCATCGAAAACGTACATACAAATAGAGATACCTATTTGGTCCACAAAGAACCGTATGGTAGGAAAATTTGCCACCCAAAATGTAATATTGTCCTCTATAGTATGCAGAACACGGTAAGTTGTACAAATTACACCACTACCTTTCTCATTCTCATTTATTAAAGAATCCATTTTTATATTCACCTGCAAGGCCAGTTTTTTTATTTGTTCCTCCAGAGAACGAACTTGTCGAGTTGAGAATAAATTAAAATAAACAAATGCACTGCGTACCATTACATCTTCGAGTTAAAAGAATCATGAATCAACTTTTTTCTTTTCTTTTTTTTTCGTTAATTATCATTTATTATTCTCAAGATGTGAAGGTCACTGTTTCGAGCGCAAAATACTACACCAATTTTTAGAGTAATTGAGTTTCCAACGAGGCAATTTGTAGAAATTTAAAATTAATTTAAAATTTTACAAATTTAATGACAACAAAGTTTCGCAACTGTAGTAATTTTGTACTCGCCTGATTTTGAATAGAAATTGTTAATTTTGGTTTGCATTGCAAAAAGTACATGCATGTAGTACCTACAGTCATCAGCTCATGGTCTAATGCAATTCACGCAAGGTAGTGAAATTATTTCAGTTTCCCTTCACTTTTCATAGGTCATTTTCCTCGCATAAAACTGGTTTTTATGTTTCTTCTGCAATGATGGCAGAATCAATGTCCTAATACTTCGAAAAAATTTTTTAAATATTAAGCAAAAAAAAAAAATTGTGGTTTGTGTAAATGTAGAACACGACGTTTTGTAGTTTTTTCCCCACTTTGAAAGTAGGTATCTCCTTCAAATAATAAGCCAACCACCACCGACTGAGACAATGAAAAGGCAGAGAAAGAATGAAAGTATCCTAACGGATTGAAAAATGTAGAGATGAAAAACATAGAGACGTAGGCAGTTGTCTTCTACATCAAATATTTGAAGGTTTGTGTCAGTCTGGAATGTGCTGAGGGTTCGCGAGTTACTCGTAATTAGTTTGAAAAATTTATAGAACTAAAACAGCTGATATCCCTGAGGCAACTACATAATCCAGGTAAGTTGCTTCTATTCTTTTCCTTCTTCGTCTCTAAATAAATTTCTACTTTCCTTGCCGGACTTGTTTTTGTTAAAACGCGAATGAACTTTACTTTTATTATCGGTTTCAAACGTCATCATAATTTTATTGTTTTTTTTTCCTTTTACAAACTTTTATTCTCATTTTTGGGCTCCACTTCTTCATTTTCTAGTGTTTAGTTTTATTTGGTGTGAATACTATAGTTCAGTTTTATGTGACATATATTTATATGTGCAAATGTGAGACCTCAGGTAGGATCGTGCACTTATTCGTAAAATACTAAAAATTCTGAAAAGTATATAATAATGAAGTACATCTCCGAATTGGTGGGTTTTTGAAAAACGTTTGATTTTTTTAATAGACCATTACTACTCATATATACGGTGGTTTCGGTTTGATTCATATGCGAGTGTCCTGCACGGATTACTATCATATTTTATCAAAAATTTTGTGGAAAATTTTGACACACACACACACACACAAGCCAAACTTTGACATATAAGTATCAACAGGTTCTTGCTTTCTTTCATCGAAAGCCCATTTTAACTTACCAAGCCATGATGTTACAGTAAGTTAGTGTCTGGAGAACCACAGAATTTATTTGTAGATGTTCCATACCTGGTAACATTGAAGACCAAACACAAGAAGGATGTTGTTTTTGAATGAATGTAGCCTACAGCTAAAGTCGAGATCAAGTTCCATCCCCTCAGTTAGACTAAGCCACAGAATGCCAACGACTGAGTACAATATACGGGCCTAAAGTAACGTACGACAGGCAATGATTTAATGATCGATTCTGATGAATTGTTTCAGGTAACCTGAAACAGCACACCATGACGCTTGTTCAACCAACTCCTGAAATGCAATCGCACATCCGATCGGAGCTAAACGAAGATATCAACACCAGAGACAGTGATTTAGAACACATCAAAGAATGGCTCATGCGACAGCCGCATTTGCCGAACTGGGAAGGTAAATTAATAAACACCTTCGAATAACTGTCTCTATACTTTTTTCTTCTATCTGCCTCGGTTTTCCTGTACACCAATGAGAGAAGTACCAATACGAAATTCATACAATCATACCCACTCGGTGTGCCTTTTATATCGAGTTTTGGGTCTGCCTTTGCAGAGTATAAATAAAAAGTCGGACTTGTAACTGACATTTTTCTATTTTTCAAAAAAAAAAAAATCAACAAGCAATAGTCGCTCACTTCATCCGATAAATTAATCTGTAAGGTCACTTCGTGTAGCCACTACATAATTCGTATTCCTTGCCTCATTCTATCCGTTTGATTTTCTGAGTGCGTTTGAGACTGAACTACCCACCCCACCCCAGCACACTGCTCTTCGTAAAAATAGGTTAAAGAAAAATTATTCGGAATTCAGGCCTACAACAAATTTATAATACGTCGGTGCGACTGAGAGGTACGCAAAAAAATTTAATTATAACGGCGTGCTTCATATTCACGTCGGAGGTCACCAGTCTCATATTTTTCCATCTTCAGCCAAACACTAGAGCATAAATTATGATAATTCCATTTAGTAACTAATTAATCGTCATTCACTTCGTATTTACACCCACGTGCGTAATTAACAATAATTAAACTTGACAATTTTTTTAACGAAGAAGTAGCGTTGACACGGGCTCGAGGTGAATTAAATGACGTTTCATCTCCACGTTTAACCGCTCATATCAAATGGAAGGCACCAGAATACGTTATTAATTTAATTTAAAATGGACACGAAAAGGGAAAAAAAGCCAGAAATTTCTTCCCTTCTTCGTAATACTAGATTTTTCTTTATACTTCTACATGGCTGCACTGCATAGGTATTCAATCTGCTTGTATGGATGAAATGTTTACAACACCGAATTACCCGATTGGTGAGGACGCACAAATATTGCAATCTCAATTATCACATTTGTGTCACATTGTAATATTAGCAGGGTTTGCACTAGGCTTTTTTTACTAGCTACACGCTGGTATTTTCTCAACAAGCGTCTAGGGACACCGTAGGGTAAATTTTTTTCTGGTAGTTTCGGAATTGGTCGGAACACTTTGTTCGACTTAGGATTTTCGTTTGTTTTGTTTGTTAGTTTATTGATAATAATGGTAGTTGGAAAATGGGTTACCTAATTGTTTAATTTTTGATGTTTTTAAATATGAATTCCAAATCGCAATTCATCTGCGACCTACGTCAAACTTCTTTTGGTAAAAAACATCATGTACTCAGGCACATTGAAAACATTCATTTCATTAATAGGCCTACCAGTGTAAAAAAATTCAAAAACATCGAAGTAAAATCCAATGTTTTCTATGCTGTTTTTCCTGCAATACTTCCTGTGCATACAATCGTCATTTAGAAAATAAGTAATGTTCTTTTTTGTTTCGTTTTCTTTGCATTCGTGTTAAATTGAATAAATAAAGTTGACTCCGATTTTTTTTTTTTAATATTTTCAAAGGATAAATGAAGTTTTCTGGTGGTTTATTCGAACATGTTCTCATGAATACTACACTTCGTTCTTCTTTACAGTGTCATTCGGTGTTTTTTATTCACAACTTGAAAATTTTTCAGATTCTTGCTTTATAAAAATATATTTAAAAAAAATACAGCCTCTACAAATAAATAGTTTTTTTTACAAAAATTCTAAATAATTTCAAATTTCAATAAAAACACAAAATAACTTTGAAAACTAAGTCAAACGAAATGTTCCGAACGATTCCGAAACCACCCAAAAAAATTTACCCTACGGTGTCCCTAGACGCTTGTATTTTCACAAGCAGCCTGTAAACAATTCGAGTGTAAATAACAAAAAGCCAAATGCATATTTTACAAATCCGATTGTACAAGTTACAACTTGAGAATTTTTAACTTCGAAATTGAAAATCTGGCTCTTTTACAAGTTGCTTTTAAAACAGCTGTGTGTAAACGAGTATAGCATCTAAAATGGCTCACTATTCGTATAATTGATAATTTTATTTATAAGATATATTCTCTTCTCTTTTGGTTTGATTTATCTTTATTCAGTTTTAGTCTTACAAGACAAATTAATTATTCAAATTAATATATTATCACATATGGACTACTCCAACTGATAATATCAAACAGAAAAGAATTGTTATTATCGTGTCCAAACACTTTTTGAAACTACTTTCTTGCGTTTTGATTTTATCAAACTGAAACCAGCGTTTTATTTTCCAAAAAACTGACTCCGAAGAAGGCTTTGTGAGTTTGTTTCGCTCTTCAAAAATTCAATACATGCATTCCTCTTGTAAGAGTAGAATAGCTCCCTTAGATGTCAAACAGGTGGCGACGCCACATGGTGAATAAAACAAACGCAAAATGCTGAAAGTGCGAAACTCCCAGTACCATCCAGTGATTAAATTGTTGTGTTTATAAAAGTGCTAAACTTCTTCATATTGAAAGGGTTACTTCAAGCTGTTTGATAGATCAGTGGACCCCAACGTATGAGAGTAGTTTGAAAGATGTCTGGATGGCAATTATTTCATTTGGAGCAGTATATATTTAGTAATACGATTATAGTCAAAAACTGTAGTACAATAAAATATTATCAAGTATTCTTATTCAAAATTCAAATGATTACACCAATTAATGATATTTTTTCTGACTATTTCATTATCAGATTTTGTTTGTACTGTTATGTCTCGAGAACCGAAAATGATTGAGATGAAATTTTGTTGAGACATCAACATACAATAGCTAAAGGTTGTTTGAAAATTCGACTGAAATCATAAATTTGGTTTTTGAGATATCATTAAAATTTGGTTCATAGTTTATGATTCAAATAATATGAATTCAATCTGTTTGGAAATTTCGGCAAAATCTCATGAACCAAAGGTACAATTTCAGCCAAATTTTCGCAAAATCTTTGTCGATGTCTTAGAAAAATTTCAGCTTTCAACAATGAATAGTTATTGGACAATTGCATTCGATAACTTTGATTTTCTAGATAGTTCAGTGGAAATAGCTCAAAACAAATTTTGAATAATATACTGTATAGGAAGTTAGCGCTGCAGTGTCTATTCCTAAAACTAACTTCCTTTTTTTTTCAGCTGTTCACATGCCACGTGTGAATATAGAATGTAACTAACTATAAGCTTGACTTTTCCACAATTTAGATTTTAGGTTGTGAAAAACCCTAGTGTAAACCCCGCTAATTGGTTAAATATGAACGCCACATCGCATAATGTACTCGATGCAATTTATTTTGTCACATGTGCGATTATTAATGCAATTTAATGAATCTCGAGGTAGATCCTAGCATGGGTGCCAATTTCCCAAAATTTTAATGGATTCTCCGCAACCACGAACATAATCAGTAAGGCTGATGTTAAACGAGTGGTAAAATGTTGAGCAATATTTTACTGCAATTTTGAAGGTTGTCAATTGAGCAATATTTTCTGGGTAGTACTTGATCATAAACTGGAAGTTCATCACTCTAGCAGAAATTTACTGCGTGGTCTGCCAAATTAAGTTAAATTTGGATTTAATTTCTCAGTATGTGATCAAAAAGTGAATACTATGGTTGTACTTCTAGAATCTAGTATTTTACTGGCTTTTCTTTTATAACATAAGAAAATGAAAATAAACGAAGACAAAAACCAGGAATTTTTGATGCATTCCATCAACTATACAAGATCTTCAAGACTTGGTACTTTCACGTTTGAAGCAACCATTATTACTCCAATTTCCTAAATAAGTTTTTCAATCAAGCTGCAGAATGTCAAGAAGAAATTGATGAATGATTGTTTGCACCATTTTTTTCTTTATATTTCTTATGAAATAGATTCCATAGCCATAGCATTCATCCTATTTCCATAATTAATTTCTTCACATCAATAATTTAATCCATATTCACTTGAAAGTTTCTAATTTTAGACTAAGTTTGGAAAAGAATTTAAAAATGATTCCTATTTTCCTAAAACAGAAAAAATGATCACTCTTTGGGATACCAAATTGAATAGATATATTCTACAAATTAAAAGGTACCATTACCTACTCTTCGTGTGATGGTCAACTTCAATTTTTTTGGATAAACCTGTTTCTTATTTTGCATCATGTACCGCTGTACTGCTGCAGTATGGGATAAGAGGAGTAGAGTTTCACGCTGACATTATCTATTGCACATATGTGTTTTTTCATCGCAACATACGTGAAATTACCTATTTATTTACACAGTAACCATACTGCACAACATTTTATTGTCCACAAAATGATGCTACTGTGACATTGGCTTGAAAGGGATACGAGTACTTTGTTTCATTCCATCACTTTTCAGATTCCCTCATAAATCTTTAGATTCAAGTTGCTTAAATCAAATCTGGCATCATTTTGTCACATTTGACCATTCTTCAGGCAAACGCGACTCAAAATGGTAGATTGAGAAAAACTAGTAGAAAGGGCTGAAACAATATAGAAACCAAAGGCGTAGATAAAGGGCGTCATGGGGGGTCTGAATCCATGAAAAAAAAATTGACAGAAACAAATAGTTTTTTGGTAGTGGTTGTATTTTGTATGTTGGGAAGGGGTTGGATACACATGACAAGATAATGCAGACCCTCCCGTTCCAGCTATCTACAACTTACCTTGGTCATGAATGAAACTTCAGTTCAAATAAATTGTTTTTTCAAAAAACCTGCATAAAACAAATCAGCTACTATAAATGCACTGCAATAATAACAATTACGCGCAGTTCTACGTATTATGAAATACAAATCCATTTGACACTGGATCATTCGAATTTTCCTATTCCTAATTTAATCGTCTCCGTCCCTTTTTACTGGAAAATTATTTAAAATAAGAGAATCATTTGTCTCTGATGAACAAATAATTTTAATTTTAAAATGCAGGCCCCAGCTATTAATGAATTTGAATGAAGAGTATATGCGAAGTATTTCAAAATGGAAGGTAGGCCTACGGTGAAAACTTGTTTTAAATATTTTAGTACAATTTTAATTCCCTCCCTTAATGGACAATGTCACTTGGAAATATGTAAGCACTAAGCATTTATAATTATTTATGTTATGTAGAGAAAATAAACCTGCTCAAAAAAACTCAGTCTTCGTGTGGCTCACAGAATTTTGTAACAAAACCATTCTCTTAAAAATATGATATTCATATAAATTGAGAAAAAAACTCTCAATTTATTTTGTTACTTTACACCTCGCTGTAAATAAGTACTTGCTTATTAGTTATTACATAATGTTTTTGAAAAATGACAAATTACATTTGATACTTCTTTCATTCTTCTTCATCTTCTCCTCCTTCTCCTTCTTCAACACTACCATGATTAATGTACCTACTATAATCAGTCTTTTTAAAGTTTATTTATTTTTCTTCTCTCAAAATTACGATACCTACATAGTTTTGTAATACTATTTGCTCTAATGCGCAGATGATGCAAGAATTATGACCTTTTTACGTGGCTGCAAATTCTCACTGGAAAAGACGAAGAGAAAGCTGGACATGTACTTCACGATGCGTTCTGCAGTGCCGGAATTTTTTGCAAATCGAGACGCCACACTTCCAGAAATCAAAGAAGTGATGCGAATTGTGTATGTGAACCATGACTCAGTGTACTTGAAGCAAACCCTTTCTGAATACTACATTCAACTTAGGATACTTTCTGAGAAGCTTCTCCCTCCCAAACTTCTAATAGTTGATAGAGCACCAAAAAAAAAAACAAAAAACAACTTTATAAACAAGGGTTTTTTTTCTCAACAGTAATGAACTAGGCAGGCTTACATTCGAAGTATGAAACCAACAAACTTACTTTAAAATTATGATTTGTGTATAAGGAACAAAACAGTTTTCCACCCTTTTACCCCATTTTGTTTAATATTATAACTAGTTTGAATTGATAACCCCAAGTATCTTCGTTGTACAAGATAGAACAAAAATGAAAAGGACTTTTTTTGTTCTTTGTATCAAGTTCTATGGGTTCGCACAATCAAATGATAATTTTTGAGTAAATATTTTAGCGTTATTTGTTTAGTCTACCTATAGCCCCGTTCATCATTAGAATAAGACAAATGCATAGGTAAGTATAAATAGTACTCTCAATATAGTTTTTGTTTTTTACTAAAGATGAAATATCTTACATTAAATTTTTGTATGCTGCTCAAGAAACACCCTGTAATATAAATTGACCCGAGTAGAGATGAGCAGCACTCTTTAGAGAAGTAATTTCAGTAAAATGAAAAGTAAAAATCAGTAAATCTAGGGAAAGGCGGTGAAAATGGAAAACTCTCGTTAAGAACTTTACCGCGCTATAAAATAATGGCATACCCTTTCCTGTCATACATTCATTTTCAATCCAGATGATAATGATAATGATTCATGAACAATAAATCAGAAAAATAATATTTTTAAAACAAAACAAAATTATATGTAGGTACGAAACAAAAATGAGAATTTCAAACGGAAATATCAACTTTATCACGAGTGTTTTATGGACTTTAAAAAATTTTTTCATAACATAGCCGTCCCTATGGAAAAACCTATGGGTACGATAAGACAGATTCATAGGAAATATGAGGACAGTATTTTAATTGTTTGATCATGCATTCATTTAAAAAAAATTTTTTTGTGAAATAGCTTATAAGTATATCATATTTTCATTCATGAAGACCAAACCAGAAAAGTAAATTAATTTTCTAGTCGATTTGGTGGAATTATTTTAAAAATTACAAAAAGTGATGTCTGAAAATAATAGATGGGAAGATAGTAAGACAAATTTTATGGCTCAAAATGAGATAAATAATAAAACAGAGACCAACTTAATATAAAATTTAGTGGAGTAGCTGTAGGTAAGCCAGCATAGGGTATGGAATGCCCAAAAATTTGACAGAGAAGATAAAATCTACCTACGTAAGTTGAGACAATGTCTATTTTTTTTGGAACTCGCAATTAGTGAGTTTTTGATAGTTTTTGTATTTTATTGAGATGGAGAAGGGATTCGAAAATAACCCCCTTCTCAAAATACTATGTTACAGTCACCGCACCAAATATTTTTTCTCCAGTTCACTTTGAAAAAAATCTGCCTACGCCACTAGTAAAAAAATTTTCATTAAATTTCTGTTACCTAACTAACAAATTTGCCTAATCCCCTCCAAAACAATGAGTGACATTCAATTACTAAGGATTTATATATTTTAAACCTCTAACAGAACATTTGTCTCATTGTTACCTAAAACAAGAAACTAGTATAATATGAGATTAATGGAATAAAATTATAGAATAATGTCTCATTTTTCAGTTTACAGCATTTAAGATGAACAATTTTGAGAAATATTGTCAAATGTTGAATATTAATTTAATTCGCACCAATTTCATTTAGTACACAACGAATTTAAATGCATTTTTAGGAGTATTCCTCCACTACCTGGTCTCACCAAAAATGGTCGTCGTGTGGTTGTCATGAAAGGAGTGGACCTGGAACATGTTGCTGCGACTGTGGCCGATGCCATGAAGGCCGTATTGATGATCGGCGACATTCGTCTAAAAGAAGAACAAATAGGCGTTGCCGGTGATGTGTATGTTCTTGACGCTTCAGTAGCAACTCCACAAAATTTTGCTCAACATTTTGCAAAATTCACGCCGGCATTGCTGAAAAAATTTTTCATTTGCGTACAGGTAAAAATTATGTAGCATTACTTATTTTGTAGATATGTCGATACATTCTCAATACCAATATTTTCTTAATATACTGACCAAAAAATATTGAGTATCACCCATATTTCAAACCACTCGAAATTTCTAGTATCTATACCTGATTTCAAAGGAATTGATTTCGATGTATTTCGTTATAGGTTTTTTAGTTGCTATTTTGAAATTTACAGACATACAGACTGGGTGATGGCTGGATGTACAAATGAATAAAATTCATATTTTTTTATAGTTTTTATTCTATAAATGTAGTTTTCCATCGTCTTTTCTACTTTATTTCAATAAATTAAATCGTTGATAATAAAATAGAAATATCGAAGAATATCAATTTTCAAGTATCGATATGTTAATACTTCAATATACTTCAGTATGAGCGGGATAGATAATTCTCAATTCTAGTACTTTCGATACCATATATCAATTCCTTTCACCAAGTATCAGCATCTCTACATAAATGTTCACCAGGTGCATTGATGATATTAAGAAAAAAAAATGACACAGAGTTAGACTGAAACTGAAATATACGCTTAGACAAATATATCTGTAACGGTGGTCATGTGATAGCGTTACAGAAGTGGATTTTATACATAAAATTTGTATTTACACTCTCGTACATACACAGGATATTTACAAGTTAAACAACAAACCAAGTTCCCCTTCTAAAATGCTAAAAAATAAATTTTTTTCAACTTTTTCCCTCAAACTGACAAAAAAAAATCAAAAATCCTACGTAACTTCCCCAAAAATTGACAAAAATGAAGAACATTTGGTAGGGGCAGGGAAGTAAGTCTTTGTAGAATATTAAATTGTACCTAACTTTTGTAGTTTCAGCCATATTTGGGAAAAAATTGAAAGGATTACTACTTTTTAAATAGATATTTATTTTAAACCTGTTGTTATATTGAAAAACAAGTTCCATTATTTTATTCAAAAAAAAGAAGAAAAAATTCAAAAACGTTTTTACGAAAACTCAATAATTTTCGAAGAAAATATGGTTGAAGATTAAAATTTGCTTAAATTGTTCACATTTATTAAATCTGGTATTGGTTAACAACTAAGCAGGTGCGAGGTAGAGTGCGTGAAATGTCAAGTCTTGCCTAAGCCTAAGAACAATTTCAACAAAATTGTAATTTATAATGTTGTTTTTTTTTTTTTTTAAAACCAATTGAATTTTCACATAAATGTAAAAGTATACCCTTGATAAGAATTATTTCCTTCCAAATAAAATGGTGGCGCATTCTTCACCATAATGAGAGATCAAAAAGTGGAAGTTTCTTCATTCCTCCGCCCAAAAAGGAGTATAAATTTAAAAGCTAATTAAAAATAAATAACAACTTACACCCCTAAACCAAATGTTCTTTTATGTCGAATTCTTCAGGAAGCCATATCAAAATTAAAAATTTTTTTTTCTCACTTTGAGGCTATAACTTAGAAATGAAATATTCATCAGGATTTTTCAGGAGAAACTCATACTTCTTTTATCTCAAGAATCGATCCTGGAAGTTATGACAGACAACTTCCAGTCACCCTGTATAAGGGGATATTATAGTTCTGCAGGTACCAAATTAATTCGACCTCAAACCTATCTTTAAATGAGATGCCAGGAAGATGTTTGAACAGTATCTATCGTTGACATTGTACATGAGACATTTGTGATGATACGCAGTAAGTATATGTAACATCACACCTCACGATGTCACGAGGTACAAACGTATCAGAACTCTGGTTACCATTACAAGAACAATCGTTATTCATCCACCATCTTAATGACAATTAGACACTGAGATGAGCATTGGTTTATTCCTAGAAAAATCGTTGATAGATGAACAACGTGTGTTTATTAGTGCTACTCTAACTACTACTAGAATATCTGAAGTTTTATCAAAAAACTAAAAATTTCAGAAGCTGTTTATTTTTATTCTATTTTTTCAAATAAATACACTAACTTGAAGATGGACATTTTTTTAAGTGTCTATGGTATGGTAGGAGGTACGGTGAGGTGAGTTTTTGTTGTTTCTTTTAAACAAAAAAAATTTGATTTAGCATTTATTTATTCCTTTATTATTTGGTGGTTAGTTGGGTGTTTTTTTTTTTTTTTTTTTTTTTTTTTTCAATAAAATACACAAAAATATTTCTCTCTGGTTATATTGGTGGAAAGTATGCTGAATTAATGTTTTTTTAATTAAGTACCTTAAAAAAATTAGGAAAATCACATTTTTCCTTTCTTTTTTTTTTTAACAAATTCAAAATTGTAATTATTATTTAAGAAAAGTACATTTTGGTGAGAAGGGTTTCCGTGAAATAGATCAGTTAAACGCTAATTTGGTAATTTTCCATTCGGTATTTTCCATTTGGTAAAATAACTAGAAATCCATTTGAATATTTATCCGATATTTTCAAGAACTATCTAGGTGCACATTTTATTCAGTTGAAAATCAGACGTTTATATGTTCATAAATCAAATGAACAGATTCCTTTAGCATCTCAGATAAAAGAAAATAATAAGAGGTTTCGATTTTAAAACCAACTAAAATTCCAGCAGAAGTCAAATCGAAGCCAATTCCAGAACCCCATTTCTCTAATAACTGCTCTGATATCCAGCAAATTAATTAGAGTTTCAACTCTCAAAGGATAAATTTATCTTAAAGATGATTAGTCAACTTTTTGATATAAGAAGGTGCTTTCCTAAACAAAATATTTTGCAGTTTACAATTTCAAATTTGGTAGAAATTTTAAAACTTTTCGAACAACAAAAAAATTTTTATTTTTACTGGCATCCGGGTACAAAAATCCATCCAAACACTCAGTCATTTTATTTTAAGCAAGGGTGTACCTACTAAAACTAGGCTGTGAAAAGAATGCATATACTGAGACAATCTGAGAATACGAACCTAAAATAAACCCGAAGTAATGTCAGTTGAAGCCCCCAAGGCACTTGCTGTCTTGCCTCTACTTGCCCATTTTAGGTCATTAATTTGGAAATTTGCATTCCACAACAATAATATAAAAGTAAGTTTAGCTTAAAAAAAAAACTTTATAAAGATAAGGTTTTATTTTAATTTCTTTTGGCTTCAGCTTCATGCAAAATAAACATTAATTCTATTTATTTTCCCTCTTTTATTTCAATTAGGCAACTCGTAAACTTCGAAAACTAAATCACGTAAGCATCGAGTACTACTTAAAATTTTCAAAAGTCGATTCTTTCCACCTTGATACCTAACAGATAATGATACATTAACATCGTTTTATCATTCATAAATGCAAGTTAACAAAGTATGAGTTGTTCACTGATGTCAGTGCTCACATACAAGTCTTTGTTGAATGTGGAAATCGATTTCACCGAAACACACACAAAAAATTACACCTGGAGAATCCATGCATGAAGGTTGGACAGGAGTTATAGCCGACTGCAAACACTTCCTATATTTTGAAAATTACACTGACATTCTTTGTTCACGGCGAATGAGGAAGACGATAATGGTACCGTATTCTTTGTGGATGAAAATCTAGGAACCTACAAATCAAACGAAGTTAATTGCATGCTATAGTGGTTTCTTGGCATTCAGCAGTATTAAACTTTTCAAAAATCGATAACCTCGTAAAAATTTTGTATTTCCATTTTCAGGAAGCTTATCCGGTGAAAGTGAAAGAAGTGCATGTCATTAATGTGTCCCCGTTGGTCGACACCATCATCAACTTCGTGAAACCGATTCTCAAAGAAAAACTGCGGGAAAGAGTAAGTTCGAATATTGTGACACTAAAATGGTATCATCCTCTCACACAATGGCTTTAGAGATGGGTCATTTTTCATGAAACAATTTCAGTAAAATGAAAAGTGGAAAGTGTTGTAATTACTGGAAAAATGACGCAAAGTTGGAAAAAGTGTTGAAAATGGAAAACTCTCGTCGAAACTTCTGCAAATGTGAGGGCCTATAAATAACCCTGTCTCTTATTAGCACAAACTGATTTTTAACCCGGATAATACTGATTCGATTAATGAAAAATAAATCAAACAATATTGAAATCTTATTGAAAACAAAACATTTTAAATTTACATAGGTAGGTACCTAACTACCTACTTACTTACATATGTACAACACAATTTAAAACTGGAATATGAAAACCAGATGAGTAGGAGAGGATGAGGCAGAGATATCAAATGTGCGGGTTTCTTTGTGTCCCTTCAGTACAATATTCTCATTTATTTTTTAAAGTAGTCTGTCTTACTTAGGGATTCGGAACTTCATTTTTCACGCCATAAAATGTGGATAGAACTAAACAAAAAAATTCGTTCACAATAAACAACAAGCTCCGAATTCAAGGAACTATTGTATTCTTTTATTAAATTAAAATTAATTGAAAAATCATAATTTTTACTCGATGGCAACAAAAAAATTAATCAGAGGATTACAACGTTTGACTGGGGCAAATGTTACTAATGGCTGAGAGAAAATAAAAATCATAACAGCATCTTTCCTACTCTCAAACTTGACGAAGCTAGAGTACATACATTGAATATGCAGAAGATTACATTTTTTGTTTTAAAAAAAGACTGAATTTTCAATTTTCTGAATTTTATATCAGCTCCAGCTCCGTTAGTTTTGAGAATAACAGAACATGGTAATATTTTTATTTTCCCTTCTCAGCCAGTAATTGAGTGCTAGGTACCATTTGCCCCAGTCGAAAATTGTATCCTGCTGATTAACAATTCTACCGTTTTAGATTGAAAATTATGATTTTTATTCAGCCGAAAGGCAATAGTGCCTTCAATTTGGAAATACGCTACTTCCTGTATAATCTGATGTTTCTTTTTATAACCAATTTCATTCGTATTTATCGGATTGCTAAAGGAAGTTCGAACTCGCTGTTTGTATAATCTTACTCCTTACAACTAATTTCGATTGAAGAAGTATTGTGTCATTGTTCCCACTGTTTCATAGTGCATTACCCTCGAATACTTAATCCAGTTGTTGAACTTTAGGGCCCATATTCACAAACGTCACTTTAGCCTCACTTCACTTAAATTTCACTTTAAAAATGATTTTTGCACAATATTGTACTTAAAAATGTGGGAACATTGTATCCCTTTTCAGAGTTCCAATGTAAAAATAAAATGTTGCCGCAATCTTAAATATAGTCATTTTTAAGTGAAGTTTAAGGCCCATATTCACAAACGTCGCTTCAACTTCCCTTCACTTAAATTTCACTTAAAAAAATTTTTTTGCACAATTTTGTACTTGAAAATGTGGAACATTGTATCTCTTATGAGAGTTCCATTGTAAAAGTAAAATGTTACTACACTCATAACTACAAAATTGTGCCAAAAGTCATTTTCAAGTGAAGTTTCAGTGAAGGCAGGTTAAAGTGACATTCGTGAATATGGGCCTAGTTCTACCATACTGAACCATTCTTTCATAAAATAATAGTAAATTTTAGTTTTATGCAACAAATGAGGTGCATATAAAATGAATACCTGGGTAACTTTTGGATAAAATTCAGAATGGACTGGCGTTTTACTGGGGTAATCATCCGAGTTGTTCAGAATAAGTTAATTGTTTTACTGAGGTAAGGGCAGGTTTTGTCCTAAATTTCAACTCTTTCCTAACAACCTTGACCATGTGCTCCTTAACAGTATGCATAAAAAGTGGACAATTTTAAAATAATGACTATGTTAATTCTTTGTAAATCTTATGCTCAGGCTTGTGCACATGCGATACTTCATACATTTGTCTTTTTACACATTTTACATTTCATTCATTCCCAAATATTTTCCTTTTTGAATAGGTTTTCTATTGAAAATCTACTTATTAATCTTGGTGTCATAGAACGACCGGAGATTGGGGGTGGGTAATTTTTCGTTTTATAACTCAAGGAAAATTTTGGCACCGAAAACTCAAATTCATATACAGGATGCTATCTAAGTGGACCAGCATACTGTGTGAGGAAATAATACATACATTGAGAAAAGAGGAAGTTATATAAAATTTCGCCTTGTAACTTGAGTATGAAACTACTCATACATACAAACATAAATGGTTGCATACCAATAAGTTTGAAGAAAAAATTACAGATACACTTATCGCTTCCTCCTGTTATCTTCTGAGTCAAGATGTTGGTTACCATTTTGATTGATGATGGCGTCAGAAAAGCACTTTTTGAAGGAAATTTTTTTTTTTCATTTTCTGAATTTTAAAACCTCCATAACATTTTCAACTTTAAGGATAGGCGATATATGGCAAGGAAGTTTTTTGCTTCTCTCAACGAATTCTATATCTACGACCTCCTCGGTTGATAAAAGATCATGCGGCATTTAAAAATTTTTTAAATAATTTTAATGCTCTGCAACCCCTTCAATTTTGAATTTAGACCATTTGTTGACATAATATTTATATGTTTTCTCAATGTATTATTCACTGGTGCAATACAGTGGACCACTCCGAGAGCACTCTGTATAAAGCCAATTTTTTGATACCACAGTACAGGTCACAGAAAGTCATGAAATTTGGAACAAACATCATTACTAAGCCAAAGACCTGACCTTTTTTTTTGGTTCTGGATTGGCAGTATGGTACTTCCGGTATTGCTATTTTTGTTTTTGTTTTGGCTGTAAAAGTTCTAATTTTGAACCAATTACTACGAAATTTGAAACAAACATTCCTTTTAACATATAACTTGCTATAAATTTTGTTGCGGAGTGACATTATTTTGGCTACAGAATGATTAACTTTGGACCATGGGAACTTCGGACTAAATATTTACTACGACTTATTTTGAATGTTACTGTAAGCCAAGCAGTACATTCAGTGCAGCTATTCCAGATATTATTTTATATATAAATTACATGACTTGAATCACAACTAAAAAATTTGCAAAACACATTAACTATAATTTATTGCAACATTCTATGAATTCTGGTGTGGATCAGCAGGAAAGTATTTCCAAAAAATTTAGTTTGTTTAGATTTTGAAAACGATAATTATTTTTAACTGCGTAATTTTACATT
The DNA here is from genome assembly GCA_011428145.1 of Ericerus pela. NCBI lineage: Eukaryota > Metazoa > Arthropoda > Insecta > Hemiptera > Coccidae > Ericerus > Ericerus pela. The sequence continues at coordinate 21,703 of WOFM01000254.1, forward strand.
AAAAGTTACAAAATTTAATACACTCATCATGATCTATTAACTTTTTACTGAATACCTGATTTTATAATTTTCAAAAACCTACTTTTTCCAACAAAGTCACTGCTTTATAGGAGTTTTTTTTATTTTTTTTATTTTGTGGGATGTTACAAACAGTAGGTAGTGTGTGACTCGCAAGTATGTAGTAGGTGATTGATATTTGTGTGATCTGTATCACTCACTGTTCATGCTGCAAAAATCACACTCGTATTAAAATAACCTACTTATACCTTCATATGAAAAATAAGCTCAACTACTGCAAAATAGATGTCTCCATTTTCCTCAGCGTGGATATTAAAATGTTAATTGATGAGGAATAAAATTTTTTTTTTTTATGTTCGAAGCTCTTGGAAGAGTACAATAAATTCATCAGTTCAAATTTTCAGTTCTTAATTTTCCATTGCTCATCATGTAAATGGTCCCAATCAAAACTATATTATTTCTCTTTACAGATATACGTTCACAACGATTTAAATTCACTGTATGAATATGTACCAAAGGAGATGCTTCCTGAAGAATATGGTGGTTCAGCTGGACCTATAGCGGACATCAATAGTAAGTATTCCTGCTTTAGATACATCAACATCTATAAAATTTCAGTCTATCTTTGTAAGGCCATTCAAGATGCATTGTAAGTCCATTGTTAATAATTTTATTTTGTTCATTTTCTCAGAACAATGGTTAGATAAAATGGTCACCTATCGAGAATGGTTTCAAGCTGAAGAAAACATAAAAGCGGATGAAACTAAGCGTCCAGGAAAACCAAAAACACACGATGATCTATTTGGAATGGAAGGATCGTTTAAACAACTATCGATCGACTAAGTTTTCATTTTCCTTCTCATTTTTAAAATTTTTCTCTTCTTTTTATGTATGCTATATTTTTTACAAACTTTTGGCACTGCAGTTACCTACATATTTTCAATGTCTTATTGTTTCAATCATTTTATACGTTTCTTTACATTTAAGCCAAAGAGACGATTCATAATGATTTTATTAACGATGTTTCTTAATTACCTACTCATAAAGTTTACTTTTTTTCCCAGTCGATTGGCAGCATTTATTTTCCAATAATCTCTCAGAGAGATATTTTTTACTTGAGGTATTCTGAGAGAGAACTTGAATCTCTGATAAATTAATACTTTTTCTCTGTAGAGTGGACATGCTATATCTTTGAATATAATGGATTATTTGTCTAAAGAATGTTTAGGTTAAGGCTGAAGTTTACGAACAAAACTGAGACTATAGTCTACCAAAATAAGAAATTTGTGACATAGGTAATATGAGTAGGGGCAAACGTTGTATTGTGACACGGCTTGTAAAGTGACACACGTCATCCAATTCGAGTGCTAGTAGCGCTACCTACCCGAAACATTTTCCTATGATGTATCGATATGTATAAGGAACATCGATATGGGTGAGATCGATTCGACTTGATTGTTATCAGGAAAAAAAAAACATGTTTTTGATGGTTGAAAGTTTATAATTGAAAATTTTGAATGTTTCTTCCTTTTCAGCCGAAATTGAAGTAGGTAAGTAAAATTATAGTTATTCCAGTAGTATTTTCGATGCTGAATCAAATGGTATCATTAGTTTGAACGAGAAATTGAATTTTAGTGGAGATTTTTGAGTTCAAAGATACTGAGTGTAGGTGCTGTAAAGTGACACACTCAAATTGATGCTGAAAATTGAACTATATTCGAATGCCTTTTGTTTTGTAGATTTGTAAAATGGCCGAAAATAACGCTTCGATGCATTGAATTAGGAAGAGGGGGCGCAAGAAGATGACAGACCAAGGTTCCTATTTGGACCAGAATATCCTCGAAGCAATTGATCTAGTTATAAATAAGCGATATTCCGTGAGGAGAACAAGTACTAATGAAAAAATAAATTTAGAACCACAAATTTACTCTTTTAATATCTTGTGTCACTTTACAACAACCGGTGTGTCACTTTCCGACACCGATGTTGTAAAGTGACACAAGATCGTTTTTTTTTTCAAAATTCAATTTCCCAGTTTTTGTCAAATTTTAGAAGTTGTGATGCATGACAAATTAAGGAGTTTATTTTCCTCTTTCAAATGATACCCTATATGATCAATTTTGGATGAAAGTATCCGAGTTATGAGCGAATGAATTTTTGTGTGTCACAATACAACGTTTGCCCCTAGTTGTATGGCAGAAAGGAAAAGATAAAAATTCACACTAAACAAAGAAGGCTGCATATAAAAATATGGTTTACAAATAAGTTTTTGAATTTTATGTCACTGAGAATTGTGAATGTCTCCATAAGGCAACATCAATTCTTACTTGGGTTAAAATCTACAAATAGTGGATCATCTCAAGAATGTGGTGAAATGGCTTCACAACATCAAAGATGTGATTACAGTGTTATCAGCATATGATTTCAAGTTATGTACATATTGTTGTAAAATGGGAATAGCCTGACTAAAAAATTATAAGAACAGAATTTTAGTAAAAAAGAATATTCCTCATGTCGAACACAGCTATTACTTCGAACTAGTCTACTTTCATACTCAACAATATTTTAAATAATCACAGTGTTTGTGTGTTTTTTGTAATTTAGATTTTGGGTGAAAAAAAAAGTAAATAATTCGATAGCTACAAACACCAATTACAACATTTATAATGAAAGAAAAAAATACATTAAGAATAAGCGTATTACAATATTTGTTAAATAAAGTACATGATAGAAAATGTGATTCATAGAAAAAATACATAGGAAGTTGACAAAGCTTTAATTCAGAAGTTTTGCAGTTCCACAAATTACACAATTCAAATTGAAAACTATCAAATTGTAAAAAATGAAATGAGGTATCTTGATATTGTAAATCTAATTTTCTTAAATTCTTTCTGCATCTCTTTAACACCAGTTTTCATGGCAGCTACCTTTGGATGAGTATCCTCCAATGACTGGCCAGCAAAATTAGCTTGTTCCATATTAAATTTTTGATTACTTATGCAAACTAGTTTTCTGATTTTAACACCTATGAAACGACTTTAGGTGAAAGAATTGAAATAATAATGACAGTTTTTCAAAAACAGCTACCAACTATATACATTTCCCACTGTTTCAACGGTCTTGAAGCTTTCTGTTTCACATTTTTTATTAGACCAACATTTTTCACTAGGCTTCTCTCATATTCAGTGTTTAATCTTTACACTTTTTCAATTCCACATTAAGTTTGTTTCTGTTCCTTTCAAGAGTCCAAAATTTAGTATAAACTGATAAAAAAAGATACTGAAAAGATGAGAAAAAATTACACATTTATCCCAGTTATTACTTTGTTCAAATTTGGTGAAGGAGCTTTTTTCTTCACATTGCCAAAGATTCGACTCATTTTTGAAGTATAAATTTAATGCAATTAAAAATATTAAAAAGGCAATGACTAATTTCACCAACAACGACTCCTTCAAATTTCATCATGAATCTCATATAATTAAATAAAGATCTACAATCTACTTGATAATTGATAAGATTTGCTGAAAATGTGAATTTTGTTGTCACTTTCAGACTAACTAATGTTAACAAACCCTAACGACCTTTCGATAATTGTTTGTTAGGTTTTACAGTTTAACAAACCCTAAAAAAAAGTCAACGAATTTTAACAAATTCTTTAACTCACACGAACATTCATAATTACAGCTCCAGATTGAAATTTCAACTGTTTTTCAAAGTTATAGAGTAGTTGCATAGATTGAAATCTCAACTGCTTTTCAATTTTGTAAAGTAATTGCGTAGATTAGAATCTCAACTATACTTTTCAAGCTTGTTAACTTGTTGCACAGAGTGAAGGTTGTAAAATGGTTAGACAGATTATAACCTTAATTGTTTTACAAGGTTACAAGATTGGGAGCTATAAGAGTTGTAATGTAGTGTCAATGCAACCACTTTACACTCAAGCATAAATTGCAGAAAATAATGGTTGTGGGTATAAAAATGAAAATTTTACAAATTCTTATCAGTTCCCATTTCTATTCTCTATTCTTATAATAGTATTTAATAGGATACTGGAAACTGGGATTTGGTGAGAAAATAATTTTATTGAAGTTCATTTTTAGATAGTGTTCTCTTTTCACTTTTTTTTTCACAGACATTTAATAAGAATTAAGGAATTTCATTAACCAAACATTAGATGCTAAGACACTATCAATAGTTTAAAAAGGGAATTAAGATATGTAGTTGCACGCATTTAAAAACGGTAGCAATTTTATTTTCAATGTATCATTCTTTATTTTAATCACAACATGTGAGACACATCGTACAAAATTCATGTTGTGTCCTTTATTGAAATAAATTTACGTCTGTTTTTAATCTGTTTTGAATTTTATTTGTTACTAATGAATTGATATATTTTACTTCAATTCAATTTTCATCAAACCAAAATCAATAAAATAAAATAAAAATAAAATAATATATTGATGTCACCTTCCTACTGCGGAAAAATATTCAAAATTTGTAAAATAGAGAACTGAAAATGAAATCTGATAAGTGATAAGGACTTGTAAAATCTTAAATTTTTGTATCCGCCCCAATTATTATTTTCTGCAATCTAAGCTCGAGTCCACTTCACCTGGTCCTTTAACACCACCTTACAACCCTTATAGCAACAACTCTTGCGACCGTGCAAAAATGTTTTTTTCTTTAAAAATGTGGTTCAAATTCCTGTGGTAGGAATCTGTCTTGAAGCATCAATTGGGCCAATTTGCTCATCAAATATGGGTAATAGTATTATTTAAGCATACTGAAGCATATGCTCTAACATATTTATTCTTCTACTATAGTACAGCAGTAATCATGCAAATGCCTCATTGAGGATATAATTATGTAATGAAAAAAATGCTACATTAATGCTTGATAGGAAAATAACTGAAGCAATCAAAGCAATCAATAGCAAAGAATTACCATTTCTGCTCGACTGCTTCAGAAAAATTGCTTTACTCATTCAATCGTTGAAATTGCCCACTGGGTAAATAAAAAATGGAAATAAATGAATTATGACAATAAGAGAAGAAGAAAAATAATCTAAACAATTTTAGTGGCAATGTAAAATATTATACCTTACAGATGCCTCAATGTTCGAACACATTGGTCCACCGTTTGATGACTTTTAATAAAAACATTTGACGGATTTTAATCAGAATTTAACCATGATAATCATCGCATGTCTGCATTTTTATGTTTTTAGCGCATAGATCAAAATAATATAAGATGGGCGTAAGTACAATTCGTGGAATAGGTAAATCGATGACACGGAAGCGGGATAATTTCATAACAGATTTCAAGAGCTCACGTAGAAAGCTCCGAAACAAAAAGGAATTTCTCACGTAGTTTGAATTTAATTATTTCGAAGGAAAAAGGTTTTATTAGAGCCGTAAACATAACAAAAATAAATAAAAAAATAAAAATGAAGAAAAAATGTACTATACGAAGATTTTTGAGTGCACTGAATCTGAAACCAATTATACAAACGTAATAAGTGCATTCAAAAAGTACCACTCATTAATTAAATTGTAATTATATTTTCACAATTCAGTCAATTCTAAATCCTGCTTGCAATCTAATTAGCATCGTTTCGCTACCGTAACACTTTCTACCAAAAGAATTTGGAGGAAACAATAAAGAAATTAAAACTGTATGAAGAAAATAAAAAAACTTGTGAAATTTAGCTGATATCTAAACTAAAATAGAGTTATACATAATTTTTCCCTTTTGTATCATCTTCTATTTTTATTTCAAGTTTAGTCCTAAAATTGGTTTCATCCGTTTAGCAAATGATTTTTCCTTTCAATATTGGATCAGATGTCTGCAAATAAAATTAATGTTTGGAGCAGCTTATGATGATTGTTGAGAATTGGGGTCCACACCTAAATTTCTTAGATTTAAATTTCACTACCGCTACATGTCCCTTTGGCATTGTTCCCAATCCCAAAAATATAGCTTCCTTTAGGATACCATGAGAGTATAGGTATGCAGGCGTGAAATTTGACATATGGACTCCACACTGATGGAAAATATTAGTAATTTATGCTAATTATTCCAGACATCTTTGCATTTATATTCATTTGCAGTTTCTCAGAAACAAAATAATGCAGATTATTGTGATTTTGAAAGAAGTTCTCAAATCGTTTAGCCAGAGACCTTGTAGTCATCATAATTCATAACAAAAGTAACACAAAAGAGTGGTTCATCTTTTACCACCCTCATGCACATACCTTTTAGTAAAGAGCCTTTGTGGAGCATGCTGGTTTGGGATGCAAACTTGCTGCACTAGTGTATTAGCAAATTAATGTTACTAATCTCTTCAATGTGAAACAGATTAATAAATGCTATTTTAACTTTTTATAAGAAGAACTTACCGTTTCTTACTTTTCCTTAGCCACCTCTATTCAAGTAGGAAGTAAAAAATTCGGTTCTGTGATTGTTTGGCCACCTTAAATTCGACGAATGGTGCAATTTACCTCTTGTTTAACTTTACCCTATAGAGTGAGTTAATACTCATTATTTGTGGTGCTTTTTCAACTTATAATAATATATGTTATTACTTATTGCATACCTACCAATTTTTTTTTTTTTGTTTTTTACGCAGAGCTATCAACTTAGGTTCAAGACATAAACATAATAAAAAAAATAGTATATAGTTTTTTGTAACCACTGAGCAGAAAGTGAAAGTGAAGTAGAGGCAATAATGATCTGAATCGATGGGAAATCATTAAGCGAGATGGTATGCAGCAAAGTATGTACATGTAATCGGCTGGCAAGAAAATAAAGTAAAAAATATGGTGAAAAAAAAGAAAAAAAAAACAAATATAAATTGTTTGCACCTATACCTACTGACATCTTTTGGGCACCTTCAACTTATTAACGATCAATTTATCTTTATGATATAATTCTTCGAGCAAGCTGCAAATTATCATGAGAGTATTTTTTTGAGAACCTATTGATTTTGTTTATTGAAAGCGAATTAAAAATTCATGTACAAAGGTCATCCACTGGATTTGATGAGAAAAAAAAAGTAAAAAATCCAACAGCTAAATTTTATGAATGATGAAAAAACAAGTTCCACCAATGAAGGACTTTAATCAGCAAATTGTGACATAAATATTGATATGAATGTTGAATGAAAGTACAAAGATGCGTTTAATAACCTGAAGTCTGGTAAAATAAGATTGAAAATTGGGTTCAAGTCTTTAACTATATTATACTGGACCAGTAAAGCTCCATAATACCAATGCACTTTTTAATTTCAAGACATGCTGTTGTAAAAGTAGGCAACCCTAGAGTTAGAGTATCTTCGGCAAATTTTTAATGTTTTGCTTGAGTTCATCAATTTAGAATATATATTTTGATAAAGTCATTCTTTAAATTCACGGGATAGCTTATGTAAATGTAGTGCAAAGTATATCAAAAAGTATGCAGTAGTTTTGTATTTTGCATTGGCATGTCTTATCAGAAATCATCGTTCTTTACTGCTCCAGTACAATATAGTCACATGTTAAAATGGAATTAACAGTTAGGTACTAAAGATTTTTACGGATGTAATATGTTTTGGGTAGACTTCTCAATAAGCCAAAAAAATTCTTCACTTTTCCTCGTAGTCAGGGGGAAAATGGGGGCACTTCTCTCCTTGGTCATTGTGTTTGCCTCCTCTACAAATTTCCAAAAGAAAATGTATGTATACTGAGGCGTTGGAAATGAATCGGCTCATAAAATCAACCTGAATATATGGTGGCATGTAAATGTTAATGACATCACAATGTCTTAAAACTAAGACATCATGCAGCTGAAACTCTGATTCGAATGGTCGTGATAGATGACTTCAAGATGTTTTATTTTTTAAATGTTTTCAATTTTTTTCTTTTTTCCTCAATTTTTATTACTTTTTTGCTGAAAATTTTTAATTTCCAAATTATTGTAACAATATTTTCATGTCGGTCAATTATTCTGTGATGGTTATATAGCGTAACAGAACAATCAAATACACAAGTTAGTAAAATGAGTGTATTAGATAGTAACTTTATAAAACATTAACCGTAATAAACGTCAAGAATTAAAAGAATTAGTTAGACTGTAAAAGAGTGAATACTTAAGAATGAATATAAGAGTACAAAACATGAGATTATATGGTATTTTGATTATAAATCTAAAGAGGAGGTTCAAGCAAATTTACAGAGTATTGGAGAAGGGTCTTAATATTTTTGGTTAATAGAAATATATGTACCTACATGGAATATGACCAATGGTCTCGTAAGAATATGACATAAAGTGGATGTTTACAAATAATTTAGTGGAAATTAGTATATATGCAAGATTGCAAAAATAGTATAAACAAGAAATGAGTTTATAGGTTTTGAGTAAACACAGTAACTGTTTATGTAGGAAATGATGTCATCAAGCAAGTCTTGACTTGTAGAAATGACCTGAAAATTTATGCGGAATAATAAGAGAAAATAGATTAAAAGTAATGATGATGATGACAGTTAAGAATACGAATTTGAGAAGTATTATGAAAAATACAAAAATATCATTACAGTTATATTATCGAAATAAAAGAAAAGTTATAATTGATTTTTTCCAACGTGCATTCCGTACCTATTCAATTTATAAGAAATTTACATATTTTTATTGGAAAGAAAAACAAAACAAAACAAACTCGAGAACATGAAATACGCTGCTATAAAAACAAATTATCAATAAGTTGTAAAATTGTTTAGAATTATATAGTTTTCTGGACTAAGAGGAACTTGAAAGTACTTCTCATTTATGCTTCTAATCTTTACAATATTTTTGAGACTGATGATATTTAAAACCATAAATGTGATTTTTTTTTTTAAATGAAAAATGATCCCTTATTCAGTTTTGAACCTGGGGTATTGTGTTGCCAATATTTTGGGTTTCTCAAAATAAAGTTACCTACATTTATAATAGAACAGGTATGTTAATCTTCAAATCATCACTGGGAACTGCACTTCTTAGCCCCCCCCCACCCACGACAAGGGCGGTAGGACCATCCACCAGAAACACGCACATAAAACGCAGCCACTGAGCACACGAAAACTGATTGCACCACCGTTCAGGTGGCTGTTTGGATCTGACGACGACGTCATTGTATTCACGGCTGTCTGTCTCCTGCATTTATAATTCAAGCCACGATCTTCTACGGCAATATTGGATAGGCCCACCAGGCTACAAGGAGTTTCCTGGTGCGCCTTTTCCCCAAGAAGTTTTTGGCGCCCTTTGCCTTTAAAACAAAAAACATTTCAATACTTCGAGTACAATTTAAAAAAAACAAAAAAACTCGTCTTTAAGGACTATGACTATTTTTTTCTTATACCAATATAGACATTGTTTTGGTAAAGGGGATCATTAGGGTCGTCATTGTAATAAAACAAAACTGGGCGCCCTTGCAAGGAGAAAAATTTGGCGCCCTTTATAGATTTTCCCGGTAAAAGAAAATAGCCTATCCAACACTGTTCTACGGTGAGATAATAGCAGGAAATGGGGAATAATCGCACATCCAGTTACGTAATTGTATTTTAGCCGACACCTAATCCACACGTACAAATACACACACACACACACACACACACACACACACACACGTACAAACGCATATAGTGTACACATAAACATGTTGTTGTCGCACGAGAGAAGACATAAACGAGGCCATCAAAGAATGGTCTCGTCGGGGTGAAAGTTATATGCTGAGAATATGAATGGTTGTTGCTAGAGATGAGATAAAAAAAACGAAAACAAAAAACAAAATAAACTAAAAAGGTGTTAAGGCCGTTTGCTACGCACAGGCACAGAGCTTGAGATTCGGCTTTTGTCGTACTAAAAAGTTGTACGAGGGTGGAAATATGGAATTTTATATTAATCCAGAAGAAAGAAGAGAAAAAACCACGAATAGGTATGTGTATGGGTGTGTGTACTCAGTCGATATATGTTTAGGAAATCCCGCGAGCCAAAAGCGGTAAAGAGGTTGTGAGGGGGTTGACACGGTGCCCCGGCCAGCTAATAGTGGGGATGCAAATCTTAGATGAACGACAATCAAAAAATGGTGACTAATGCAATTGCTCTCAAACTCGAATCCATCAGTAGTTCGAGTGTAAACACGATTAGATACAGTTTGGTTACCTCCGTTCGTCATTCGTGATAAATTAATTACTTCTTTTTTAAATAATTTTTGTTTTCGTCAATATAATTCGTTAATTAAGACACCTATTTGGAAAATATTTTGGCACATTTTAAACATTTAATTAGCTTAAAAAAAAATTTTTTTTTTTCATTTTTTTTCATCCTTTTCGTGATTTTGCTTTATATTTTTCCAATAAGTTACTGGTTTCGACGTGTTGGCGGATGGTTTGGTGTTAAATTTGCAGAATGAAGGTCGACGTTGACGACTGACTGCTATCAAAAAGTGTCCATTTGGTCGACATATTACCAAAAGCTGGAGGTAATTAATTAATAATTATTCAATTGATAATTAAATCGCGTTGACTTGACCGACGACTAGTGATGAGCAAAAACCAAACTAGAATGAATACCATGGTAGTCTGTCTTAGCCACAGTCTGGTATAATATCAGATTTTCTTTCTGTGTCTTGCAAAGTTGATTGTTGGGGTTTGTCTTGCTGTATTGCACAGTCAATTCTTGGTCTTAGAATCAGTCTTATTCACAAGAATTTTTCTTTTATGAATGGACACATCAAACTTAAACTTACTATTCATGTCCGTCCAAAATATACCAAAATACTACAACACCATTGAATGACCCAACAGCCGAGGTTGATACGGTAAAAAAGTGAGAATCTGAAGTTTTAGTTTTGGATACATTCTGTTCAAAATTGGTCCTCGGTTTTATCCAACAGTTTTAGTTCAGTGTTGATTCTGTGAAGAATAAAAACTTATAAAATAGATAACTATTAGAACAATTTTCTTCATAAAAAGAGAATGTGTTACAAACACGCTCATATCTTCAGAAAATAAGTTTTGATTGAAATCCACTCACCGAGCCGCGTCAAGAAATTTAACACTTTTGAAGAAAAAAATTTTTTTCCAAGTTCTATTCCCGAAAATCGAATAGCCTTTACAAAGGACCGGCGTCGCAATATTCTGAATTATCAAACAGGCAACTTTACAAAATGGTTAAAGTACTGAAATTTTTGCCATATCGAACAAATCTAATACGGCGAAAGAAAAAACTTAAAACACAGAAAAAAAAAGTTGGTGAGAAGAAAAGAGCCATTTTTCGCCATTTAAATGATTTTGAAAAAAAAAAGTCGCATCCTACATCATTAATATTCTTACTGTTCCCTACAGATACAGTTGAATGTTCCTATACACATAATGTTCGTTTAACTTATGTTGAATAAATATTTACATATGTAACATTTAAGATCTTTAAATGATAACTTGTTAGCCATTTTTCCAGCATTTTAGGCATTTAAAAAAAATATATAGTTGTTAATAATTCAACAAGAAAGACTCGATAAACCATCATAGTTTTCTACATAATTATATAGTAATTTAATCAATATGTTTACAAATGAGTATTAACTGACTTTGGTTCATTGGATTTTTCCCTGTAAAATAAAAAGGCCCTCGGTGATAATTATAGAATAGAATTTAGAATGTGGCCAAAAATCTCAAATAAATGCCTACCTACCTACCTACTTATTTTATATCTATTGAATATTCAATCACAACAGTTTCCTTAACATTGTACCATTTCCTTACAATAACATTTTTCTGATAGTTTTGATTAATAAAATTAAACCTAGAAAAAATTGCAGATTTTTTCATTTTTCGAGATTCAGGTACTTCAATTTTTTTCTATTCCAGTCCAAAAATGTCTTCATTATTTCTACCGTTTTATTATATTATAGGACGAAGAATGTAATTGAAAAATCGGTTTTATGTTTTTTTTAAAAAAAAAAACCTATTACACAAAAATTAAGCTACATCCATCGGTCGGTGGGTAAGAAGATAGCTCTTATCTCCCAATCTCCTTGCAAAACCACTATTTACACACCAAGATTGCGAACCTTAAAGAGTTTGATAATTAATTTTTTCTCAAGTTTTGTGTTTGTTCTTACTCAAGAACAGCTAACTCTTGGCCTTATCCTTGCATAGTGTGCTCTTGATCTATGTCTTGATTCTGAAGGTTTGATAAAAGGGGCAAGACTGAGAACAATTGTGCTCATCTTTACTGACGATGCGTAGGAGAACATAAAATGAAAATTTCAAGGCAAACATTAAAGGTTAAAGAGAGCGAAAAAAATAAAAAAACAAAATGAGAATACACCCGTCAAATTCCAACAAACAGTATTCATAAATTGGATTTTCGAAAAACTGTAGTACAAATAATTAATTCTAAACAAAGCTGCTAGGCCATAGAAAAAATTTAAGTAAAATACAAATTTTCCAGCAGAACAAGTTTGACCTCAAGTCAACTTCAAAAGGGACGTGACAATTGAAGACTAAAAACTTACGAACGGCTACAGAAATATTGGACAAAATTCAAATTGGCAAAGTAATAAATGAGTTACATTATTTACATTCAATATTGTGGGTGCTTGTAACTTTTACGATTGAAAATTATGCTAGACAATAAATTATAATATGCTGAAGACATTAAATTTGAACGAGTTTCACAGCAAGCCAACAGATACTCGTACCAGTCAAGGACTTTTTTTTTTTTTTTTCTGAAAAAGGATTGGGTTTAAATTTAGGAAAAAAAAATCCTCTTCATTAAAATAATTTTGTAATTTTTTTGCTAGAAAGAAATTTCAGTCACTTTTTAACATGATTGTGCTCTTTTGTGAAGGACTACACATGTAAGAAAAAGTAATTTGTGAAAAATCAAGAAGGTTGGATTAAGTATCACGCTTTCCAAACCAACAATAAAAGGGAGTAAAAAAATTGGCATATTGAAATGAACATTAAGAAGTTTTTACAATATACTATAGAATAACGATATTACTTATATTTGTAAAAACTTGAGAACATAACGATTTATTAATCGAAGATTAATTATTTCTCTTACCATAAAAATTCATGATATTTCAAATATCTATACCTACAGAAGGTTTCATAGTTGAGTTTAAGAAAGAAAATTTCAATTTTCAAATTCAGATTAAATTAACCTGATTTTAAATTACAGAATTGTTCCTGTTTGGAAGGGGAAACAGTTTGTTGTAGAAAATTTAATTAAAAAATTTTTTTTTATTGTAAAAGAACGTGAGTTGACAATGCAACGAGAATCAACAGGTTTTATCGATTATCTTACACACTGTAAAAGCTATCGTAGTTGTAGGTTGGATGGCTTTTAATATACTTCAGCAACTGCAACACAATTCCCCCTTCGATACGTCAGTTTTATAGCTATCAACCACAAATACCATTCCTTCAGTTTCATAAAGATTTTGAGAATTATTTATTCATTTTTGAATAGGTAAGTGTGTTTTATGGTATAGAGAGTTTACAAGTAGAAATATGATAGCAGTTTCCAAAAGCAGAAATCACTGGAATGCATATATCTACCTACAACTGGATAAGGACAATTTCACATAACAAGTGTAACTGACTGAACCCTAGAGAATGCCTACCAAATTAAGAAAAAATCGGTCATTCAACCCCCCCAAAAAAAAAGATTCAAACGCTTCTAGTGATTGAAGTTGATTTTAGTCAATGCTCATTATAAGCTTTTATTTTATTCATTTCCGCGATTTTAAAATGTACCAATACTGCAGCCAACATTCCGAAACAAAATAATATTTAATTCGCATGAAGCTAAAGCCAAAAAAAAAAAAATAAAAGCTTATTTTTTTAAAATTTGTTTTTAACCTAATTAATTTTTATCATATGGACGATAGGGTGGTTGGGGAGAACTATCCTCCTGTCCTCAGTATTACTGCACGTCTTCAATTTATTACAATTTCAAACTACTTACTAGAATTGATAATAATGTTAAAAAAAAAAAAATCGTGGAACCATAACTACATTTTTCTTTATTTTTTTCATTTCATTCCTCACACGCGAGCAAATATTAGTTACGGTACGTAAATGCAAAAGTAAGTGAGATAGAAAAAATGTAGAGGGAAAACATAAAAAAAAGTGAAAGTAACAACACATGTTTTAAAGCTAATACCTTACGTCTTATTTCTGCGACCGACGGTCTCGTAAGCAGGCTGTTTATCGAATTGGTTACCTACTTAAAACTGGTTACATAATTTATTTTTTGTTTTTCTTTTGCTCTTCCAAAGAGATTTATTCGTAAAGTACGGGGTTTGTAGTGCCATCGTCTGTAGTGCGGTTGTTGTCAACACTTTACCACTGAAAGCAGAAGTCTACACTCGAGAGACGATTATTAGGTAGTCGTTCGTAAGTACTTGCAATTTTTCGTTTTATGACCGATGGAAATTTTCGCCACTAAAGAGCTCCGATTCATATTATGAATGGGCGGATATTGAAAGGGACCAATTTTACTAAAAATCAAAAATGACAGTTCTATTTGACCCCAGTAAGATGCGTAGTTTTTCCAGCAATAGTCACAAAATTTGGAACAAATATCGATTAGCCATTATCCTGACAAACTTGCTTCCAAAATTGGTTGCAATTGGCTTTATAGATCATACCTTGAGGCAGTCGAAAGGGTTAACCTCTTGTTAACACGATCAAGATCGCAATTCTTGTCCAATAGTCACAAAATTTGGTACAAACATTGCTTTAAAAACAAGAACCAGACCTACTGAATTTGGTTTAGATTTGTCGGTTTGTGTTCTCGTTATTTGCTATTTATCGTGATTTTTTGTGATTGCTTATTCATTTTTTTCTGTTTTTTGATCGAAATAAGATTTATTTAAAAAAAAAAAAAAAAAAAAAAAAAACGTCAATTTTTTCCCCTCGCAAATTTTAATCCAGTCAACATAGAGCTCACAAAGCAGTTCAGGAGGGAAATGTTTTGGATAATTTTTTTGACTTTGAAAATTAGTTTGGAGGTGCTTGGGAGATGAATTTACGACGAGCCCATGAGTCTCTGAAGTGAGTTCATTCTAGGGCATCCCAAAATGTGCTGGTTTCGGTTTTTTGCAAATATCTCGCGAATGATTGGTTACAGGCTTAAAATAGTTCAGTACAAAAATATAGTTGATAAAAGTTTATACAATAAAGATACAATTCAATTTTTTTCCCTCTCTCTAACAGTTTTCGAGAAATTAGCTTATCAAAAGAGCAATGATTTAAAAGTTACAAGGCCGTGTTTATCACAAAATGAGGGGTAAAAACGTTTGAAATTTTCATTTTTCCGAATAGTATGTTCTACGTTGACTATAAAAAATAAAATAAATTTCGCATTCAACGTCCGAAACGGTCTTCAACACGTTTTCCAACTGAACGGCACCAAAATGTTACGTTAGGTACCACATTAATCTTCTATCATGCTAACCTTTTTCAACCAACATGAAGATACCGGAAGATCACAAATTGCTGTTTCATTTCTTAACGTAGGTACGTTTAAAAAACAAAAAACATTACATCAAACTGACTTTTACAATGATTAAACCTGAATGCACGAATACAAACTTCAATATCGCTGTCTACACCAATAAGATATAAATGCTTTTTCTCATATGCAGTGCGAATAACCTTGAGTTATTTGTTTGCTAACGCACATCTATGCATGCATGGGCTCAAAATCAAACAAATTGGTTCCTGGAACATGAATTTTCAGGCACGCTTTGTGACGTTTTCACATTCGCTCGCAAAAAACAAAAGAACAAAAAACCAAGTACTAAATGAATACCATGTAGGTATTCTTGGTAAATTATTGTGCGTTCGTTGATGCAAAGAAAAAAAAACTCTGGCAACGATACAGTGCCTTTTACAAAGTATGGTTATCAAAAAACGTCCAATTTGAAACCAAATCGATAGGTAACAAGTTTGTAGGCTTTTTAAATTAATGACTGTACCTACTAAATTTCATTGTAATTGATTGAAAATAACGCAGTTTAGGGCACCAAATCAGAAAAAGATTTTAGGGATACGCAAAAAAAATTAGTAGCATTTTTGAACAGATCGAAGTAAACAGGTACCTCTTCAGTTGTGGAAGAAAATTTTTTGGACGTGTTTTCTGATTCAGGGGACTTACTTGGAGGTGTTTGAAAATGAATATACTCAAAGTCCTGGAATCTCCGAGATGAGTCAACTCCAGAGCATCCCAAAATGTGTACCTGGTTTCAGTTTTTCGAAAATATCTCGCGAATGGTTGGTTACAGACTTAAAATGGTTATGTAAGTAAGAAAATATAACTGATAAAATTTTCTACAAAAAATATGAAATTCATCTTTTCCCTATCTTTCAAAGCTGCCAATATCTTGCGTTTTTAAACATACAAATCGAGAATAGAGTTCCTCGATTTTATTTATTCTCGCACAACCACTTTACACGGATAGCACTAATCGAATACTACATTTAGACCGCGGGATTAATTCGTACGAATTTTGTTTGAAAAATATTAATATCTGGCTTACTGAACTGCTCACAAAAACTAGTTCACCGAAAAACTACATTTTTGTAGGGGCAAAAAAACTGAATTTTCAATTTTTTCCCAACTCCGTTCATTTTGAGAATGCGCCAAAAAAGGTCATTCAATTTTTTTTTATCTCACCCAGAAATACCATTTTCCAAGGTCAAACATTGTATTCTGCTGATTTGCATTTATGTTGTCGTCGATTGAAAATTTCAATTTTTCAATACCATTGAAAATGATAAGACATATTGAAGGACGTTTTTGAAATTCACGATAGCCGACAGACTTTTATTACCTTTTAACGAGAGAAATGACATAAGAATCTTTAAATTGTACCAAAATCTCAGGCATTTGAGCCTCCGCGCCGTGAATACACCGAATGATACTTCCCGCCATACAGGGTATTGGAGAACATCTCGGCGACCCAAATGTACGAAAGAATACTTCCTACATTACACGGAAAAAACGAAATTGATGTTGTTTATCGATATACTGGGTGGGATGTTCACTTTATTATTTCGTTATAGCACAATATACAAGCAAATTTGGTTTCCCTGACTTGAAAAGTTCCCAACGGGTATTTTTGCAACGCACTGAGAATAGCTTCGCAGAATAAAAATTTAACGAGGAATCGAATGGTACAACTGTAAAGGTGATATTTATCAGTATTGAAGAAAATATTAGCATAATTTATGATAGATGTGCCCACTTTTTGAAATGAGCTCGAAAGTATTTTTCACTACATGGTTTTTATGTCTGTCACACAACAAAATTTTGAATTTGTTTCCCTGGAATCTGATGACTGAAGGCTAAAGCTAAAATTGGGTATAAGGTATTTCTTCAGGAAAAGATAGTAATAAGGAAAAATTTTAGGTATTCTAAGAACGTTGGGAGAAATAAAAGGTCTAATAGAGATAGTTAATTGTTACAATTTCAAATGGTAGTT
Source organism: Ericerus pela (assembly GCA_011428145.1). NCBI lineage: Eukaryota > Metazoa > Arthropoda > Insecta > Hemiptera > Coccidae > Ericerus > Ericerus pela. The sequence continues at coordinate 39,236 of WOFM01000254.1, forward strand.
CGCCATTCCAGTTTGAGATATATTTGAAATAATTTCACTGAGAACAATATTTTACCATTTCAAAAGATAATCTTCGAAAAATTCAACAAAATCACTCCTATCAGACGTATTGTAAATCCTATCTCCATAAAAATTGGTAAGTATTATCCTTGATTTAAAGTACATACATATATAAAATTTCAGGTGAATCGATTAAAAATTGCGACCTGTACGCTGATCAATAGAATATGCATATAAACTGAACTACCGGAAGGATCATGTGTCTGATCCGGACAAAAATCTATAGGGTTCTTCCTTAGGTGGATCCAAATACATGTTTTAAAATTTTGAAATCATCACGCTTTTTTTTGTCATATTACTGGGGATTTTTCTTTTTAGGGTGGCTTTATATTTCTTCCATGTTTCTATAATACGATACTGACACAAAGCTCAGCTTACTCGCCGAACAACACATCAGTTTTATTCATTTCAAATTTTTTGTACTTTGATATAAGCCAATATTTTGATGCTACGTACATCAATCATAAAATGATGAATTAGTTATTTGTTGTAACGTGGCTCTGGGGGCTGCGGTACAGCTCTCGGAGAATATGAGTATTCAACGAATATTTCCATTCACAATTATTTATTAAAATTATTTGTTACACCCCATATCATCTATCATCGTATAACACATTCCTGTGGATATACTCCTGACCCCATATAGGAATGTTACACTGTCCATCTCTCTCATACACTATCATTGTCTTTGTCACAAAAATTCTTTGGCACAAATTTACACACACTAAGAAACAAGTCAGAATTCAAAATTGCCTAAATATAGCCTTAATTACAAACATTCATACTTCGATGATGTTCTAGAACTATTTATCACAAACCCTCCTATTGTCAGTAGATCCCACCATTACAAATTCCTTAATTGTATTAACTGGTTCAAAATTTAGTTGTTAATTTCATTGATCCAAATTTACTGGAAGATCACTTGATAAAGGTATCAGTCTGATGATACTGCAATGTAAGTTAAATCAATTTCAAATGTAACCAGAAATATATTGAAAAACATTGAATTATTATTTTCTGAAATACTCTGAAGTACATGCAGGGGTTTTCCAAACGGAGGTGTATGAAGTGTACTATCAAGAAATTTTGAAAAACAAAAAAACTTATAACAAAAAATACCTGAAAAAATTTTTTAATCACTTTGCTCGAAAAATTATTTGAACAAAACTTTCAAACAAAGAAAAGTTCTTACTCTAAAGTTTTTTCATAACACCACTGCTCAAGTGTATGACCTTTGAGTTCAAATTTTCTCTCTACAGCCCCGATCATAAATAAAAATTTTATTAAATTTTATAGCTATTGATTACAAATTACCAAATCTAGAGACCATCGATGTGGACGTACCTACAGAAAGTACCATCCGGCTGATTCCCATCAAAATTGATATCATAGTAGAATAGGAATACAATCAATATCTCTTCCAAATTCAGTAGCTATTGATTGGAAATTAAGCATTGTTACAAAATAAGGACAAAATAGCCATACCGAAAATATCGTTTGGCCAATTCGCAGCAAAATCTGTAGGTCTTTTCATGTGATAAATGCTTACATTCGTACTAAATTTTGTAACTATCGGACAAAAATTTCGGTGCAACAAGAAAATCGTGAATATATATATATACTCATTACGAATTTGAGCTTTTAATGTCAAAAGTTTCGGGGTGAGGAGGTCAATATATGAAAAAAAAGGCCTATTGGCCTCCATCCATAGGTTGTTTGAAGAGATACGAATTAATATGAAGGTTCTCATCGAAAACGTACATACAAATAGAGATACCTATTTGGTCCACAAAGAACCGTATGGTAGGAAAATTTGCCACCCAAAATGTAATATTGTCCTCTATAGTATGCAGAACACGGTAAGTTGTACAAATTACACCACTACCTTCTCATTCACATTTATTAAAGAATCCATATTTATATTCACCTGCAACGGGCCCAAAACCAGGGAGGGCCAGCGGTGGAAATTCCCCCCTGGCTGCGCTATTTGCCCACCTGGAAAAATTTGACTTTTTTTTTTCCAGACGTATTGCAGAAAATAAAGTTGGGGTTTGGAAAAAATAACAATTAGAAGTATTTCAAACGTATGTAAAAATCTTACCTTCCTGGTCTACAGTTTGCCCCCTTGAAGATTCAGTCTAGTTACAGGCCTGCGAATATAGAATCCTCGTTAATGAGGGTCCTGCTGATTCGTTTGCTGCTGGAGGATATGGAATTTTGAAATCGTAATCATTAATTTATTGTTTATTTTTATTTCCCATCTTTTCTTTGGGTAAAGAATGGAAAAACTCATTTTCCACCGCTTCAATATTTCGGAAAACAACAACTTTAAGGATTTAAAAACTTCCCATAAGTTTAAGCGAAAAATTGTAAAATTTTTTCCAAATTTTGGACAGTGAAAATTTCAATTTATCATTGAATGTTACAAATGCACCGAAAAATGCATAATAGTTCATTAGTTGTGTAATCTTGCTCAAAAATGTTACACAAGCTATGGTTATCGGTCTGTCGGAGTCTGTTTAGGATCAATTGCTCGAATCATTATTTTCCACCATATACTTACCTACAGAGGAGAATTTTGATAGTTGGAATTTGTTTTGAGTGGTAAAAAATTCAAGTAATTCGCATTTATGCGACATAATATGGTGAGCTGAAAAAAATGAAGTGAACATTTGCGAATAAGTACCTATTTCCTGCATCGTTATCATCGTGGGTAGACAATTGGACTTTGCTGCAGCTATTTTAGCTGTAATTCATCGCCAATGTGTCGATATTGTTTCTTATCTGAAAGTAAAGTTGGTTTGTATTTTTTATAAGCTTTTACTGCACTAGTGATGTGTTGTTCCATCTGGAAGTACTTTCAACAAACGACTCTTTAAGAGGAATGACTCTGAGTCATTCCCTTTGATGAAAGGAACTAGTTCCACCAATTTTTTTTTCTCCTCCCGTTTCATTTTTCATTCTTCTTCTTGTTCAGACGTTCACTCGTATAAATTCAGTTTACTTACTTACGTATGGTTTTACCCTTTTACTTCTAGTTCTAGTTCAGTGAGTATTATGTTGTTATCATTTACCATATCAAATAAAAATTATTCGTATTTCGCAGCAATTACTCAATTATAGTAAAATAAACGAAATAATCCTAAAGAAAATGTGATTATTTGATTCTGAATTTCTATACTGTACTGAAAATTTTCATCAAATTGCCATTGCCGATAAGTTACATTGTAATTTTGATAAAATGATAATTCAACTAATCCAGTTCCCACTTTTCAAACTTCAAGAATCAAGAATGATGATAATCAGCTTAAAGCTTGCTTTAGCCTGTATCAACAATGTTTATTAACATTATACAGTACACTACCTTCCATTCATTTTTTTCTTCTCTTTCCTTTCATTCCAACATTTCCCACTTTCATTCAAGGACAACTGACTCATTTCATTTTTTGTAAACCTGAGGAACTAAAGGAACTAATGAATTACTTCCAAGAACTACTTCCATTCACGGAGTCGGAGACATGGAAGTAGATCCATAAAAGGAACTAAAATTCCCACCATTATACTGCACTTACTATCGCTAGTTCATGTATGTTCACTACCAACAGCGCCACTTGTCATTATTACTCTTTATAATCACTAGCACAGCACCTCAATACCGCCACTGTTTTATGGTGTTGTCAACACCAGCAAAGAATAAAAGTATATTAAAAATTTCCTTTTTGTTACTTGTTAATTGTTTATTGGAGACGAAACGAAGTATTCTTCCCAATCACGAGAGAAAAAAACTGAAAAATATTCTAATTGTAGATTTTTGTCCTTTCTTTAATGCGTCAGAACATGAAAAAAAAATTTCAAGTTGAGAAACTAAGAAACCTATCTACGGAAGTATTTATCTGTTGCAGTGTTTATAAATATTATAATTTTCCCTACAAAAACGTTTAATTTTTAAAACTTCCTGTGCGTGTGCTTAAGTCTGATCAAATATTCTCCTTTTTTCTTTCCTTCTATCTGCCCCATAGTTACCATTTCCATTAATGAACTAGGGCTTAGTTTACCGGGCTTTTCTCGGATGAGTAGCTGTACACTAAAAAGTAAAAAATCATATTTTGAATTCAATATCTAGGTTCGAAATACATTAAATTAAATATGATTCAAGATTCAATATGAAACATCTTCTGTACGTTGTGTTTATCGTTAATCAAAAATTTATGATAGACAGATTGTAATAATTTGGTGACACTCGTTTCTCGGTTTAACAAAGGATTAAAACGTTAAGACTATTTAGAAGTGACAACCTCTTCTTTTTCTCTCCAAAAAGTAAAACTATGAAAGCCGAAGTAAAATAAGTAGGTAATGTAAATTTTTGATACCCTACACTTAATTTCGTAGTTTTTCAATTTTTGGGGAAGTTAGGTTCATTTAATTTTTGATTTTTTCCTTCAACTATAATGCTTATAATAGGGCAGAAAGATTTTCGAAGAATTTTGCGAGAGAAACTTACTGGTTTTTTCCAACCTCGAAAATCGATTTGAAAGTTATGCCGTTTTACTTAATATGGGGATGCAATTTTAATTCTTCTTAGCACAGTAGGTATTTAGTTTGTAATTTTCATTCGAAAATCATAAAATTTTAAACGAGCACTATTATTATAACAAGAAGAAGACCATTTCAATTTGGTACATATCTGGGAGATGGTATTTCCATTGTCGTACCAATTTTGGAGGTTTAATTGCTCTAAAATACGAAGTTTTTCGAGCAATAGTCACAAAATTTGGAACAAATATCGATTAGGCACTATCCTGACAAACTAGCTTCCAAGTTCGGTTGCAATTGGATTTATAGATCATACCTTGAAACGGTCAACTGCTTGTTATTCAATATGAAACATCTTCTGTACGTTGTGTTTATCGTTAATCACAAAATTTTATGATAGACAAATTACAGATCAAGGGAGGGGGAAGGTTCAGATTGCCACCTACGACATTTCTTTTTTTGGATTCTTGCTTTTAAAATTTTGAAAAAAAAATGTAGTAATAAAAGTGCGACAGTGGATTTCGTAGAAACTAAATTTATCAAATTTTTCTAATTGACTAGCATAAAAAAGTCATAAAATATTTTTTTGGCCCCCCTCAAAGAAATCCTAGCTACGCCACTGACCTGCAAAGCCACTTTTTTTGTTTGTTCCTCCAGAGAACGAACTAGTCGAGTTGAGAATAAATTAAAATAAACGAATGCACTGCGTACCATTACATCATCGAGTTAAAAGAATCATGAATCAACTTTTTTCTTTTCTTTTTTTTTCGTTAATTATCATTTATTATTCTCAAGATGTGAAGGTCACTGTTTCGAGCGCAAAATACTACACCAATTTTTAGAGTAATTGAGTTTCCAACGAGGCAATTTGTAGAAATTTAAAATTAATTTAAAATTTTACAAATTTAATGACAACAAAGTTTCGCAACTGTAGTAATTTTGTACTCGCCTGATTTTGAATAGAAATTGTTAATTTTGGTTTGCATTGCAAAAAGTACATGCATGTAGTACCTACAGTCATCAGCTCATGGTCTAATGCAATTCACGCAAGGTAGTGAAATTATTTCAGTTTCCCTTCACTTTTCATAGGTCATTTTCCTCGCATAAAACTGGTTTTTATGTTCCTTCTGCAGTAATGACAGAATTAATGTCCTAATGCTTCGAAAAATTTTTTAAATATTAAGCAAAAAAAATAGTGGTATGTGTAAATGTAGAATATGACGTTTTGTAGTTTTTTCCCCACTTTGAAAGTAGGTATCTCCTTCAAATAATAAGCCAACCACCACCGCCTTAGACAATGAATAGGCAGAGAAAGAATGAAAGTGTCCTAACGGATTGAAAAATGTAGAGACATAGGAAAGGGGTTCAGCTTTCTTTTTTTTTTTTGTATTTTCGTTTTGACAATTACTTGAAACGGGAGAAAAACAAAAATGTTTTTTCCAACACCCAACTGAAAAATGTGTTTCTTGGTACGCATTTACTGAACAAAAAGTAGGGAATTTCAAAATGATGAAATGATGAGAGAAAGTGTGATTGAGCGCATGCGCAACTTCAATTTGACTTTCTTGCACGGCTCACATTTTTGTTGAAAATAGTCGAATTTTTTTTCTTTTTGTAATGAAAAAAAAAAAAAAAACAAACAAAACGATAATATTATTAATTTATGATCTCATTCCAGTAAAACTGATTTGTTGTAATGCTTTTCTTGCGATGGACCAACAATTTAAACAAAAAAGTAAAATTATCATTGAATTATATAAAAATTAATTATTTTATTTTAATTTTATTTATCGTTAATTTTTTTTTTCTTGAATGGAGGGGTGTCGGGACCGCGTGTTGTAAATTTTTGTTTAAAAAAAGTAAAATTATTAATTATATTTATTTCTAAAAATAAATTTTTTTCGTGATTTGTTTTTTTTTTACGGGGTTGTTGCAGAAATAGTATAACACATGTGCGAAGAGGTGACTGCTACGAATGCGAAATTTGTTACACGAGCCATTGAAAATTTCACACTCATAGCAAAATCACCTATGTATACTTACTTTTCGCACATGTATTACAAATAACGATTACAATCATCATTCAAAAGCTTTCAGGTAGGTAAGTATAAATAGTTATTTGTGGAACAAGTGCGAGATCAGTAGGTGTTTTCTACATATTCGCATGTGATTCATACACTATTTTTTATGATATTTGTCCGAAAAAAAGATACCTATATGAAAAGAGAAAATAAAAGTAGGATATTATACTTTTTTGAACGAGTATGAAATAATTCTATAAAAAGTAGATAACACATTAAGTAGGCAAAATCACAAGTGTGCATGTGCAGCTTAAACTGCAAGGAGTGGCGACGAAAAATTTGAATGAATTTGACAGTCGAATGAAAAAATTCTTACTTTTTGGCGCTTCTTTAAAATTTGACTGTTTACATACGTCCATTGCTATGGTCGATATCATAAAAAGAATAATTTTGCAAATCCCATCGAAAAACGTGGTAGCAAAACCAAAAATAGTTATTTGTGATACAAGTGCGTAAAGTAGGTGATTTTGATACGAGTGTTATCGTTTGAGGCGCAAATCGAAGGTGAGTGACGCAAAATTTAATTATCTAAACCAGTCCCAATCTACGTATGCGCAAAAATTTTACTTTTCAACATTGGTGTAAAATCTGGCAAACTGTCTTACTTCACTTGGAGTTAATACCCACAAAATTGTTTTTTTTTGTGGTTGGTGTTGCAAAAAATAAAAAAATTGTTTCATTGATTCGAGTGAGAAACGTGCAAAAAGTAGGCAAAATCAAAAGTATGCAATGTAGTGAATAATGCAAAAATTAGTAAACGAATTTGCAAGTGCAATTTCGTACTTTTTGCACACTTTCACCGTACAAAAGCGTCAAGTTTTAGTTTTGTGTTTTAGAAAAGTCATTTTTGCGAATCCCTTCCCCTTTTTGAATCTCTGTATTTTAAATTGCGAAAATCTAGATAATTTCACCCCATTTGGAACATACAGGCATTTTAAAAGTTGGGAAAGTGACGATGCAGGATCTCAAACTCACAACTTTTTGATTGCAAAGCTGAGAATCAAACCACAGATTTTCATGAACTACGGTCGAGAATCTCAGTTCCTAACTTTAATCTTTTCACAGTTTATTAAGCACTTCTCAGCGTGTTGAGTTTGTAAAACTTCCGAAAAAATTTCAAAATAGGTGACTTGATAGTTGACTTTAAACTAAAATATTGTTTACGACTAGGAAAATAATTTTCTCTCGATCTTCTACATCAAATTGTATTTCTATTGCACGGCGTGGTTTCACAATACACCTGAATTACACAACACTATGATTAGAGAAATCGCACAACATAGAAAATATCCAGGTACAATATTTTCCAAGATACTTCATTGTTTTCTCCTTCAAAGTACCATGAATCATCAAGAAACCATAACTTGAATTAGAAAAAATGTAATCAAAACGCAGAACGATACGATACTAAGATGGTAGCAATCAAAATTCAATTACATTACTCTCACGAAATAGTTGCTAATAGAAGCACTTATGTACCAACGCACCATCTCATTTAACAATGAAAAAAAAAACAGCATAAAATTTACGAATGAGTGTTAATTTGAAATGTTTTTGTAGAAACGAAAAGGTAATTTATAAAAATAGAAATTATATCACTCAAATGGTGCAGAATTGCCTGTGGTTGCTAAAATGGTAAGGTATGACATTGAAGTAAGTCTTTTCGATTTAAAATGACGAAATGCCTCATATTTTTGTCAATACTTCCCAACTGCGGGACTCTGCAGACTACTTTATAGCATCACTCAAATGAAATAAGTATTTAAGCAAGTTGACAGAAGGGTTTGATGGTAATATCCGTTTTTACTTCTGGTAGCATTCGAGTTCGAACTGTCTTAAGGGTATATAGTTCAGTAAACAAATAGAAAGTTCTTAACCACTCAATTTTGCTCCAAATCATTTTGAATTTTTTGCATTAATTTGATTTGGTTGTTTGTCATCATGGTTGTCGCTTTTAAAGAAAGGTATTTAAAAATCGGTTCAATTTTTGACATTACCATACTAAAAATAGGTAATTTTCCCTTCGGAATTATGCCAAACGTCAACCAAAAAGACGACCTTTGAGAAGAATATCCCAAAAATTTAGGTTTTCTCCTTTAAAATTCACAGAGTAAAACTGGGAGAGAGAGAAGTATGTTTCGTACCAAAAAACTGTGAATTACTCAGACCGCTAACTGTTTCCAGACTTTTCTTCTTCCAATCCCCCCTTCTAGTAAGAGGAAATCTGTCGATCAAACAGCTGAACTTCCTTTTCACTCTTTCCTAATGTAAAAATGTTTAGTTTAAAAACTTAGAAACTACACCTTTAAAGCTCATTACATGTAGGTATCGAGCTGAAAAGGCCATAGATTAATTGTTATTATCTTATCCAAGAAAAACACATGCCATTTTCTACCATTACATGTGATATATCCCATAATTCCCCCTTCGATACGCCAGTTTTATAGCTATTAACCACAAATACCATTCCTTCAGTTTCATAAAGATTTTGGGGATTTATTTATTCATTTTTGAATAGGTAAGTGTGTTTTATGGTACAGAGAGTTTACAAGTAGAAATATGATAGCAGTTTCCAAAAGTAGGAATCACTGGAATGCATATACCTACCTACAACTGGATAAGGACAGTTTCACATAACAAGTGTAACTGACTTTAAACACTAGAAAATGCCCAACAAATTAAGAAAAAATTGATCATTCAATCCCAAAAAAAGATTCAAACGCTTCTGGTGACTGAAGTTGATTTTAGTCAATGGTAATTTTTATCATATCGATGATAGGGTTGTTGGAAAGAACTATCCTCCTGTCCTCAATACTACTGCACGTCTTCAATTTATTACGATTTTTAACTACTTAGAAGAATTGATAATAACGTTAAAAAAAAATCATGGAACCATAACAAAATTTTTTCTTTATATTTTTCATTTCTTTCATCACACGCGAGCAAATAATAGTTACGGTACGTAAATGCAAAAGTAAGTGAGATAGAAAAAATGTCGAGGGAAAACAGAAAAAAAAGTGAAAGTAACAACAAGTTTTAGAGCTAATACCTTACGTCTTATTTCTGTGACCGACGGTCTTGTAAGCAGGCTGTTTATCGAATTGGTTACCTACTTAAAACTGGTTACATAATTTATTTTTTGTTTTTTTTTTATTCTTCCAGAGAGATCTATTTGTAAAGTACGAGGTTTGTAGTGCCGTCCTTGTCAACACTTTACACCTGTAAGCAGAAGTCTACACTCCAGAGAAGATTATTAGTTGTTTGTAAGTACTTACAATTTTTCGTTTTATGACTGAAGGAAATTTTTGCCGCCAAAAAGCTCCAATTCATATTATGAATGGGCGGATATTTAAAGAGACCAATTTTACTAAAAGTCGTACCTAGCATTTTTTTGAGGATTAGAATATGATTTGATTTATTATCTTTTTTTTTTTATTCGAATAAAGCAGGTGGATTCGTGGATTCAAATCCAAATTCGAATCCGATTTCTCAGTTCAGTGGGTATTTTTTTTTGTATAAATAGAAACTACTGTACGAAAAAATCAAATTTCATTGATCTAACATTCAAAATTGAATACACATTTTGCTTTTTCAAAAAGTTTCAAAATTCAAACAAGTCAGCATGATTTTCAATTCCCATTCTTTGAAGCAAAAACCAAAACGAATCCTTGATTTTTGGAAAATCATTCAAAAATTTTGGATTTGTCGAATCTGGTAAACCGATTCGAATAAAATTCACGAATCCAGTATATTTTTTGGATTCGAATCACTGATAAGAATCCAATTTGTTAAAGTGGATTCGAATGGATTCGCCAAACTACAGAAACTGATTCGAATCCTGATTAGAATCGGACTAGATTCGAATCATGCTCAACCCTGATACCAACCTACGCACCAAATTTTTCCTCAATTTAAAAAGAATTACTCCCCCTATCAAGTTAAGAAGGAGGAGCTAAGAAATAACACAAAATAGGTGTCATGTATGAGCTGTGTGTCCAATTTGCACAAAATTTAATTGCATAAATCTGCGGTATAGAATGTATCTACACAATATTCAGCCTTATTAGCTGAAAAATACAACAGTAATTGTGTACTTTTCATTAAGGTGGATTTTGGGTGCTTGAGATTAATTAATGAAGAAATAGGAAGGAATCAAATTTGTACCTATATTAAATTGAGTCAGACAAATATTTTGTTTGAAAAACTTTTCATTATGTTTCATAGGTTTAGAGATTTTTCAGAAAAATTAATTTTGGTGAGGTTCAAAGCCCCCTAAAAAAATTACCTCAAGAGGTATGGAGGGAATCTTCATATGATGTTGAGGGGACCACACCTAACAATTTTTGGGAAAAACCATTTGTTAGAGAAAAATGTTTCTATTATCTCATATGTATCTAATTTTTAAAATTTCACTTTTTCGATGAGGATGAGGTTTTTTCTGAGAGAGGTCATCTTAAGAAGGTTTCCTCAGAAACCCAATGAGATCACCGCACCCCTGTTGATCTATTTTATTAAGATATTTCTTAAACCTCTTTTGTTCTAGTTTTTAAAAGTTCCCTCAGCCTTAAATGTTAAATCTCTCATCTTTGCTCAATTTTTTTTTAAATATAACGTTCTGATAATAAAATTTTCATTTTTATTAACTACTTTTTACGATTATACAAGAAAGAACCTTTGTTGAATTTGATTTAAACTTTTTTTTGGCTAATATTATTACAGGGGCTCTCACTTTCTTTGTTGATGTAATTTTTATGATTTTTTGTTTGAGGAAATTATTTTTTTCTAAGAATTCCTTTATTACTTTTGTTTTTTGTGTCATTTTTGTTGACTATGATATTTTGTTTGAGGAAATTCTTTTTTTCTCAAAATTCCTTTTATTACTTTTTTTTTGCGTCATTTTTGTTGACTTTATGATTTTTTGTTTGAGGAAATTCTTTTTTTCTCAAAATTCCTTTTATTACTTTTGTGTTTTGAGTAATTTTTGTTAACCATTTGGTGTTCCTATGGCCAAACTTGAATCAAATATACGTTAAGTTTACTTTTCACAATTTTATTATGTAAAGGGTCACAAAGACTCAACTTCAGTTAAAACACAATAAATTATACTATAACATAATTAATTTACATACACATTATACTGAAGTATCATGACATCTAACTGTGGGGTAGTCTGATTAACCATACATTCTATTATGGCCCTTAACCGTAAAATCTGCTTTTGGCAGCAGTCAAAACAAGGAATGAATTCTCAGCAAGCTATTGATTATGAACTCATCTATTTTTGTATGTCCAAAACGCGCACTAGATATGGCGCTGAATATGTATACTGTAAGTATTTGTAAACATATTTGGCAATTTCCTGGATGAATCATATTTTCAGGTAATGGTACGGTGTTTGTAAAACTCATTTCTTACAATTTAATGTTTCATCATATTTTGGCTGTACGAATAATTTTTGTATATCAAAATATGACTGAAAATTTACTTATTTTATTCGGAATTTCTTAAGCCTCTTTCGTTTCTAACATTACTCCAAAATATAAAATCTCTCATGAATATTTTATTATTTAAGTACGACATATTTATGTTCCTCAAAAATTGAAAAAACTAATTTTTGGAAGCAAGTGGTTCGAAGTTTCAGAGGGCATTTCGGATAATTTTTGATGCGCCAAGAAATTATTGATTTTCATTGAAAAGTATTATCACTGCCTTTTCTAACCAGGTAAACTGAAATTTCAAAGTAATGCGTCCCTTATTTATTTTTTGTTGAAATTTAAATTAATTAATTTCACAAAAGTAGGTTTAGTGGTTTACATAATGAGTTATCAAATAATGATTATTACCTAGGCATCATGTAAATATCAAATTAATTGATTTGCAAATAGTTTTTTATGAAAACTGAAGATTGAAGCTTCGCAATCGTGGTTGAATAAAAAACAACTGGCTTGATTATTTATGATATAATTTTTTTCCTTTTTGTTCATCTGAAAATTGGTTAAAGAATCAACTGGGCCATAAATTTTCCTGACACTCGCTATATATTGAAGGTTGATTCATAAAAACATACTTTCACTTAGGGTTAGCATGTAAAATATATTTTACGTGCTATTTTGTACGTAAAATACCTTTTTATTTTACATGTTTCATTTTACATGTAAAAAGGAAACTAAATAAGTGAGAGAAGTTGAAAATTTGAATTATAATAATATTTCATATAATTTTCTTTCTCCTTTTTTTCCTTTTGTTTTTCATTTCTTCTTATTTATTTTATATTTTACGTCCATTTTACATAAAATTTAAAATAAAACATTTTTCATGTGAAACGCTGTGCTTTGCAAGAACCTTGAAAAAAATTCAAGTATTAGCCTAACAGAAAATTTTAAACAAAACTAATAGGTATTTTGTTTGTCAAAACTTTCTTGAACTTTTCTGCATCGCCTTATCTTTACAAAACTCTAAATGCAAGAAAAAATCTCGTATAATGAGGATTTCAGATATTTTGCTATTGAATTGGATCTGTTGGCCAAGAGTGACTAAAATCATTTATTTCCTCTAATGTGTTTCAACATACTGTTAATTCCAAAAGTTGGCAATTTTGTTGTAAACAAGCTGGCTAAATTGGGACTTTCACCCCCTCCCCTAGCTAAGCTGTTTTAAAGAGCCTCTGGGTATATTTTTATTGCATAGCAATTAGTCATTAGTATGTATATCAATATCCGATGCATCTCTTCCTATTTCTTTCATACACAGACACATCCATATATTATGAGCTGGATTAAGCGCATTCATTCGCTTCCAAGGTCCATATTCACAAACGTCACTTTAACCTCCCTTCACTTGAACTTTACTTAAAAATGACTTTTGACACAATTTTGTACTTAAGAGCGTGGTAACATTTTATTTTCACATTGGAACACTCATAAGAGACACAATGTTCTCACATTTTTAAGTACAAAATTATACAAAAAACTTTTTTAAAATGAAGTTTAAGTGAAGGGAGCTTAAAGTGACGTTTGTGAATATGGGCCTAATTCTTTAATAACTTCCTTCAGCATATTTTCGTAATGACTCTTGTTATCCTTTCAGGAGCACTTTCACATGTTCTATGCTATTCTTTCAATTTGTATGATTTCTATTCCTTTATCTCCAGGATGAGCCTCCTTTTAGTGGTGCAGATTCATTTTACTCCTTTGTTATTTTAATGATATCCCTCCTGACAAAACAAATCAAATCCCGATGGCACACCAGTTAAAAAGGTAGATTTTGGTGAAAATAGACGTGTTTTCAATGAGAATTGCGATTGCGTTCTATAGAAATTTTAGGAATCCAGTAAAATAAAGAAAACTTGAAAAAGGAGCAATTAAAAATTTAACGGGTTGATTAGGTCCATCTTCAAATCTGCCCGGGGTATAGACCAAAAATATGCATAAATTCTAAATTTTGTCTCGATCCGTGAAGATTTATAATTTTGTGAGATTAATGAAATTTTATTAAAAATTTAGGTACCTACAGGGTTGGACAAATCCACTGGGAAAGGGGGAAATTTTCGAGAGGCCAGTTGATTTGCAGAGGTTTCAAGGCTGCAAGGTCAGTGCTGTTCTCATATGAAAAAATTGATATTCTTTTATATTACCAAATACTTTTCTGAGTCATCTGATTGAATTCATTTGATGAACTAGAGACAGAAAGATTTCATTTATTGTTTTACCCTTAATTTTTAATTGAGTGGCCAGTTCAAACAACCTCTGATAGGAGTATCTACTCTATTTTTTCTTTATTTTTCTTTCGAAATAAAAAAAGTCATGTATTCTATGCTTTTGAGTGGGTTATAGAAAAAGTCACATGACGATGTGATCAGACAGACATGAGCTGTTCAATTAGGCAAAAATGTGCTCTATAGTTGTCCAAGTCTAGGCACAAATTGACCACAACTCAAGCAATTAAAAACTGCTCCCGTATGTTGAGTTGCGTTAATCACCAAAAATTGGAACTCAGGCCTGCATTGTAAAAGCAAAAAAATTTAGTATTTTTCCATTTTTACACATTCCAGACTGATAAATTAAAGATAAGAAATGACTTTTTTATAATTAATCATATTTTTTTGGATCTGTTATATTCTCATTCAGAATCTAATTCTAAATTTAATAAAGTATTACTGTCTAATTCCAGAAAAATTAAACAAAAAGAATATAAAAGTGGTCATTAATTTTAAAAAACTCAACTTTTGCAGTTGTTTCACTGAAATATATAGGTTTTGAAAACCAGCCAATGAACTAAATTTTGTAGCTTATGATTGAAAATTACCTATATTGTAGCCCAAAGTTGGAATAAAATCTGGCATATTGGAAATACTGCTCAGTTGATTCTATAACCATACACACTTAGAAAGGCAGAATGTTACAGTACGTTATAAGAAATAATTTATTGTCTCTTTCGAATTTTGTAGCAATTGATATAAAATTAAGCATTTTAGAATTATAAAATCTTTAAAACAGGAAGAAAAAATAACATTTGTCACAAAACTACGCTGCAACTGGATATGCTTGAAATTTGCGCCTATGCTAAATGTTTTAGCTCTGAAACAATTTTGTTGACAGTTATTTCACCATTCTACTTTAGGGTTTTAAATTCAGAGTCAAAGATCTAAGAAGTTGATAAAAAACATATCGACCAAAGAGAGACAAAAAGAGATTTAAAGCACATTTAGATTTCAGTTTCTTTTTCCTTTAAAGATTTATTTTACAAAACAGTTCTTTTTGCTATATGTAAATAAAGTAAATTGAACGACCTTAACTGGCTCTGAAAAAGTTGCCAAATTTCTAAACCACATAAGCCTTTTATAATAGCAGGAGCCATTTAAGTTTATACAGTGAATTGTATATCGATCCTGGCGCTACTAGGTGTGAGATACAGTGAACTACGCTAAAAGTTGCTAGATGTAAACCACTCTTTGAAATTGATATTATGATTCCAAAAATCGTGTTCGAGAAAATTTGAAAAGTCCATCTGATTGGTGAAATAAATATCAAGAATATGATATTAAAAAAAAAAAAAAAAAAGTTGATACAGCAGCAGTTATAAAGCAAAACGTAAGTGGATCCGAAAAAACGTATGTGAATCCAAAAATGAACCACTTACTACTGTAATACGTAGCATTTTGAACCACATAGGTATGCTGGGCATAAGTATATATATATATATATGTGTGTGTGTGTGTGTGTGTGGAGTGTGTGGTGTGTCCACGATTCTAGATTTGGTAATGCGTCTGTACGGTGAGATGCGTGTGTTGTAAGACTGTCTGTTGTAAACTAGGTCAAGGAGGTTGGAATTTTAAGCGGTTGCTGCGCTGGATACCATTGGGAATTTTCAATTTCGTTGGACGGACGGACGCGATGGTGGTGGAGCAGCGGCAACATCGCCATTGACCCGCTTTCCCTTCCGAACAAATTTCCGCAGCTACGTGTTAGCCCCCCTCCTTATGTCTTCGTTGTTGTTGTTGTTATTGCTGTCGATGGTGTCGACGGTGTCGACGTCGTTAAGTTCAGTGGTAGTAGTGGTAGTAGCGGTAGGTACATAGAATAAAATGAACAAAAAATTAAACAAAAGGAGAGAAAAATAATAAGTTAGATTAAAAACGCGTTTTAAAAAAATAATCTTTTATAATTTGAAGAAGAAAATAACGGTAAAAGAGAAAATAAAATTTCTCACTTTTTTTTCATGACAGAAACAAACAAAAATTGAAAAAACAACTGATAAAAACTGATATAAGTGTATGTGTGCGTGTCCCCAATACGTGAAAGCAGCGCTGTAGTTGGTCATCCGGTGTACTTCAACAAATTGAGTAAGTAGAATAAAAGAGTATAATAAAAAACCACTGATAAAAAAGGATATAAGTGTATGTGTGCGTGTGTTGCAACACGTGAAAGCAGCGCTGTAGTTGGTCATCCGGTGTACTTCAACAAATTGAGTGAGTGGAATAAAAGGGTATAAAAAAATTGTAAATACGTAATCGTATGTGGGTACTTGGTGTATCCGTCTTTCTCGCCAGTATATTTCTCATGTGTTGGGTACTTCGATGGATCTTTTTGTAGGCACCCCTTTTATCTGTCCCTCTATTTATTATTTTCTCATCTGCTTTCTCATTCACAATCGTATGTGGACATTCGTGGATGCTCACTTGAGTGTATTTACTATCGTCAGACCGAATTTGAAAAACTTTCAATAATCGTTTTTCTCTCATTCCTATTCGTCGTATTTTTCTACTCTCTTTTTCTCTCTTTCTCTCTCTCTCCGTTTCTCGTTGAAATTTTGCTAGCTGCCCGAAACGAATTACTTTTTCGGATTGAGGCCGAGGTACACGATCGACGATGTCTTTTGGCCTCGGAATTATAAAGTAACCTATGGCGGAAGAATCTAATGGTGACTGGCGATGGCGGCGACGAAAATGGCGTTTTACTAATTACCGAGTTGCAATTGTCCGGGTTTATGCAATCATTTAACGAAATTTTGTAGGTACCTACATGATGTGTCTCGTCTCACGATTGACAACTAAAATCTGAATCCTCAATGAGGAGAGTTGTAGCGGATAGGTATACGATCCTTTCTTGAACCCTTTCCGATTATATGGTGCATAAGTATGTATTGTCATATTTAAACGAAAATTTTGAGCGAGTTGTCAGATTTCACACAATTACGATTAATGTACACCTATTTTCACAAATAGATTAGTTGTTTCCTCCCCCCCCCCAAAAAAAAAAAAAAAAAAACAAAAAAACTGTCTCTAATTTCAGTGACATAACCATATTGAATATGAGGTTTGCTACAGTTGATACTTCTCTACCTGTTTACTCTTCCTGGATGAAATGAATTGTGTCTATCCTGCTCTGTTCATTTTGAAAAATTCATGTCTTAGGTAAAACAGACTCGTTACTTTGTTTTACAACCAAATTAATCAATTTTGAAATCGTAATCATTAATTTATTGTTTATTTTTATTTCCCATCTTTTCTTTGGGTAAAGAATTGAAAAACTCACATTTTCCACCGCTTCAATATTTCGGAAAACAACAACTTTAAGGATTTAAAAACTTTCCATAAGTTTAAGCGAAAAATTGTAAAATTTTTTCCAAATTTTGGACAGTGAAAATTTCAATTTATCATTGAATGTTACAAATGCACCGAAAAATGCATAATAGTTCATTAGTTGTGTAATCTTGCTCAAAAATGTTACACAAGCTGTGGTTATCGGTCTGTCGGAGTCTGTTTAGGATCAATTGCTCGAATCATTATTTTCCACCATATACTTACCTACAGAGGAGAATTTTGATAGTTGGAATTTGTTTTGAGCGGTAAAAAATTCAAGTAATTCGCATTTATGCGACATAATATGGTGAGCTGAAAAAAATGAAGTGAACATTTGCGAATAAGTACCTATTTCCTGCATCGTTATCATCGTGGGTAGACAATTGGACTTTGCTGCAGCTATTTTAGCTGTAATTCATCGCCAATGTGTCGATATTGTTTCTTATCTGAAAGTGAAGTCGGTTTGTATTTTTTATAAGCTTTTACTGCACTAGTGATGTGTCGTTCCATCTGGAAGTACTTTCAACAAACAACTCTTTAAGAGGAATGACTCTGAGTCATTCCCTTTGATGAAAGGAACTAGTACCACCAATTTTTTTTTCTCCTCCCATTTCATTTTTCATTCTCCTTCTTGTTCAGACGTTCACTCATATAAATTCAGTTTACTTACTTACGTATGGTTTTACCCTTTTACTTCTAGTTCTAGTTCAGTGAGTATTATGTTGTTATCATTTACCATATCAAATAAAAATTATTCGTATTTCGCAGCAATTACTCAATTATAGTAAAATAAACGAAATAATCCTAAAGAAAATGTGATTATTTGATTCTGGATTTCTATACTGTACTGAAAATTTTCATCAAATTGCCATTGTTGATAAGTTACATTGTAATTTTGATAAAATGATAATTCAACTAATCCAGTTCCCATTTTTCAAACTTCAAGAATCAAGAATAATGATAATCAGCTTAAAGCTTGCTTCAGCCTGTATCAACAATGTTTATTAACATTATACAGTACACTACCTTCCATTCATTTTTTTCTTCTCTTTCCTTTCATTCCAACATTTCCCACGTTCATTCAAGGACAACTAACTCATTTCATTTTTTGTAAACCTGAGGAACTAAAGGAACTAATGAATTACTTCCAAGAACTACTTCCATTCACGGAGTCGGAGACATGGAAGTAGATCCATAAAAGGAACTAAAATTCCCACCATTATACTGCACTTACTATCGCTAGTTCATGTATGTTCACTACCAACAGCGCCACTTGTCATTATTACTCTTTATAATCACTAGCACAGCACCTCAATACCGCCACTGTTTTACGGTGTTCTCAACACCAGCAAAGAATAAAAGTTTATCTTTTAAAAATTTCCTTTTTAATTATTACTTGTTAATTGTTTATTGGAGACGAAACGAAGTATTCTTCCCAATCACGAGAGAAAAAAACTGAAAAATATTCTAATTGTAGATTTTTGTCCTTTCTTTAATGCGTCAGAACATGAAAAAAAAATTTCAAGTTGAGAAACTAAGAAACCTATCTACGGAAGTATTTATCTGTTGCAGTGTTTATAAATATTATAATTTTCCCTACAAAAACGTTTAATTTTTAAAACTTCCTGTGCGTGTGCTTAAGTCTGATCAAATATTCTCCTTTTTTCTTTCGCTTCTATCTGCCCCATAGTTACCATTTCCATTAATGAACTAGGGCTTAGTTTACCGGGCTTTTCTCGGATGAGTAGCTGTACACTAAAAAGTAAAAAATCATATTTTGAATTCAATATCTAGGTTCGAAATACATTAAATTAAATATGATTCAAGATTCAATATGAAACACCTTCTGTACGTTGTGTTTATCGTTAATCACAAAATTTTATGATAGACAGATTGTAATAATTTGGTGACACTCGTTTCTCGGTTTAACAAAGGATTAAAACGTTAAGACTATTTAGAAAGTGACAACCTCTTCTATTTTCTCTCCAAAAAGTAAAACTATGAAAGCCGAAGTAAAATAAGTAGGTAATGTAAATTTTTGATACCCTACACTTAATTTCGTAGTTTTTCAATTTTTGGGGAAGTTAGGTTCATTTAATTTTTGATTTTTTCCTTCAACTATAATGCTTATAATAGGGCAGAAAGATTTTCGAAGAATTTTGCGAGAGAAACTTACTGGTTTTTTCCAACCTCGAAAATCGATTTGAAAGTTATGCCGTTTTACTTAATATGGGGATGCAATTTTAATTCTTCTTAGCACAGTAGGTATTTAGTTTGTAATTTTCATTCGAAAATCATAAAATTTTAAACGAGCACTATTATTATAACAAGAAGAAGACCATTTCAATTTGGTACATATCTGGGAGATGGTATTTCCATTGTCGTACCAATTTTGGAGGTTTAATTGCTCTAAAATACGAAGTTTTTCGAGCAATAGTCACAAAATTTGGAACAAATATCGATTAGGCACTATCCTGACAAACTAGCTTCCAAGTTCGGTTGCAATTGGATTTATAGATCATACCTTGAAACGGTCAACTGCTTGTTAACACTATCAAGTTCGCAATTCTTGTCCAACAGTCAAAAAATTTGGTACAAAACTTGCTATAAAAACAAGAACCACACATACTGACTTGATTTCGATTTGTCGGTTTACGTTTGCGTTATTTATTATTAAGTGTGTTTTTTGTGGTTGCTACTTCATATTTTTGTTTTTTGTTTTTTGAATGAGATGAGGCTTAATTTTCAAAAAAAAAAAAAAGAAAAAAAGAACATAATCACTAAAACGTCAATTTTTTCGTTCGCTAATTTTAGTCCAATTAACTTAGAGCTCAAAAAGAAGTTCAGGAGCGAAATGTTTTGGATAGTTTTTTTGACTTTGAAGATTAGTTCGGAGGTGCTTGGGAGATGAATTTACGACGAGACCATGAGTTTCAGGTGAGCCCATTCTAGGGCACCCCAAAATGTGTACCTGGTATCGGTTTTTTGCAAATATCTCGCGAATGATTGGTTACAGACTTAAAATAGTTTAGTAAGAAAATATAAATGATAAAATTTTCTACAATAACTGTGGAATCCACTTTTTTCCTATCTATCAGAGTTTTAGAGAAATCAGCCTGTCAATATCGTACTTTTTTTCACTTACAAGTCGAGAATAAAATTCCTTTATTTTATTTATTCTCGCACAACCACTTAACACGGATAGCACTAATCGAATACTACATTTAAACGGTGGGATTAATTCGTTCGAATTTTGTTTGAAAAATGTTAATATCTGGCTTACTGAACTGCTCACGAAAACTTCATTCACCGAAAAACTACATTTTTATAGGGGCAAAAAAACTGAATTTTCAATTTTTTCCCAACTCCGTTCATTTTGAGAATGCGCCAAAAAAGGTCATTCAATTTTTTTTTATCTCACCCAGAAATACCATTTTCCAAGGTCAAACATTGTATTCTGCTGATTTGCATTTATGTTGTCATCGATTGAAAATTTCAATTTTTCAATACCATTGAAAATGATAAGATATATTGAAGGATATTTTTGAAATTCACGATAGAGACAGACTTTTATTACCTTTTAACGAGAGAAATGACATAAGAATCTTTAAATTGTACCAAAATCTCAGGCATTTAAGCCTCCGCGCCGTGAATACACCGAATGATACTTCCCGCCATACAGGGTATTGGAGAACATCTCGGCGACCCAAATGTACGAAAGAATACTTCCTACATTACACGGAAAAAACGAAATTGATGTTGTTTATCGATATACTGGGTGGGATGTTCACTTTATTATTTCGTTATAGCACAATATACAAGCAAATTTGGTTTCCCTGACTTAAAAAGTTCCCAACGGGTATTTTTGCAACGCACTGAGAATAGCTTCGCAGAATAAAAATTTAACGAGGAATCGAATGGTACAACTGTAAAGGTGATATTTATCAGTATTGAAGAAAATATTAGCAAAGTTTCTGATAGATGTGCCCACTTTTTGAAATGAGCTCGAAAGTATTTTTCACTACATGGTTTTTATGTCTGTCACACAACAAAATTTTGAATTTGTTTCCCTGGAATCTGATGACTGAAGGCTAAAGCTAAAATTGGGTATAAGGTATTTCTTAAGGAAAAGATAGTAGTAAGGAAAAATTTTAGTTATTCTGGGAACATTTGGAGAAATAAGAGATCTAATATAGATAGTTAATTGTTACAATTTCAAATGTTAGTTCGCCATTCCAGTTTGAGATATATTTGAAATAATTTCACTGAGAAAAATATTTGACCATTTCAAAAGATTTCCATTGCCAATAATTGAAGTTATAACTTTACCTCCGTTGAAATTTTCACCATTAGGTTTATCGGAAAATTTTAATTCAGAAAAGCTAATCTCATTACTTTGTAAAAATACATGGTAATTTTCAAGTTACAAAAATAAAATTTGCGTCTATTTTCTTAGGGGGCAGTTACACAGTGAACACCCTGTATATAAATATCATTTCTCTCCATAAATAATTATGTACAGGTACTTAAATAAAGTATTTTATTTCGAAAATTTTTGCTGGTGAGCTCAATCATTTTCTATGACCACGATCCTGGAATTTCATGCGAAATATATACATTTTTAAAATTAGAGACAAACTTATGTAACCGCAATTAAGGAAGGTGAGGTTTCTGTATACAACTTACTACGTTATCATTAAATAATAAAGAAAGTTTTCGAATTATTTCAATGTTGATACTGTGCGTTAAAATCTGCCTCTCAAACTTCGCCATTCATAACAGTAAGAGAGATAGAGAGAGAGAAAGAATGAAAGAAAGAAAGAGGCGGAGCGGGAGAGAGAAAGAGAGAGAGAAAAAGAGTGAGAAAGAGTGAGAGAATGAGGGAGAGAGAGAGACAAAGATAGACAGAGAGATAGTGAGAGAGAGAGAAAGAGCGAGAGAGAAATAGAGAGAGAATAATAAAAATTAAAAATCAAAAGTGATTAACTGTAAATTAAATCAATACTTAATCTTTGCGAAGGTTAAGAAGGCACGAATAATTAAATACCGTACGAAAATAATTGAAAAGTAGGTCATTTGAAACGGTTAATTAGTTATTTGAGTTGTGAGAGGTGGAAGGAATCTACGCCTACGACTGCTTACGCAAATAAATCCTCGCATCAACGTCGTTAAGTGCGTCTTTTCCAAAAGTGTCAAATTTTTGTAATAATTGCCTTTCGAAAACCAGTTGATCGATTTTGCTCAAATTCAGTACCAACTCGAGACATTAGTAGTATCTAACGACCATAAAAAGTTCAGTCGAAAATCGTTTAATTTACGAGGGTTATCGGTACGACAACACGGTGGCTTTTCAAAACTTCGAGAACCCCTCCCTTCGAAACTCGAAACTACTGAATCAATTTCAAAAATTTTAACACAAATGTGTATCCCATTAAAGCTTTTCACAATGTTTTCCCGGTTTCATTGCCATAAGTCAAAAATTGGAGGCTCCACAGACTCATAAAAATTGTGAAAATTAGTAAAAAATGGAACTATACATATTATATGAATATACCTATATATATATATATATACAGAGTGATTCACATTTCGACGCATGGTAGGAAAATAATATTTTGGTGCGTCCAAAATTGATTCACTACGCTTCCTCCATTCAAACGTAAGAGCGACTCATTCGACGCGCCAGGAAAATACAAATCCAGTGGCGAAGTATGAACTTGTTCACTCTCTGATAAGGCGACAAATCACACTTCATCAGATTTATTAAATGTTAGAGATGAAATCTTCGGTCAGAGTATCATTGGGCCTATTTCCATCGAGGTACTTTAAAATGAGAGAAGTACCTGAAACTTTTGCAAGGAGAAATATCTAATATAACAGGGTGTGAAATTTGCTACCAATACTTGAGAAATTAATTTCCGCATTACTCCATCGCAGGATGGTAAGTATGGGCAGGAATATCATAATGTTAATGCCGCCTCAAATTTGATCCCCTTCTATGATCTGGCGTATTCCATCAGATATTTCTCTCTGCAAAAGCCCAAATACTTCACTCCTTTTAAAGTACCGCAATGAAAATAGGCACAATGACACTCCGCCCACCGATTTCAGCTCTAACATTCGATAAATCTGATGAAGTGTAATTTGTTGCTTCATAACAGAGCGAACACATTCATACTTTGTTACCGGCCCCACATTTTCCTAGGGCGTCGAAACGTCGAATAGTAACTCGCTGTTATATCTAAGTATATGGAAAGAGCATAGTGAGTCAATTTTTGATGCGCAAAAATGTTATTTTCCTACGGTGCGTGTGAATGTGAATCACCATGTATATGTCTTATTTGTTATTTTTTGAACATTGCTGATACTATGGAAGGAGTCGCCAATCAAGAAAATGAAAAAGAAAAATGTTTCAATTAGCTAAACATTTTAGCGATTGTAATGAGCCAAAACAAGTTTAGGCCAGTTGAAAATTCGAAAATTATTAGATAATGCACCTGAATATAGATGCAAATTCGGTTTTTTAGAGGGCCCACAAATTTTTTCTTCCTCGGGCCTTAATTTTCTCTCCACGACCCAGGGCTACGGTACTATTATATTTACACTTATTTGTCGAACACGATCGGATGTTATGTTTGAATGAATGTAGCCTACAGCTAAAGTCGAGATCAAGTTCCATCCCCTCAGTTAGACTAAGCAACAGAATGCCAACGACTGAGTACAATATACGGGCCTAAAGTAACGTACGACAGGCAATGATTTAATGATCGATTCTGATGAATTGTTTCAGGTAACCTGAAACAGCACACCATGACGCTTGTTCAACCAACTCCTGAAATGCAATCGCACATCCGATCGGAGCTAAACGAAGATATCAACACCAGAGACAGTGATTTAGAACACATCAAAGAATGGCTCATGCGACAGCCGCATTTGCCGAACTGGGAAGGTAAATTAATAAACACCTTCGAATAACTGTCTCTATACTTTTTTCTTCTATCTGCCTCGGTTTTCCTGTACACCAATGAGAGAAGTACCAATACGAAATTCATACAATCATACCCACTCGGTGTGCCTTTTATATCGAGTTTTGGGTCTGCCTTTGCAGAGTATAAATAAAAAGTCGGACTTGTAACTGACATTTTTCTATTTTTCAAAAAAAAAAAATCAACAAGCAATAGTCGCTCACTTCATCCGATAAATTAATCTGTAAGGTCACTTCGTGTAGCCACTACATAATTCGTATTCCTTGCCTCATTCTATCCGTTTGATTTTCTGAGTGCGTTTGAGACTGAACTACCCACCCCACCCCAGCACACTGCTCTTCGTAAAAATAGGTTAAAGAAAAATTATTCGGAATTCAGGCCTACAACAAATTTATAATACATCGGTGCGACTGAGAGGTACGCAAAAAAATTTAATTATAACGGCGTGCTTCATATTCACGTCGGAGGTCACCAGTCTCATATTTTTCCATCTTCAGCCAAACACTAGAGCATAAATTATGATAATTCCATTTAGTAACTAATTAATCGTCATTCACTTCGTGTTTACACCCACGTGCGTAATTAACAATAATTAAACTTGACAATTTTTTTAACGAAGAAGTAGCGTTGACACGGGCTCGAGGTGAATTAAATGACGTTTCATCTCCACGTTTAACCGCTCATATCAAATGGAAGGCACCAGAATACGTTATTAATTTAATTTAAAATGGACACGAAAAGGGAAAAAAAGCCAGAAATTTCTTCCCTTCTTCGTAATACTAGATTTTTCTTTATACTTCTACATGGCTGCACTGCATAGGTATTCAATCTGCTTGTATGGATGAAATGTTTACAACACCGAATTACCCGATTGGTGAGGACGCACAAATATTGCAATCTCAATTATCACATTTGTGTCACATTGTAATATTAGCAGGGTTTGCACTAGGCTTTTTTTACTAGCTACACGCTGGTATTTTCACGAGCAGCCTGTAAACAATTCGAGTGTAAATAACAAAAAGCCAAATGCATATTTTACAAATCCGATTGTACAAGTTACAACTTGAGAATTTTTAACTTCGAAATTGAAAATCTGGCTCTTTTACAAGTTGCTTTTAAAACAGCTGTGTGTAAACGAGTATAGCATCTAAAATGGCTCACTATTCGTATATTCTCTTCTCTTTTGGTTTGATTTATCTTTATTCAGTTTTATTCTTACAAGACAAATTAATTATTCAAATTAATATATTATCATAATCTTTGACTGAATAATATATTATCACATATGGACTACTCCAACTGATAATATCAAACAGAAAAGAATTGCTGTTATTATCG
Organism: Ericerus pela; assembly: GCA_011428145.1. Classification (NCBI taxonomy): domain Eukaryota; kingdom Metazoa; phylum Arthropoda; class Insecta; order Hemiptera; family Coccidae; genus Ericerus; species Ericerus pela. Next base: position 65,314 of record WOFM01000254.1, read on the forward strand.
TGTCCAAACACTTTTTGAAACTACTTTCTTGCGTTTTGATTTTATCAAACTGAAACCAGCGTTTTATTTTCCAAAAAACTGACTCCGAAGGAGGCTTTGTGAGTTTGTTTCGCTCTTCAAAAATTCAATACATTCATTCCTCTTGTAAGAGTAGAATAGCTCCCTTAGATGTCAAACAGGTGGCGACGCCACATGGTGAATAAAACAAACGCAAAATTCTGAAAGTGCGAAACTCCCTGTACCATCCAGTGATTAAATTGTTGTGTTTATAAAAGTGCTAAACTTCTTCATATTGAAAGGGTTACTTCAAGCTGTTTGATAGATCAGTGGACCCCAACATATGAGAGTAGTTTGAAAGATGTCTGGATACCAATTATTTCATTTGGGAAATTTTGTTGAGACATCAACATACAATAGCTAAAAGTTGTTTGAAAATTCAACTGAAATCTTAAATTTGGTTTTTGAGATATCATTGAAATTCTGTTCAGAGTTTATGATTCAAATAATATGAATTTAATCTGTTTGGGAATTTCGACAAAATCTCGAGAACCAAAGATACAATTTCAGCCTAATTTTCGCTGAATTTTTGTCGTTGTCTTAGAACAATTTCAGATTTCAACAATGAATAGTTATTGGGCAATTGCATTCGATAACTTTGATTTTCTAGATAGTTCAGTGGAAATAACTCAAAACAAATTTTGAATAATACTGTGTAGGAAGTTAGCGCTGCAGCGTCTATTCCTAATACTAACTTTCTTTTCTTTTCGGTTGTTCATTGGCCATGTGTGAATATAAAATGTAACCAGCTATAAGCTTGACTTTTCCACAATCTAGATTTTAGGTTGTAAAAAGGCCTAGTGTAAACCTCGCTAATTGATTGAATATGAGCGTCACATCGCATAATGTATTCGATGCAATTTATTTTGTCACAAGAGCGACCATTAATGCAATTTGATGAATCTCGAGGTAGATCCTAGCATAGGTGCCAATTTCCCAAAATTTTAATGGATTCTCTGCAACCACGAACATAATCAGTAAGGCTGATGTTAAACGAGTGGTAAAATGTTGAGCAATATTTTACTGAAATTTTGAAAGTTGTCAATTCATGGTTGTAATTCTAGAATCTAGTGTTTTACTGGCTTTTCTTTTTTAACATAAGAAAATGAAAATAAATGAAGACAAAAACCAGGAATTTTGGATGCATTTCATCAACTATACAAGATCTTCAAGACTTGGTACTTTCACGTTTGAAGCAACTATTATTACTCCAATTTCCAAAATAAGTTTTTCAATTAAGCTGCAGAAGGTCAAGAAATTGATGAATAATTTTTTGCACAATTTTTGTCTTTATTTCTTATGAGATAGATTCCATACCCATAGCATTCATCCTATTTCCATAATTAATTTCTTCACATCAATAATTTAATCCAAATTCTTGAAAATTTCTAATTTTAGACTAAGTTTGGAAAAGAATTTAAAAATTATTTTTATTTTTCTAAAACAGAAAAAATGATCACTGTGGCGACTACCGCCACACTACGTAGGCTGATTGCCGTTTCTCCCTCAAACACCATCACCCGGCATCGTGGCCGAGTGTATACGGTGCTGGCTTTTGGTGGTGGTGAACGAGGGGGATTTTAGGTGTTTGGCCGGTACGGGTTTGAATCCCCGTGCCGCCTGAACACCTAAAATGGTGACCCCGATGTGATCTGGGAGATGGTAATGCATGCCATCTCTCGGACACGTACAAAACCTGGTAGCTGTGGTGGTACGTCACACCACCGATGCCGATATGTGACGGCGCTGTAGGGTGTGCGCCACGGTGCAGTGATGAGGGTGGGCATCACCACGCACTGGTGTACATTCCTACCCGCAAGGCGCCTCCGTACTGGGTGTCGTATTACGCTCCGCTATACTGAGGAGGAGTGGTGTGGCAACTACCGCCACACTACGTAGGCTGATTGCCGTTTCTCCCTCGAACACTGTCACCCGGCATCGTGGCAGAGTGTATACGGTGCTGGCTTTTGGTGGCGGTGAATGAGGGGGATTTTAGGTGTTTGGCCGGTATGGGTTCGAATCCCCGTGCTGCCTGAACACTTAAAATCACTCTTTCGGATACCAAATTGAATAGATAGATTCTACATATTAAAAGGTACCATTACTCTTTATGAGGGAGGGTTGGATAAACAAGACAAGATAATGTAGACCCTTCCGATCCAACTATCTACAACTTACCTTGGTCATGAATGAAACTTTAGATCAAATAAATTGTTTTTCCAAAAAACCTGCATAGAACAAATCAGCTGCTATAAATACACTGCAATAATAACAATTAGGCTCAGTTCTACGTATTATGAAATACAAATCCATTTGACACTCGATCTTTTCAATTTTCCTATTCCTAAATTTCAATGTATCAGTCTCTATTTACTGGAAAATTATTTAAAATAAGAGAATCATTTGTCTCTGATGAATAAATAATTTCAATTTTACAATGCAGGCCCCAGCTATTAATGAATTTGAATGAAGATAATACAAAGTATTTCAAAATAGAAAGTAGGCCTACGATGAAAACTTGTTTTAAATATTTTAGTACAATTTTAATTCCCTCCCTTAATGGACAATGTCACTTGGAAATATGTAAGCACTAAGCAGTGATAATTTTTTATTTTATGTAAAGAAAATAAACCTGCTCAAAAAAACTCAGTCTTCGTGTGGCTCACAGAATTTTGTAACAAAACAAATATCTTAAAAATATGATATTCATCTAAATAAAAAAAAACTCTCAATTTATTTTGTTACTTTACACCTCGCTGTAAATAAGTACTTGCTTATTAGTTATTACATAATGTTTTTGAAAAATGACAAATTACATTTGTTTTTTCTTTCATTCTTCTTCATGTTCTCATCCTTCTTCAACAACACAATGATTAATGTATATACTATAATCAATCTTCTTAAAATTGATTTTTTTTTCTTCTCTCAAAATTACGATACCTACATAATTTTGTAATACTATTTGCTCTAATGCGCAGATGATGCAAGAATTATGACCTTTTTACGTGGCTGCAAATTCTCACTGGAAAAGACGAAGAGAAAGCTGGACATGTACTTCACGATGCGTGCTGCAGTGCCGGAATTTTTTGCAAATCGTGACGCCACACTTCCAGAAATCAAAGAAGTGATGCGAATTGTGTATGTGAACCATGATTCAGTGTACTTGAAGCAAACCCTTTCTGAATACTACATTCAACCTAGGATACTTCCTGTGAAGCTCCTTCCTCCCAACTTCAACAGTTGATAGAGTACCAAAAGACAAAAAAACCAAAAAACAAAAAAAAAAAAACAAAAAAAAAAAACCATCTTATAAACAAGGTGTCTTCTTCTCAACAGTTATGGAACTAGGTGGGCTTACATCCAAAATTATGATTTGTGTGTACGTACAATAGTATGGCACCTTGAGGAACAAAAAAGTTCTTCACCCTTTTACTCCATTTTGTTTAATATTATAACTAGTTTGAATTGATAACCCCTGGTACCTTCTCTATAAGAAATAGAACAAAAATGAATAGGACCTCTTTTGTTCCTCGTGGCAAGTTCCACGGGTCCACTCAATCAAATGATTATTTTAGATCAAATTTTCAGTATTATTTTTTTAGTTTACCAAGCCCCGTTCATCATTAGAATAAGACAAATGCATAGGTAAGTATAAATAGTACTCTCAATATAGTTTTTGTTGTTTACTAAAGTTGAAATATCTACCGTTAAGGTTCAGTAAACTTCTAAAAAAACACCGTGTAATATAAAAGATTAATTAGGATGTGACCCGAGTAGAGATGAGCAACACTCTTCAGAGAAGTAATTTCAGTGAAATGAAAAGTGAAAGGTTTTGAAAAAGCAGTGAAATCTACGGAAAGGTGGTAAAAATGGAAAACTAATTACTTTACAGCGCTATAAAATAATGGCATACCCTTCCCTATCACACATTCATTTTCAATCCAAATGATAATTATGGCGACTACCTACCAGTGGTGATGGGTGTATTTATACACTCACTGGTAGGTTGTGTGGCCAGTCCCTATATAATGTAGGTTGAACACACTTTTGGTTCAACCAGGCTAGTAAATCTTGAAAAAAATCTGCCTACGCCATTAGTAAAGAGTTTTCATTAAATTTCTGTTACATAACTAATAGATTTGTCTTATTCCCTCCAAAACAATGAGTGACATTCAGTTACTAGAGATTTGTATATTTTAAACCTCTAACGGAGCATTTATCTCATTGTTACCCAAAATGAGAAACTAGAATAATATCAGATTAATGGAATAAAATATTAAAGAATAATGTCTCATTTTTTAGTTTGATAGTAAGGCTGTAAGATAAAAATAATTTACCAGCTAAATTACAGCATTTAAGATGAACAATTTTGAGAAATATTGTCAAATGTTGAATATTAATTTAATTCGCACCAATTTCATTTAGTACACAACGAATTTAAATGCATTTTTAGGAGTATTCCTCCACTACCTGGTCTCACCAAAAATGGTCGTCGTGTGGTTGTCATGAAAGGAGTGGACCTGGAACATGTTGCTGCGACTGTGGCCGATGCCATGAAGGCCGTATTGATGATCGGCGACATTCGTCTAAAAGAAGAACAAATAGGCGTTGCCGGTGATGTGTATGTTCTTGACGCTTCAGTAGCAACTCCACAAAATTTTGCTCAACATTTTGCAAAATTCACGCCGGCATTGCTGAAAAAATTTTTCATTTGCGTACAGGTAAAAATTATGTAGCATTACTTATTTTGTAGATATGTCGATACATTCTCAATACCAATATTTTCTTAATATACTGACCAAAAAATATTGAGTATCACCCATATTTCAAACCACTCGAAATTTCTAGTATCTATACCTGATTTCAAAGGAATTGATTTCGATGTATTTCGTTATAGGTTTTTTAGTTGCTATTTTGAAATTTACAGACATACAGACTGGGTGATGGCTGGATGTACAAATGAATAAAATTCATATTTTTTTATAGTTTTTATTCTATAAATGTAGTTTTCCATCGTCTTTTCTACTTTATTTCAATAAATTAAATCGTTGATAATAAAATAGAAATATCGAAGAATATCAATTTTCAAGTATCGATATGTTAATACTTCAATATACTTCAATATGGGCGGGATAGATAATTCTCAATTCTAGTACTTTCGATACCATATATCAATTCCTTTCACCAAGTATCAGCATCTCTACATAAATGTTCACCAGGTGCATTGATGATATTAAGAAAAAAAAATGACACAGAGTTAGACTGAAACTGAAATATACGCTTAGACAAATATATCTGTAACGGTGGTCATGTGATAGCGTTACAGAAGTGGATTTTATACATAAAATATGTATTTGCACTCTCGTACATATACAGGATATCTACAAGTTAAACAAAAATACTTCTAGGATGAGATTTTTGAGGTTGAAAAAACAAACCCAGTTCCCCTCCTAAAATTCTAAAAAATAAATTTTTTTCAGCTTTTTCTCTCAAACTAACAAAAAAAAATCAAAAATCCTACGTAACTTCCCAAAAATTGACAAAAATGAAGAACATTTGGTAGGCATAGGGAAGTAAGTCTTTGTAGAATATTAAGTTGTACCTAACTTTTGTAGTTTCAGCCATATTTGGGAAAAAATTGAAAGGGTTACCACTTTTTAGATATTTATTTTAAACCTGTTGTTGTATTGAAAAATAAGTTCCATTATTTTATTCAAAAAAAAAGAAGAAAAAAATTCAAAAACGTTTTTATGAAAACTCAATAATTTTCGAAGAAAATATGGTTGAAGATTAAAATTTGCTTAAATTGTTCACGTTTATTAAATCTGGTACTGGTTAAAAATCAAGCAGGTGCGAGGTAGAGTGCATGAAATGACAAGTCTTGCCTAAGCCTAAGAACAATTTCAACAAAATTTTAATTTATAATGTTTTTTTTTTAAACTAATTGAGTTTTTAGAGAAATGTAAAACTATACCATTGATGATAATTATTTCCTTCCAAATAAAATGGTGGTTCATTCTTCATCATAATGAGAGATCAAAAAGTGGAAATTCTTCATTCCTCCGCCCAAAAAGGAGTATAAATTTAAAAGCTAATTAAAAATAAATAACAACTTACACCCCTAAACCAAATGTTCTTTTATGTCGAATTTTTCAAGAAGCCATACCAGAATTGAAAATTTTTTTTTCTCACTTTGAGGCTATAACTTAGAAATGAAATATTTATCAGGATTTTTCAACAGAAACTCATATATCTTTTATCTCAAGAATCGATGCTGGAAGTTATACCAGACAACTTCCAGTCACCCTGCATAAGTGGTTGTTATCGAACTGCAGGTACCAAACTAATTCGACCTCAAACCTATCTTTAAATGAGATGCCAGGAAGATGTTTGAACATTATCTATAATTGACATCGTAGATGAGACAGTTGTGATGATATGCAGTAAGCTAGTAACATCATACCTCACGATGTCACGAGGTACAAACGTATCAGAACTCTGGTTATCACTACAAGAACAATTGTTATTCATCCACCATCTTAATGACAATTAGACACTGGGATGAGCATTGGTTTATTCCTAGAAAAATCGTTGATAGATGAACAACTCGTGTTTGTTAGTGCTACTAGTACTACTAAAGTACCTATCTAAAGTTTTATCAAAAAACCAAAAATTTCGAAACCTGTTTATTTTTATTTCATTTTTTCAAATAAATACACTTACTTGAAGATGGACATTTCTTTATGCATTTATGGTATGGTAGGAGGCACGGTAAGGTGTTTTTTTTTTTTTCCTAAATAGAAAGACTTAAGTTGACATTTTTTTATTCTTTATCATTTGGTGGTTAGTTAAGTGAGTTTTTCTATTTTTCTTTCAATAAAATAAATAAAATACATGAAAATATTTCTCTATGTTTATATTGGTGGAAAGTATGCTGAGTTGATTTTTTTTTCTAGGTACCTACCTCATAAAAATGATTAGAAAAATTGCATTTTTCCTTTTTTATTTTTTTATCAAATTCTAAATATTAATTATTATTTGGAAAAAATACATTTTGGTGAAAAGTGTTTCAATGAAACAGATAAGTCAAATATTAATTCGGTAATTTTCCATTCAGTATTTTCCATATGGTAAAATGACTGGAAATCCGTTTGAACATTTATCCAATATTTTCCAAAACAACCTAATTACACATTTTATTGAGCTGAAAATCAAACGTAGATGTTTATAAATTAAATAAGCAGACTCCGTTAGCATCTCAGATAAATGATCCAAGCAGGGAGAAAGAAAAAACAATAATATGAGTTTTCGTTTTGAAAACCTGCTAAAATTCCAGCAGAAGCATTTCTCTAATAATTGGAGTTTCAAAATTCAAAGGACAAGTTATATTAGGGGTGATTAGTTGAAGGTGCTCTCCTAAGAAAAATACTTTGTAGTCTACAATTTCAAATTTGATAGAAATTTTAAAAATTTTCAAGCAACAGAAATAATTTTTATTTTTACTGGCATCCAAGGAATAAAAATCCATCTAAACACTCAGTCATTTTATTTTAAGTAAGAGTGTGCCTATTAAAACTAGGCTGTGAACAGAATGCACAAACTGAGACAATCTGAGAATACGAACTTGAAGTAAAAACGGGGGAATGTCAGTTGAAGCCCCCAACGCCATTGCTGTCTTGCCTCTACATGACCACTTTACATCATTAATTTAGAAATTCGCATTCCATGGATCTGCCATCTTAAACTTTTCAAAAATCAATAAACTCATAAAAATTTTGTATTTCTCTTTTCAGGAAGCTTATCCGGTGAAAGTAAAAGAAGTGCATGTCATTAATGTGTCCCCGTTGGTCGACACCATCATCAACTTCGTGAAACCGATTCTCAAAGAAAAACTGCGGGAAAGAGTAAGTTCGAATATTGTGACACTAAAATGGTATCATCCTCTCACACAATGGCTTTAGAGATGGGTCATTTTTCATGAAACAATTTCAGTGAAATGAAAAATGAAAAGTACGGTAATTACTAGAAAAGTGATGCAAAGTTGGAAAAAGTGTTGAAAATGAAAAACGCTCGTCGAAACCTTTGCAAATGTAAGGCCATATAAATAACATACCCTTTCTTAGCACAAATTCATTTTTAACCCAAATAATACAGATTCGATTAATGAAAAATAAATTAAAAATATTGAAATCTTATTTAAAACAAAACATTTGAAATTTACATAGGTAGGTAGGTACCGACTTACTTACATATGTACAAGTTAATTTAAAACTGGAATATGAAAACCAAATGAGTAGGAGAGGATGAGACAGAGTTATTAAATATGCTGGTTTCTTTATGTTTCTCCAGTAAAATATTCTAATGCAATAACCACTTTAATGATTAAAAAAAAATTATCACATTTGGTAACGATGGGGTGAAATAAAATAAGAGGCAAGATATCAAAATCATCTGAAAATTTTTTCAATCGAATTATCAAATTTGAGTTAGCAGAAGTTGAGTGGAGGTATTGAAGTACACACTATACCAGCAAACGATGGATCTCACCATATTATTTAACGAGTGTTCTACCAGTTTTTAAAAAAATTCTCACAATTTATCACACAAAAAGACTTATGGATAGACAATGAGTCAGATTCGTGGCTAACAATCAGATAATATTGTAATTGTGAACAATACCTAGGTACCTACATTTATTTTTTAAAGTAGTCTGTCCTACTTAGGGATTTGGAGCTTTCTCACGCCATAAGATGTGGATAGAACTAAACAAAAAAAATTCGTTCACAAGAAACAGCATGCTCCGAATTAAAGGAACTATTGTATTCTTTCATTAAATTAAAATTGATTGAAAAATCACAACTTTCACTCGACGGCAGCAGAAAAATTAATCAGCAGATTACAACGTTTGACTGAGGCAAATGTTGGTAATGGCTGAGAGAAAATAAAAATGATAATATCGTCTTTCCTACTCTCAAACTTAACGAAGCTGGAGTATCTACATTGAATATGAAGTAGATTACATTTTTTGTTTTAAAAAAATACTGAATTTCCAATTTTCTGAATTTTATATGAGCTCCAGCTCCGTTAGTTTTGAGAATAACAGAGCATGGTAATATTTTTATTTTCCCTTCTCAGCCAGTAATAGAGTGCTAGGTACCATTTGCCCCAGTCAAAAATTGTATTCTGCTGATTAACAATTCTACTGTTTTGGGTTGAAAATTGTGGTTTTTAAACAGCTGGAACGCAATAGGACCTTCAATTTGGGAATAGGTACGCTACTTCATTAGGGTAAAAATTTCAGCTCTTTCCTGCCAACCATGGTTATGTTGGTTCTTCATTCAGAATCTTCCCCTGTGGATAAGGTAGACGATTATGCGCTCCTTGATGGTATACATATAAAGTGGACAATTTTAAAATAATGCTTAACGTTAATTCTTTATGCACTCATGCACAGGCTTATGCATATGCGATACTTCATATTGTCTTTTTACACATTTTACACTTCATTTGTCATTACTGTATCGATATATTTCTACTCCTTAACACGCATATTCATATATTGTCACATCAGTTAATTGTCATTCACCCTTACAACTACTATATGACAATGAAACGCGGTAAACAGAATATAGATGCCACACAGAAAAATTATTGCGTCGCGCAATATAACTCATTCACTCGCACATTCGTGTCCGCATCTGTCATAATCTTTATTTGACCTCCCAATGAGTTGTACTTTTCAAATAAAAGAGAGAATGTATGAATTACTCAATACAATACCTATACCTTCCTGGAATCATCTCGTATCTTCTAGAAGACCTATCTAGACCAATCTGCATAATTACAGGGAGGATAATCAATCATCTCATTGGTCAATCATGACATCATTCATCTCTCACCACTATTTTGTAGTCATACACTCGCAAATCTGTCGTTAATATAATTAGGTTACGTTTAATATAATCTTCACTTCATAAAGAATCTTTGAGTGGTCATGTTCTTTAATAACCATCTCTAGTAACTATTTTAATTACACCGTCTCTTGTAACCATTATCTATTAAGGGGCTCAATAGGCAAGTCCGCAACTGTTAGTATAATCTGTACCATGTTATTAAATGTTGATTAGAACATCGTCTAATTGTTTTGAGTTTATCAATCAATAATAGGCAAAGCTGCCATTACAGTTACCAAATTTTTTTCTTTTCAAATAAGTTTTCTATTGAAAATCTACTTATTAATCTTAGTGTCATGAAATGACTATGAATAGGGGTGGGTACATCTTTCATTTCATAACTCAAAGAAAATTTTTTCACTGAAAACTCAAATTCACATACAGGATGCTCTGAGTGGACCTGCATACTGCGTTAGTAGGTGCTACATACGTTGAGAAAAGAAAAGAAGTTATTTAGTTGGGGATATGAAATTACTCATACACATGAGCATAAATTGTTGCATACACATAAATTTTAAGGCAAAATTACAAATACGCTTATCGCTATCTTCATTTATCTATTAAGTGAAGATATCGGTCTTGAAGGAATTCTTTTTTCATTTTGTAAATTTTAAAACCTCCATAATATTTTTAACTTTAAGGATAGGCGATATGTGGAGATAAAGTTTTTTGCTTATCTCAACAAACTTTATACCTACGACCCCCTCAGTTGATAAAAAATTTTGGTCCATTTAAAAATTTTAAAAATAATTTTAATGTTCTGCAACCCCTTTAATTTTGAATATAGACCATTTTTTCATGCTTTATCAATGTATTATCCACTGGTGCAGTACGGTGGACTACTCAGAGAGCACTCTGTATAAGCCAATTTTTTATTACCACAGTACAGGTCACAGAAAGTCATGAAATTTAGAACAAACATCATTACTAAGCCAAAGACCTGACCTTTTTTTTTGTTCTGGATTGGCAGTATGGTACTTCCGGTATTGCTATTTTTGATTTTGTTTTGGCTGTAAAATTTTTAATTTAGAACCAATTACTACGAAATTTGAAACAAACATTCCTTATAACATATAACTTGCTATAAATTTTGGTGCAGAATAGCATTATTTTGGCTACAAAATGATCAACTTTGAACCAATGGGAACCTCGGACTAAATATTTACTATGACCTATTTTGACATGTTATTGTAAGCCAAGCAGTACTGTCAGTGCAGCTATTCCAGATATTATTTTAGATATAAAATACATGACTTGAATCACAACTAAAAAATTTGCAAAACATATTAACTATAATTTATTGCAACATTCTAGCAATTCCGGTGTGGATCAGCAGGAAAGTAATTCCACAATATTCAGTTTATTTAGATTTTGAAAAAGATAATTGTTTTTAACTGCGTAATTTTACGTTAAGAGTTATAAAATTTAATACACTCACCATGATCTATTAACTTTTTACTGAATACCTGATTTTATAATTTTCAAAAACCTACTTTTTCCAACAAAGTCACTGCTTTATAGGAGTTTTTTTTTTTTTTTTTTTTTTTAGGGATGTTACAAACAGTAGGTAGTGTGTGACTCGCAAGTATGTAGTAGGTGATTGATATTTGTGTGATCTGTATCACTCGCTTACTGATCAGGATGCAAAAATCACACTCATATTAAAATAACCTACTTATACCCTTATATCACTAATAAGCTGAACTACTGCAAAATCGATGTCTCCATTCTTCTCAGCATGAATATTAAAACTTTAATTGATGAGCCATAAAATTTTATGTTTTTGTGTTTGAAGCTCTTAGAAGAGTACAATAAATTTATCAGTGCAAATTTTCAGTTCTTAATGTTCCTTGTTCATCATGCAAATTGTCCCAGTCAAAATTGTATTATTTCTCTCTCTTTGCAGATATACGTTCACAACGATTTAAATTCACTGTATGAATATGTACCAAAGGAGATGCTTCCTGAAGAATATGGTGGTTCAGCTGGACCTATAGCGGACATCAATAGTAAGTATTCCTGCTTTAGATACATCAACATCTATAAAATTTCAGTCTATCTTCGTAAGCCCGTTCAAGATGCATTGTAAGTCCATTGTTATTAATTTTCTTTTGTTCATTTTCTCAGAACAATGGTTAGATAAAATGGTCACCTATCGAGAATGGTTTCAAGCTGAAGAAAACATAAAAGCGGATGAAACTAAGCGTCCAGGAAAACCAAAAACGCACGATGATCTATTTGGAATGGAAGGATCGTTTAAACAACTATCGATTGACTAAAGTTTCATTTTTCTCTTTTAAAAAATTTTTCTCTTCTTAATATGCATCCTATATTTTCTACAAACGTTTTGGCACTGCAGTTACCTACATTTTCAATGTTGGATTGTTTCAATCATTTTATATGTTTCTTAACATTTAAGCCAAAGAGATGATTCATAATGATTCTATTAATGATGTTTCTTAAATTACTCATAAAGTTGACTTTTCTCCCAGTTGATTGGCTGCATTTATTTTCCAATAATTTGTCAGAGATATGTTTTTTACTTGTGTTATCCTGAGAAAGAACTTGAATCTAATGAATTCAGACCTTTCCTTTATAGAGCAGACATATGCTATATTTCTGAATGCAATGGATTATTTGTCTAAAGAATGTTTAGGTTGAGGATATAGTTTACAAGGTAAAACTGAGACTTTAGTCTATTCAAATAAGAAATTTATGAAGTAATATGAGTAGTTGGATGGAAGAAAGGAAAAGATAAAGATTCACACTAATCAAAGAAGGCTGCGTACAAAAATGTGGTTTACAAATATGTTTTTGTACTTTATGTCATTGAGAATTGTGAATGTCTCTATGAGGCCACGTTGTTCTGTTTAGGCTAGAATATACATATAGTGACCATCTCAAGAATGTGAAATGGCTTCATGACATCATAGATGTGATTACAATGTTATTGGCATGTGATTTCAAGTTATGTACACAAAGATTTGACTATAAATTCTATATATTATTACATATGGACTGCTTAAAAAGATAAGAAAATTAAGACAACACCTGAAGTGCAGGGAAAGGAACGACTGGAGTGCAAAGAATACAAGTAATACTTTGATTGGTTCATCACTAATGGCACTAATGGATAAAGAAAGAGAAGCAATAAAAAATGAGAATACAGCACTCCATGTAATATATGTAATGCATCAGTGCAAAAATGAAGACAACAGAGAAAATGCTGTATGCTAAAAAAAATTACTACTAACATCTTTTCAATTTGCAATTGCAGGGTTTTTCACAGCCATGTTTGACTGGTTTAATATTTGCTACATTTAGGTATTGTTATGATTTTTGGGCCAATTAAACTAAAAAAAAGTTGGAAAACAATTAGATTAACTTAAAAATTCATATAATTGGTGAGATATCAGAGTAATCAATCTCTACTGAATCTCCAGAAGTCTTACTGCAACTTCGCCTCAATTGTGGATAAAGGGTGTCCAAATGTTTTTTTGGCTCCCAACTCATTTAGTATTGTGTGAATTGTAAAAATACAAAGTATAAAAATTAATCCTAGTGAGCTAGTTAGGTGTGTAGCGACGTGTCCTATGTATGTTAAAGAAATATTATTATATATATAAGTGCCATAACAGTGGTGACTCTGCCACTATATGGTAGCAAGAACATCAGAGTTTCTTGGAAAACCAGATCCTTTTTTATACCACCTGCTTCAAATAAATAACTCTGAAATTAAAAATATGAAAATTTTTAGTTTCATTTTGATGTACAAGGAAAACATTCTAGTAAGAATCTGTTCTCACTGCTGCTGAGAACGCTTCCACTTGTAAACAAAATCAGTCTCCATAAAAAAAATTGATTTCACGGAATAGAGGATTCGAGACTACAGTAGCTTCAAATACACATCTATAATGAAACCAAAAATTTTTTTTCTTAATAATAAATCCTTTTTTTTTTTCAGCAGTTGAAAGTTAAGGAGTAACTCTCGATTAATGGTAGTTAACATGTCTTAAGATTGATTTGAAATCTTGCTCAATTGTTTAAGAGAACAAAGCAAATCTTGCCTCACACTCAAATAAAATACCTCAAGTATTAAATACTTGACATTCAGATCTATGGATAAATTCGAATACATGAGACAGTGAGTTCTAGACTATAATTGGATTCAAATACACATCAGAACTTGGTTAGGCTAAGAATTTTTTCCTTTCTCCCTTGTAAAAAGGAAAAATCATAATCAACAGTAATATAAGTAACCATCAGATTACAAAGCCGCAGGATAAAATTCCTAAGAAGGATCAGATGCAAAACTCAAATAGCCTCGCAACTAATACAAAAGACCAGAGGAATTCAATGGCAAAATGTTACCTTTCAATTTCAGGTCTTCTTAATAAATACCTTAAAACCTACACATTGACAAAAACTGGTATCATATCCCAGTAAATATAAAACATAGTAAAGTCAACTGGCTTTTAATTTTAGGGGAAGTCCCATCAAACACCCCATGTGTGATATCACTTGATGCATTCCTGATGAAGATGGCTAAAAATTATCCTTATAAAAATTTTTAGCCCCCTCCAGCATAAAATGTATTGAACTGTTCATCAAGAATTCAATATAACAGTACCACATTGCCAAGGTCACAATATCTGTTTAGGCCATGGTGGATTAGACCAACACTGTGTCAAAATATCCTAGGTGCTCTTGGAATAAGAGCAATGAAATAATGGTAGAAAGTAAGACTCGATAAGACGTAAGATGTCAATCCCTATAATAGAGATGAATACCCAATGGAGACAAAACAAACCAAATTTGCTCCACCTTGCTAAAACCAAATAAAAGTTGACAAAAAACTGATAAGTATTTTGTCAACACACGTCTGCACAAGCAAGGACAAAAGGAAATCATCTACTTGCTGATTAATATACAGGTTTAAACTCAGGAATATTCAAAAATTTTTTTAAAGAAAAAAATGTTAAATTATATTTCACAGCAGTAGATTGTCCATTCTCTAATGGGTTAAACGAACGCCTTAACCAAACTTTAGTAAATAAATTAAGATGTAAAGTAAATGAAAGTGAAATTAATAAAAAGAGGCCTTGGCCCAAACTTTTCGAAGAATGCGTTCAAGAATATAATGACACAGTTCATTCTGTGACAAAATATTCTCCAAATTACCTTTTGAATGGTGTCAAACCCCCTCTTTTGAGGAACCTTCCGTTTAACAATTTTGATTTAGAAAAGGACCGAAAAATAGCTTTTAAAAATTCTCAGAAAATCATTTGGCAAACAAAAGCAGATTTGACCGTAACAAAAAGGAGCCAAATTTCAAAGTAGGTCAACTCGTATACATACTTCATGGCAACTCTTTAAATCGTAATAAATTGGATGAAATTCGAACTGGTCCGTATAAAATTTTAAAACAACTCTCAAGTTCCCTATTTGAGGTGGATGCTGGCTTTCAGAAGCACGAGTCTAACATGTTTCATGTATCTAAGATGTATCCTTTTGAGCCTTTCGGCCCCTAGCCTTTGTTCTCGGCGTGGGGATGTAAAATTACTTCGAATATTCTCGTATTTTAAAATAACTACATTTCATTTCTTTTGTCATTTTGATTGAATCTACACACTCTCGTTCACTTATCTCGTTCATGTTCAAATCCTGTCGATATTTCACTCTACTTATCTGTCTACAAATACTTTTTTTGTCGCTGATTGGTTCGTGAGCTATTGTGTGAACGATGTGCTTTGAAATCATTTGAAAATTGTACTCGTCGAAACTTATTCTAGTTTCTACTCAATTCATTCGTCTTTTGAACTTAGTTGAAAGTACAACATAAATCTTTTACTCTCTTTGTGCTTTGCACATAATAATAATCTTGGTTCGTCGTTGTAAACTCAAAAATTTGATTTAATTTGTTGATTCATTTCTTGTTTCAAGCAATTAACCTTTGTAATTGCTATTAAAGATTCGTCAAATTAAAATCTGTTTCATTAATTCGACTTCTAACTTACATGTGTACATGTTGAGGAAGATATTTTATATAATTAATGATCAGAAAGCAACAAAAGTTTAAAATTCTATCATAAAATGATGAGTCTTTCACAAAAATCACAAAAAATAAAACAAAATATCAACCTCCTCATTGTAGAAGATTTAACGTTTCATTCTGAACATATAACCTACACCTCGATGAAAAGTGAATGTTCTTCCAGATAAAACGATGGTTAACATTGTTACATGGAAACGCATTCATTTACATTGAGATTACATTCATCAGTGATAGGGAGCTACTTTTCACTCACAAAATACCAGCGTAAACATTGCCTTTCTGATCATGTATTATATAAAAAATTCTATAGTAACATCTTCGGTCAAAAAAAGATAGTGTCATGTTCTCACCATCCACACCAGTATAAATTAATGCAGAATATCAATTTCTTCATTTTTCAGCTCAGTCAAAAATAAAAATTATACCAGTCCTGTTATGCAGGATTGAAAAAAAAATCCTTCCCCCTCTGAGCAAAATTTTAAATGAACCTCTACTTGACAGGTGTACTTTTCTTGATAAAAACATTACCTGTAGCAATAAGTTTAAAATTTGAATTGGGTAATTTTTTATACAAAACAAATATACATAAATATTTTCGAATTGAATATAATAAACTTTTGTCATAAATTATAATAAATGAGCAACAAATTATACACTGGTATACAAATACAGGTAGTATAACATGAATCTAGATTTCAGTTCATTTGATCATGTAAGGAACGATAGTACCAAAATGATTATGCTCCTCGGAAATTCCAATTTTGACGGATCAATATGTGCACTACGATAAGAATTTATTTCAAATGTTCGAATTTGCAGAGGCACTTGTCGGTGAATCACGTCGCTGCCAGTTGAGATCGGGTGAAGGACTGCTGATTACTATCTCTGGCATTGTAGAACTTAGCGCAACTGGTTTCACTGAAAAACGCCTAATTTTTCTGCTGTTCAGGCCCGTTACAGGAGGTTCTAAACGTGAGCTGCCGGAATCTGAACGAACACTTGACACAGATTCCGACCGAATCCTTCGAATTTGAGGAATATATAAACTTGGAATGGAGTTAAGTCGTTCTTTAGTATTGCCTCCTACTGGCGCAGGAATCTTAAAGTTGGTGGAAAATGACTGGTTCCGGCTAACCTGACCAACGCGTCTTTTTGGCACAGCCAATGAGTACCGCCTACCATTTGCAGTGGCTTGGTTTGTGGTTTGTGGCTGGCTGGTCTCGCTCTGAAACAATGTGAACAAAGGTGACGGTCCATTACTGGATTGCCGGTTGGATTGCATAGCTGCATTGGCACTCAGTGAGTTCACGATGAGCAAGAAGTCGCTGATGCTGGTCTGCTCCAAAACTGGACTAACACCAGCTGCCCGCTCCAGACTGCCAATTTGATTCTTGAGGGTGGCAAATATGTTAGCTTCTCGGCGACGACTTTGGGCAAACCGACTGAGGATATCTTCGTATTCGACATCGCACATCGAATATCTTTTTCTATGAGGTTTCCGTGGACCCCCACCACGGCTGTACTTGCGTTCACGAGTGTCTTTGATTGGAGCAGCACTCTCTAAATCTTTCAACTCCTCATCTTTCAAACCAGTTTTAGAGATTTGTTTCGATGGTGTGAGGAAATTCAACGCAGCAACTGACATACGGCGAATACTTTGAACTGTAGGTAGCTGGAGACTTCGTCGTTTTTCAGAACCTTCAGGTAAAAGCACGTGGAGTCTAATAGAAAAATGCAAAACAAATGTGAAAGTTCAAGTGAAAAATGACAGATGAACTGGACTATTAAAATCAGAAGGAGAGGTTAAAATATTTAACCATTTGCATCAATGCCCCTTGTTGTTACTGGTTCATTCCTCTCAAAACATTAACTTTATGAGGATTTGAGAAGATGAAATAGAATAATCGTAGGGGAGACGGACGTACTTCTTTAAAGGATGTACCTTTGAACATTTTTCAAACTGACAAATTATAGGTACCGCTCCTGGTGGATATTTTGGAACGAAATATGTTTTCATACAGAGAGAAACACATATCAATGATTGAATGTTCTAAGATAATTTGAAATCAATTTACAACATTAGATACCTACGTATCAAAAAAATCAATTTTCAAACATTTTGCTACTTTTGCAAAAGTAAAATTTTCACAATCAGTTTTTTATTTTTATGTATCCAACAGTTCACCTTCATTATTCTTTTTACAAAATTGATGATTTAATTCCATTTAGTCATTTGAAAATTAATTTAAGAGAAAAACTAAGTGTAATGTACCCTTTGAAAAATATTGTTTAAAATACTTGACATGAGTAACTTATCAACTTAAATATCTATATTTTCTTAATTTTTAAAATTTTTTGTTCAAAAATATGTCTGAATGGTCAAAGGTACATCTTGAGCTGTTGAAAGATGCAACCTTGGGTTGTAGGTACCTCTGAACAAAAATTTTTGTTTTTATATTTGTACAGATGCCACTAGTTGTTTGAATTGTCTGACATATGCTAACGTAAACTAGTAGTTAACTTACCTATTTGAATAAATTTTTCTTGTATTTGAATGCATTCAAATTAATTTAAATGTACTGTGTTTAAAGGTATAACTCTTGGTCTTTCATTTGACCCCATTTTTAAGAACTGTAGAAGAAGGAAAAGGAAAAGTACTTAAGCCAAAATATGCACAAAACCATACATACACTTTCAGATGATATGTATGGATTGAGGGTTTCAATTAATTTGATTTGCATTATTTGCAAAATACTAAAATGTCCATCTCCCCATGCATAGACATTTCCAATATAAGGACTATTTCTTCTGGCTCTTACTTTGATCCTTCCAAAAATGAGAGAATTTCAACAGAACTAAATGTTCATGCTGTTACAAAAACCAGCTTACAATGCCATTGGATATCGTAATGGGCTTTTTTTAAATTTCCAGACAAAAATAATCGCCGTAATATTACCTCCATTTCGACAAAAAAGTGAACAATATAATTTTGAATTCTTGCCTAAATATGAATTTGGCAGCCTACTCTGTCGAGATTAGGCAACACTATAAATTAATTTCTCGACTCGTTTTAAAGCAAAAATTCTTACTTTTGTCTTTGCTTGAGGACAGATATTTTATTCTTATCTCCTTCAGGCCCGGGCCAAGTCCATTGCTCCGAATACTTCGGTGGTTGTTCAGATTTCACCAAGTTCCAGTTATTTTCGGCCAATTGGCTCGGTGATGAACTCTCTTCACTAGCGAAACCATCGAAAACTTTCAGCTCTTTTTCAAATCGCGATATCTGAAAACAATTCGGTTGAAAGTAATAGGGGTAGATATGTGTAATATTTTCAACTTATTTTTGGTTATATCGATTTTTTTTTTTTTTTTCCATTTCCAATTGTCTGGAAAAATAAAATAATAAAGTCAGCCACTTTAAGACCAGAAAAATTATTTTAAGGCCATAATGCGGAAAACTTTAGCCAAAATTGTTGAACCACAGTCTACAATTGATATAATGAAGTTACTGAGTAAATTCTCGTATGACTATAAAAACGAATGTCTGCAGCCAACCTAATTTTTTCCAGATTGAACGCAGCTTAAATATACTTCGCACTGATTTTTAACTGATCTTTCACTGTGCGCCATTCTAGGAAGACGTGGAGTTCAATTTGGTTTTTTAGGTTCTCCTATATACAACCGACAAACGAACGTTTCCTTCCTTTTTCCGGCCAAAAAGTAAGGCAAGTCCATCGAAAGAAGAAAACCATTAAATATTACCACAGAAACACTAATTTTAGCGGTTAATAATCTGTATTTCTAACGAAATAATCTCGAAATCTGCATCGATTATTTAGTACTTAAGAAATGTCAAACAGGGTTTCAACTCACTTCTCCATTTTATTAACCCTAATTTGTATTCTGTAGAGAAAATTTCAACTTTTAGACAATAAATCAAGGGAAACAGTACATACCATGGCACCGTGTTTCTCTTTAGTCTACTCTATAGGTATATTAGATCATCGAGAACAAATCAGCGGGTATAAATCGTTTTTTCTCTTAATAAGATCCATTTCTATGCCTTGGTCCATCCTTAACATTACCATTTTCTATGTAATTATTACCGGTTTTCTCTCCTTGTGTCTGGTGCTAATGATGATAAGAAAATAAGAAAAAAACTCTAGCACAGTGATCCTTTGCTAGAAAACCCAGTTTGCCAATTTTCATTGACAATATTAAATACATAAAATAAAAAGTAAAAAAAAAAAAACCAAACAAACAAACAAAAAAAACTTAAATTAAATACAGAAAAGACGCTCGTAATCCCTTGCGCCGTAAATAAGAAAAATATACTTCAAGCAACACAATTGACTAACTTTTCTCCAGCAATCATTCGTTTTGGTTTTACATTTTTCTTAAAAATTACTATACCAATAGGCACCACACTTCTACTAAACCTACATTCACATAATGATAATCTATCGTGAAAATTTCAGCCCTATCCCTGGCGTAATTTTCTCAAAACCGTAAACGAAAATTATTTTCTAGTTTACTAATCACTAAAAAGCGTATAGGCGCCTAACTTTTATTAGAATTGCAGATAATATGTAAGGAAAATCTATCGTGAATTTTTCAACCCAACCACTTTTGTAGTTTCTTCAAAATTATGGAAAAATCACTTTTGAAGGAATTTTTTGTTCTCTAGTTTTCTCGAAAATTATCAAACCAATACTGGCACCAACTTTCTTTCAGATCTGATCCTATATAAAAATTACGTGTCGTGAAAATTTCCGCCCTATCCCTTTCGTAGTTTTCTCAAAATCGTGAACCAAAAATTTTCTCAAACAATTTTTCTTTTCCAGTTTTCTCGACGCTACAAGACGAACGATTACGCACCAAACTAATACCAGACCTGCCCTAACATACCTACGGAAAATTTTTGGCGAAAATTTCAATCCAAACCCTTTTAAGTTTTTTCGAAATCCTGGCATAAAAATTTTTCAGAAGTTTTTTATTTTCCGATTTTCTTGGAAACTGCTACACCAATAAGGAACAAACTTTTTTTGGACTTGGTCCTATACCTGTGGACGACATATCGTGAAAATTGCACTCTATCCGTCTCATAGTTTTTTCAAAACCATGAACCAAAAATTTAGGCGATACGTGCAAAAAAAATTAGGTCAAAACGATAAAATGGTGTCCAGTTTTTTTTTTGTTTGTAAAACGGAGAATTTTCACTACCCCCACCCACAACCCCTCCACGAGATCAATTTCAAGAAAACACAAAAATTCTTGAGAATTTCAAACAAAATTTTCACGGCAAGAAAGAAATTCGAAGGAGGATTGGTTGTAAGTAGTTTCAATTTGATCCTTTGAAATAGGTAGCCTACTTTCCGACTGTATGGTTTCTCTTCTTCGCTGTCGGAACATTCTGATGACTCTGTAGAAGGTACTGCTCTGTAAGTGGTTTGATAGGCATCCACAACTCTGGCCAACAATTCGTTTCTTTCGACGTTGACGGCACTGCTGAAGGTGGCATCTTTGTCAATTTTGGTCAAATCGGTGTCCGAATGAACGCGCAGAGCGCTGTGTTTGAACAAATTCTCGGACAGAGCCTTCCTGCGCTTCATTCGTTGTTTCTCGAATTGCATACGCGTCTCCTCTTCGTCCTCAGAGGAAGACAGAGCTTCTGGTTTTACTCGTTTCCGTAACACTGGCCATTCAGTTAGATTCGGTGTACTTTGACTGCGCTTTAAGACGAGTAGATCATTGACGGATTTCTCATCTTGGTAGACGGGCTGTGAGGAAACACAACCAAAATAAGCTAATAAAATAGTTAAATAATTAGAGAATGCCAACCATACGTCAATAGACGTAGATCTACGTCTTTTTGAACAAAGCTTAAAAAGCTACCTCTTTTTATTTTTCTTTTTTTTTTTTTTAATCTACGTCTTTCTAAGTATTTTTAGGGAAAAATAATCTGACTAAAAATTGTTTTTTTAATCCCGAATTTTTCAAAGTTTTTATCAGTTGTACTATTTTATACCTTACAATTCATACAACATAATAATCTCAGCATTAATATTTATAACTAATGAAAAATAAGCATAAATTCAAATCATCATTTTAATTTTTATTAAAATAAGTACATAATTTTTGTCATTTATAAATGAAAAATTTATTGGTACCACACTTGATAATTAAATGATATTTCAAGTTTTGAAATTTGAATGAGAAAATATCACCAATAAATGATAATCCAACATGAAGGATGTTTGGAAAAAAATTAGCTTGTGGAAAAAAAAAAGAAAGAAAAAGAAAAAGAAAATGGAAACATTTTTGAAAATTACCTTGAAACCTATAAAATATGGTCTGAAGGGCAAAATATGGTGAATATGGTCCAATAAAATGGGCTCATTTTAATGTAATCTTCCTAAATTGGAAAGATATTTCATTAAATCTTTGATAGCAATGATGGAAAAAAATATTTTATAACATCAAAATCCTCCTACCAAGTACCAATAAGTATTTAATTGCAGTTATCTTCATAAAAATGGCTTAAAACATCTCCTAGAGGGGTCCCTCAAGAAAATTTTTCCAGGGGAACTCCCTGGATACCTCCTATTGATTAAAGGTATCCATATCACGTACTGAAAATAGGTAAAAAACAAGATCTACGTCTTTTTAGATTTTTCTACATCTTTTTTTTAGGGAATTCGACGGATTTTAAAAAATGAAGGTTGGCATCCCTGCTACGGTAAACCAATATTCTATAAAACTGCAGGGGTACTTCGTTGATTTTACTGAATTTTTTAATTTACAAGGACTAGACGTAGGATAAAGTGAACATCTGTAGCCATTCCAACCCCTTAGTGATGCCAAAAATATCGATATTTCAAGTATCTATACTTTCCCTTCAATATGGATATCAGTTTGAAATTGCGAATCAGAAATTGGGAATGGGAAATTAAGTTTTTATGAAATGAAAACTGTAGTTACTGTATTTTGTCAATCGTTAGACATTAATTGTCACTGTAAATTGTGATATTAATTAATTTAAAATTATTAAATCAAATTTAGTTTGTTCATCGTCTCTTTATCTTTAAGTCACCAAACATCATACAAACAATAAAGAAAACGACATTGTAAAAAATATCGATATATCGATATTCTCACAGACATATTGATACTATATCGATGCGAAAAAATATTGATATTTGGAATCACTACAACCCCTACGGCCACTTATACATTTCAAATGTAACTAATAATAAGTAGGATTAGCGGATTGCAAATGAACCCCACAACCATAACTGAAGCAACGTGAGTTACTCAAAATGACCTCTGCCTCCTAAACAAGTGTACCTGGGTCACATCACACATGTTAGAAATGAAACTTTACTCTTCAGTGAATAAATCCGAAGATTTATCACATTATTAAATAAAAAAAATTTGCCTAACAAACATTTTTTGAGTTACCGAGGACCTAATGAGAGGTTCAATCTCAAAATGAATAGAAAATATGAATTCAGCATCTCAAAAAACCTATTAGACGATGTATCACTAAATTTTTAAGATGCAAATATCCTAACACCTTGCCTATCAAAATTGAGTATCCTAACTGAAAAAATTGAAGTTTCCTAATAATAAACACTGTTGTGACGACGGTTTGAATTCAGCTAGAACAGAATTTTTTCTTCAATAAATCAAATTTTAAAAAATTGGACTTTATTGAGACGTCAGGCTCAGTTTCAAATTGTTCTATATAAATTTTCATCAATTTTGATTTGGCCATCAAAGAGCCATGGCGTCATCACAAAGTAAAGATGGCAAATATCAAAAAATGTATCTATATTCAAAAACTATCGATACTGTCGACAGTTTCCCATTTTCATTACTTTTGCTTAAACACACCATGGATGTAACTACGATTTCTTTTTACGGTGGCAAAGGAATTTTTTAGGCAAAAATTCAAATTTAAGTAGGAATTTATGAATTTTATGTCATCGTAAGTTTAAGTTTAAAAAAACTTTAACGCAGTAGCAGCTCCTTCAGAAAAAGTTTGTTTTTAGAAAGTAGAATATTAGGGGCTAAAAAGTTTGTAGTAGATCATAACTGATGATGGGACAATTCCCTACAAACTCCTCACCTTACCCAAAAAATTTCCAAGTCCATAATTATGATGTCATCATCACTCTCACCTTAACCAAAATTGGTTCAAAAAACTTCAGCAACCAAAATGGGGTCAGAAAACCAGTGAAACAAAACTCGAATCCAAAAATTTTTGCAGTTAATGAAAATTTGCTCGGAACAGTTTTAGATACTAAGACTCCCAGCCATGGGACATACATATCCATCTCAAAATATTGAAAATGCTGAATGGAACATATGAAATTATCTTTTAATTTCCAAAGTTCACATTGATCATCACCAGAGATTCCAGCTAAAACATGTTTTTCCAGAAAATAAATGTGTCTGTACGTGTGTGGAATACGTTGTCATGAGAGATATTCACATGTAGAAGGTAATCTACAGCTTCGCATGTTCTGCCACTTCATACACAAATGTATGGGAGAGCCAAATCCAAGGCAAACACTGGAAATTTTGTAACCGATTTTGAGAGTTTATATACTGGATTTGGCACACATACACAGATACACATATGTAGGTACATATATATATGGTATTTGTCCTACGTTACATTGTTTCCTGCTTCTGTGAGGTGATAAGAAACAACGCAGTGCATTTGGTACCAATCTGTGACATCACCGAGATCTTTATCAGATAATTTGTCACAGTCCGTATATTTTATCTTACCTGTACGTACAGGTATGAACATACAAACATACATGCATGTACTTGGTTTAACGTCATAAAGACAAAATATGCCAGCTTTTTAGTAGTGACTGTCATTGAGGGGTGCGAGCCTTTATACCTCATACGAGTATTGTCCCCACAATGTGTATAAAAATGCTGTCATTGTTGCAGAATTCAGGAACAATTCTCAACAAAAATATACCTTTACACTGTCCGACTCACGAAATAAAATATCAAATTGTGAAATATGTTCTTCACAATGATAAAACAATAAGCACACTCGTTCAATACAACAGCACCAAGAAAATGCTTACTTTATGCTGTATGAAGTGTAAAGTAATAACATAAAACGTACACAGGGATGTTAGGAATGGTAAACTGATTTAAATACGTACTTTAAACTTGAGCAAATACAATTCACTAAGAAGTCGCCTCGCATACGTAATATCTCTGGAAAATTCATTCAATATTTTCGAGTGCGTCTGTTTCAGATTTTTTGCCAATTTCCGTTCTAGTTGAGCCATTTTCTTACTCCGCATGGCACGAGAAATGAAACCAAGAATCATGATGAGATAGCCGAGGCCAAACATGATCCAGAATAGCAGAACAACCTTATAAATGCCGTACCATTCATCTTTCGTAAACTGACCTTAACACAACAAAATATAAATCGTAAGTATTTCATTCTAAATTTATACCAAGCTTGAGACCAATACTTCCGTGTCCATTGAGATTAATGGGATATGGATATAGAAAATGAAATTTATTTTTGGTTTCCCCCCATAAATGTCCAACTATGGCTATGGATGAATACGGGAGACAAAAAATAAACTATCACTTCTGCTTCACTTTCTCGATATTTGTAATTTCCAGTTCTTGCATCTGCTCTTTGTCTCTGCCATTTCAGTTAAGACTCTGGGAGCAGTGCCACTTTAAATGAAACTTTGACAGAAGCATCGATTTTCCTGGAGTCTATTTTGTAAATCTCAATCGAAGGAGGGTATTCTCTCATTTTTCATCTGTTTTCTTTCTCACACTTGTTCTCTTTTTTTCCGCTGAAAATTTGTTAAATGTTGACTATTTGGCCCTGGAGTCACAGTGTCACTTCCCTCTAATAAATGAAAGGTTCTATTGGGATAACATGTCGAGTTTATTTTAACATGCAACAGCGGAATAACTCAGTGTGCATAGAAATGCAATGAAAAATGCACTAACATACATTTATGTACATCGAGCAGAACAAATTATTTGCATCTCCAATTTCTAAAGACCAAATCAATCCATACTTTAACTAATTTCCATCGTTAGTATATAATAAACTCAAAAATCTTTTTTTCTATAAAAAAAATTTTTAAATAATACATCTATTGCCAGTAAGTTTGTCACAAATAAAATTCAACTTTTTGACTTAAAAAAGGAACCTGAACGAAAATAATTTGAGATTTGATATTGGGGCTGGTGATTTGGAACAGTGGTTCAGTAAGTAATGATTTTATCCATAATACTTTAGGTGTTCAGGCGGCACGGGGATTCGAACCCATACCGGCTGAACACCTAAAACCTCCCTCATTCACTGTCACAAAAGGCAGCACCATACTCACTCGGCCACGGTGCCGGGTGACGGTGTTCGAGGGAGTACGTACTTATATGTGCCGACGTAGTGTGGCGGCCGCCACACCACTCCCCCCAGTATAGCTGAGCGTAAATACGGCTTCCCATACGGAGGCGCCTAGGTAGGGATGTACACCGGAATGTGGTGATGCCCTTCCCTCCATCACCGCTCTGTGGCATACACCCACCAGGGTTGTCACACAGAGAAACGGTGGTGTGACGCACCACAGTTACAGTCGGTTCAACTAGTGTCCGAGAGATGGCGTGAATAACCATCCCCCAGATCACGTCGAGGTCACCACTTTAGGTGTTCAGGCGGCACGGGGATTCGAACCCGTACCGGCTGAACAC
The DNA here is from genome assembly GCA_011428145.1 of Ericerus pela. NCBI lineage: Eukaryota > Metazoa > Arthropoda > Insecta > Hemiptera > Coccidae > Ericerus > Ericerus pela. Next base: position 92,140 of record WOFM01000254.1, read on the forward strand.
CTAAAACCTCCCTCGTTCACCATCACAAAAGGCAGCACCATACTCACTCAGCCACGGTGCCGGGTGACAGTGTTCGAGGGACTACGTACTTATATGTGCCGACGTAGTGTGGCGGCCGCCACAATAATTATATTCCATGAGATTTAGCTAATTAGGAATTAAGGAACAAAATGAAAAAACCACATGTGGGGCAAGAGTACGGACTTTCGAATAAACTATGATGATATAAATTAACGGTGCTTTAGGCTAATTATTTCGTTTTTGAATTAATACCATCGTTTTATTTTACAATAATTATAAACGGACTACTACTACTTGACAGTTCATTATAGACAACCCGTTTCATAAGGCTAAAAAATTGGTAACAAACGGAGCCTCAATTCGAGCTGCAGCGAAGTAGTAAATTATTAAAATGATAATTTTGAGACTTAAAATTGAAATAAATGATTTGTTTGTTCTTAGTCTGGATTGCAATGAATGTACATTGAGAGTACGTCTGAAGGTAGGCACTGTCCCAACCAAGCTTAGCCAATTTGGAAATACCTTTACGCTAGAGCAAGAAGCAGAATTAGCAGCGCACTGCAAGCAACTAGACAATCAGTTCTATGGCCTGAGCTTACCTGCTGTTTGAAAACTTGCCTTCGAATATGCTGAAAGGAATTCTATCTCTAATGATTTTAATATAAAATCTCGAACTGCTGCCGTACCAACTGAACACCTAAAACCTCCCTTGTCACCACCACCAAAAGTCAGCACCGTATTCACTTGGCCACAGTGCCAAGTGAATACGGTTTGAGGAAGAAGCAGTAATCATAGCCGACGTAGTGTGGCAGCAGCCGCAACAATATCCATCTTCTAACTATACTCTCACACTCGAGTCATCGCATACAGCCATTGGATGTGGGTATTTTGAAAACTTTCAAATGTTTTTATTCCGCAGTGTGTAGTGATTGGTTGGTGTAGAATGCTGGCATTGGGATCTCACAGTACGTTTTTTCGGAGATCTTTACACCAGCTTACAAAAAAATATTGCACTCTCATTATGCTGTCAATGCATTTGAGAAATGTGGGTTAGTTCCATTGAACCGAAATAAATTTACAGAAAAAGATTTTTTACCCTCTCTGGTCACAGATCAGTCGAATAATGCATTGGAATCACCTGTACAAAATTCATGTCACACTATCAATGCAGTACCTACTGTAGCAGATGATTTTCAAACTCCATCAGCAGTACTCTCAACCAGCTCTGTTTTAACTCATGTTTCTCCTGAGGAAATAATCCCATTGCCAAAAATGACAGTAACTTGAAAAAGGACTGGAAGAGGGGAAAATCTAAAATATTGACATCGACTTCTGAAAAAAAGGAATTGGAAGGAAAGCAATTCGAGATTTGGAAAAAAGAAGAAAAAAAGAAAACTGCCCTGGAACAAAAAAAACTGCAAAAAAGAAGACTAGAGTAAATAAGGCTCTTTTTGTCAAACCATCCACAACAATGAATAATCCAGAATACAAATGTTTAGCATGTTAGAAGTTGTTTGAAGATCCTCCAGTAAGTAGATGTAGCCAACATAGATATCTATATAAATTTGTTTTGAAAAGATTTCATCAATTAATCAAATGGAAATTCTGTCATTTAATTTTTTCTAGGATGAAGATTAAATTCAGTGCAACTTGTGTGAATCAGGTGGCATGAAAATTATTCAAATGCGCAACCAGGGGATCTTTTTGTTTCTGACTTGTGCCTGTGAGAAATAATATTATCACTGTGAGTTCTAAATACAGTATCTAATAAATGCTACAATACTAAAAGGTAGGAGAATTTATTTTCTAGGCATTGATTCATCTAGATATTAAAATAATAATAATTGAAGTACTGTTTGGCTCCATTGAAGGATAAATTATGTTCAGAGTCGTTCAATTAATTGTAAAATCATTCGTAAACCGCTTTTAAATCAATATTTTTTGAATAATGAGCATTTTTCTAACAAACATGAGTTAATAGTATTTTTGCACCACAACAAAAATACTCTTGCACCACGATGTGTGGCTAGAGTATTATTTGGCACTTTTTTTTTAAAACACCTATAATTTAAAAACTATTGATCAAAATTTTTTTTCTTATTGATATGATACAGCTAAAAGTTCAAATTTTATATTTTCACAAAAAAAATTTCAAAATTTCAGTTTAATTGTGACTTAGAGCACCTTAAGTTCGTACTCTTGTCCGACTTACTCAAATTACGTTAAACCTAACAGGTCAATGGTATTTATTAGCAAAAATCTGGGTTGTAATATTAGGAAGGAATAATAATGATGAATTTCACTTTAAAAATACTAGGTATGTAAATAATCACTTAAAACTCAATAAAAACTGAAAGGGTTGATAACAATGAAATCTCCAAATAAAAAAGTTAAAAAATTTTTCAAGGTTTAGCTGAAAGCAAATAATATGAAAAAAAATCCTTTAAAGTTGTATTTTATTTAATGGGCTCCTTATACTTCTCAACAAAAATAAGTATAATAAATTGAAACAGCAACATGATGATGAATCAGAATTTTTGTGTTGAACATAAGAGCTATAGACCCAGATTGTAATTCTTTTGATGTAATTTCGAAATTGGTTCAGAAAAGCATTATTTCTTTTAGGAATTCAAGGAGAGTAGATGGAAGGAGTCCATAAAGTTGTGGGTGTAATGCAAAATATGGTACTGAAGATTGCATTGGTAGACCTAATCCTGCAGCTCAATTTATAACTAATCATAGGATGACCATACATTAACTGAAATTGTAAAAATTGTAAAAATTGTAAAAATAAAACTTCAAATTACAACAAATATAAGGTTATAACAGATGAAGACTACTTATTAAAAAATTTTATTGATAATACACTAAAATATTAATTTTAAATATATTATTTTCAGCAGGCATATTTGGCCGGCTTGAATAAATAAAATTAATAAATTAACAGCTAAGGACATGAAAAAACATTATTTTCTCGATAAATTTTTGTATATCACAGATTGTGATGAATTCTGAGCTATAGAGTAAAGCAACTTCTAAAATTCTTCTCGAATGAGAAAACAATTAATTTTATCCAATATTATGAAAATGATTATCAAAACATATTAGAAACAAAAGAGCATCAACTGGAGTAGAGTGTGGCAAAAACTCTCAAGCCCCTTAGTACCCTCTATAATCATGATATCTGAACAGAACTAATTATTTTATGAATTTGGCAACATCAATGCTCTACTTACGAAGTTTCATCATTGCATCATCATTTTTATCAGCTGAGAACAACAAATCGAATTATTGCTTTCTCACTAAAATATTTTAGTCATGTAGAAATGATATTTTATTGAAATATTATTATTGACTGGGAAATTTTTGCAGGCCATACAATGGTGAGGTGAGTATTAGATTCAATGATCACTTTTAATGGGAAACAGACTAATTTTTTGTAGATACAAACTATGTTGGAAAAAATATGAGAGGAGAAATCACACGCAGTGTTCTTAGGGGGAAAAACCCTTACTTAAAATAGAATTTTTTTACAAATATTTTCCAATATTTTCAGAAATTATGTTCGAGAAAAAAAATTTAAAGCTGTTGCCAAGAAAATTTTGGATGAGGCATAGTTTGTGGTATGCAAATATTATACAAAGTTTTGTGAAAATTCATTATCTACACAAATTCAAGAGTATAATTTCCTGCTTTCATCATTTAACATGATTATTCATTTGGTTGATGTACTCTAGTGATTTCTAATTATATTTCCACGAATGGATATGACTTCATCAAATCTCTCCTTTTCATATTTTACTGAAATTTAGGACAAACCATCAGACAATTTTCAACTTTCTACCTGTGATGAAAACTTTGCTCATGTTTAATCTTCAATATCTTCAAAATAATTATTTCCACCAAAAAGTGTATTTGGACATTTTTTATAAAAATTTTAACGTTCTAAAAATTTGTGGAGATAATTTTTACCAAAAAATAAAAACTGAATGAAATATATACAAAAAACCGTTTTGTTCTATCATTTTTTTGTGACAGATGCAATGGATTTTTTAATAGGATGTTTAGGAAGACAAAGTAATGATGTGTACCAAATTTCAACTTGAAGCAATTCATTTCCAGCTGAAACCCTAACTTTCATACACTATAACTGTATTTTCTAATTACTGACTTAACTTGCAGCCTCCTTATGGTATTTCCGCCGAATGGATGATGGTCATATTATACATCTATATATTTCAAATTTCAAGAAAAATAACTTTTTACAGAGGTTCAAACCTCATATCACCAATATTTTTCGAGTTATTACCTAATTTCCTCCAAAAACCGTATATTTTTTAATATTTGATTGATTATTCAGCCTGCCTTGGTGCTCACTGCATTGAATGGGGTCCATGGCCGGCAAAACGTGTGGTGCAAAGGACAAAATGCACCACACAGTTATGCGACAATAAAATCCAACGTCTTGTTTTTTTTTTTAATCTTTATTTCATTTTAAATTTTTGTAATTTGTTGAAGACAGAGACAGATGGCAGACTACAGACTCACAACTTCACAAGGTCAAAATTTTTAATCATTCTTTCTCTTTGTCTGTCTCTGTCTTTAACAAAACAGAGTACGAATGAATTTTTTTTATTATCCAGGAGACTAGGAAAAACGATGAAAATATAAAAAAATTAACTACGTAAAGACTTGCTGGCTTCTTTTCATCTCATATACAAGCATATACGAATAGCCTTATACATTCACATTGGAATATTTTTTCTGCATTCATTGGTGAAAAATTAAATACATACTCACACACTGGCACAAAATAACCAATAATTTTTCAATGAAAATGTGGTATGATAGTGGGTGTGACTGTATGATATATAAATAATATAACTGAAACTGGCCACTATAATATAAGTGTAATAGGAGTAGGTATATTGAATATTGACATCTGACAATCTGGATGCCTCTTACTCTGTTTTACTCATTCGTTAATCATTTCTAAAATTTTACAGATTTTCAATATTCTATTATTCAAAATTCCTATGGATATACAGAATTTTTTTGAAAAATTTAAAAAGGATGAAAGTCTTGAGTTTGAGTTGTCAGAATTGACTGCAAATCAGGCAAGTGTTTCTAATTCTTCTTCAATGCTTTCTTCGAATCAAAATTTGTCCTCAACATCAACAAGTATTTCATCTGAGCAACAACAACCCGAAACAACAGGTTATTAATTCTAATTAATTTTCTTATGTAAAGTGTATCTCAAATCAATCTCAATGTACGTCTTTCTTCATGGAAAGTTGATGAAATTCTAATATAGAATTTGCGGTGGCGGATTCAGTCAGATTATTTATAGTGATTGATTAGAGACGTATGGGGTTAAAAAATATTTTCCAATATAAACCAGTGATACATGGTCTCATTTGTTTTTTGGGGCACTAAATCCAAATTTCAGGTTCAATTTTTAATTGAGTAAATTGTTTGTCTGTTTGAAAATTGAGGTTAAGAAAATATTTTTCCATTTAATCGAGTGATATATTGTCTGATGTGTTTGTTGAAACAATATGGAGGTTAAAAAATCTTTTCCGATATAATTCCGTGATATATCGTTTGATATGTTTTTTGGGGCTCCAAATCCAAATTTTGGGTCTAATTTTCAATTGAGTGAATTGTTTGTCCATTTGGGGCAACAAAATTGGGGTTAAGAAAATATTTTTCCATTTAATCGAGTGATACATTGTCTAATGTGTTTGTTGAGGCTTTGATTCCAAATTTTGAATTTGTCAATGAATTATGTATAAAATTGGTCTACAAATTTGTTAGATACTACTAAAAAGAATAAAATAAAAACAGATAAAAATAAAAATTTTTTAAATATTATATAAAATATGAAAAATCTAATAAATAGCTGCATCTTGCAATTTACAGATAACCAGAACCAGAAGAACTTCAACTAAGTTTGTAAATTCAGATCAGAATGGAAAATAATATATCCATGGGTTTTGGAGAAAGAGGGAAAAGATTTCTGTTTGGTATGCTGTGAAGGCATTACATATAAATTACCATTACCTACAGATATTAATGGACAGCGAGCTAAGAATGCATTTGTAGTAAGTGGATTTTCAGCTTGGAATCGAGCTACTGATTCCTTCAAAAAACATGATAAGTTGGATTTCCATATCGCAGCTATAATTGGTGTTAATAATTTGAAAAAGCCATCTGTTGTTCAAGGTTTATCAGCTTCAAAGAATTGCGAGATGAAAGATGCATGTTTAGCTCTTACAAAAATTTTTGAAACTGTACAAGTTTTAGGTTGAGAATGTCTTCCCCTTTGTGGAACATTTAATAAAAATTAAATAATTGAGAATTCAAAATTTATACGAATATTGCAGATGAGTGCACAGGATGTCTCTGTGCTTAATTCGTGGTTAAAACGAATACCAAGCAAGTGGCTTCATCACCGTACTCTTGAGGAAATTTCAAAATTAATTTCTGACTCTGTTTTGAATGAAATTTTATCAAAAGTAAAAGAAGTTAAATATTTTTCCATAATGCTTGATGAAACATCTGATATTTCGCGCCTGGAACAAGTGTCTATTGTAGTGAGATATGTTTTAGATAAATTGGTCATAAATGAAAAGTTTCTTGTCTTCTATGAAACAAAATGTACTACGGCAGCCGATTTATTTAATATTGTCAAAGACGTTCTTACGGGATTTAATCTAAATATTGGCAATATAAGAGGACAGTGTTACGATGGTGCTGGGTGCTTTAACTGGTTTAAAAACTTGAATTCAAGATATTAATCCAACAGATCATTTGTTCATTGCTCGGTTCATTGATTGAATTTAGTTGTACAAGATGCGCTCACCAAAGATACAGTAGTACGAAACTTTGTTGGTACTGTAAAAGATCCAATCAATTTTGTGCAAGATTTTCCCAAACATTTAGCCATTTTCAAATATTTGCAAGAGAAGTATGCGCCTGGACTTCTCAAATACTGTCAGACAAGATGATGTATTCGCATTAAATCATTAAAATGTGTTTGAGATAATTATAATGCTCTTTTGAATTTTTTTCATGAAATTAGGTGCGATTCGAGCCTTAATGCCTCTATAACTTCACACGCATTTGGTTTCCTTAATAATTTAGAATTTTTTTAATTTCACTTTTATTTGATAGTATTAATTTTTGTATTCTAGCATGTTGAAAATCTTATTGCTGCGCTCCAAAAAGTGGATTTACATTTAAATTTATCACATTCGAATGTTAAAGTAGTGCAAAGTAAAATTGAGGCATCTCGCAAATCTGATTTTGATGATTTCTGGTTGAAAATTGTAAACGGAGCTGAAGAATTAGATTTACCACAACCCAAAGTTCCCACAATTTGCAAAGCACCAAAATGAATTGAAACACAAAGCAAACCTCACCAATTTTCAGCCCCAGCTGATTATTATTGTAAGAAATTTTTGGAAATGATAGACCTAACGATTAACTCATTCAATGATAGATTTGATTCTGAAACAATGACATTTTTAAATAATATTGAAAGTTTTTTCATTTGAAACAATGACCATGTTGATGATATTGTAAAGTTCTATGCAGCTGATAATTTTGATAAAGAGTGTTTAATATTACATAGGGATATTGTTATAGATGCCATGAATACTCGCTTAGGATATAAGCCTGTAAATATAAATTATGTAATTTGTTTTCTCCTTAACAATTTAGATGTAACTAATGTTATTCCCAAATTTTTTTGTCTGATTCGTATTATTTTAACTATTCCCGTATCAAATGCTAGATGTGAACGATCATGTTCAGCTCTACGGAGACTAAAAATATTTATAAGAAATTTGTTATGTGCTGAAAAGCTGAATAATATGGCGGTAATGCATATACATAAGAGCCACTGATTGATGAATTTATTTCTCGATCAGCAGCTCGTATAAATACATTTACTTTGTCAAATATAAATAAATAAAATATAATAATCCTATTAAACTGAGAATTATTTGCTCTTTTTATTGAAATTCTACAAAAAATTTCCCCACTTTCCTCTTCATAATATACATCGTCTTATTTCACAACTCTAACAAAAATTTAAAAAAAAATTATTGAGCTTTTTTTTTACTTACATGGGAAAAAGTTTATAAGTGAGAAATATTTTCTCCCCTCCCTTCCCTTATCATGATTAAATTTTTGTGAGCGGAGCTCACAAAAATTATTTGGCCCCAATGAACTTTGCACCACACAGGAAGAACAAAAATTGCCGGCCACGATGGGGTCTTATTATACATCAATAGATTTGCAATTGACAAGAATAATGTTTTACTGAGCTAGTGACCTCCTATCATCTATATTTTTTCAAGATATTTATAAAAAACTAAACTAAGAAACACATTATCCACAATTTGAGGGGCTTCCCTCACGCATCCGGATATTTGGTTTGGTTAAGCGCATTAGAGATTTAACGAAGCATTTTCAGCAAAGAAACCTTTGATGGGATTTTTTTCATTCTTCAAATAATATTTGTCCTTGACTAACTCAGGAAGCACAATTTTCCAAAATAGCCTAAGTCACTTTTTGGCAAAAAAAAGTTAGGAAGTCATCTGGTGGCAAAAGTAGTTAGACTCCAACTGACATAAAAATTCAGATATAATCATTGAAACCTACGTACGAAGCCAATAAAGAAAATTAAAAAATTTGAGTGGTTTTCCAAAACATCCCAAACCTCATTATGGTTGTATTGGCGGAATGTTTTAATTTTGTTGGAAATTGCTTTCATTTTGTAATGGTTGTACTCTGCACTCAAAAATGGTAAGGTTTAGTATATTTTTATACATATTATTTGGTGACAAAATGATAATGATGAGCTTACATAACTTTGCATTGTAGGCTAAATTGAAAGACTAACCAAGGGAGAGTAGCTCTGGTAGTCGAGTCAAACAGAATTCATCTGAATGGGTAAAAAACATCAAACGAAGGATTTGTAATGGTAAGGAAGTACAGCACCAACCTTATGTTGCTTGCCAGCATAATGATGAATACTGGTGTCAAGTAAATACAAAGCTCTCGAAGCAAGATATAACAAGTAAGCTGACGTAATTTTGTGTTACTGAACATTGCTTGTGGCAAGTTAATAATGGTGTTACCTTGAATTTGAACAGCATCTTTCAACAAACTCTACAAGAATGAAACGTAAGATACGCAAAATCAACACATTGCACCCTTCTTAACACCATACCTTGGTGCACATTAGGGACCTCGGAGTGCAGATCCTAGATCTAGAATCGTAACACAGTATCTCGTACATAAAAATGATAGAAGTTTGGCAGTCATTTGTGTAAAATCATTCAGCAGTATCACTAGTTTAAGTAAGCATCATAATCTTTCAGAATAAGTAGGGTTGATACACCATCTTTTGCCACAGTCCCATCTATCACCACTTTTCAATTTGTGACGTTGAAATAAGCGATAAGAACATGTGAGGTTAATTCCATTTTTTGATATTGAATCTGGCACCACTGTTCTGCAGAAAAACACAGAACCCATCTCAGTAGTGGTGCGCATTCTATTTAGAAAAAATAATTCTGCGGAACACGTCGACGATTGCCAGTTCTCTTATCACATTTGCTAAGAAACTGCTTGTTCTCTAGAAGGTTTTCCAGACATTAGTTGGCCTTTATTTGAATAGGTAAGTTGTTTTATTGATAAATTAATGCCTAGTGAAGCAAAAATGAATGCAAATCTAAAATTATATTCAATAATGCATTAATTTTATCATATGGTGGTCATAGGACATATTATTTACGCAAATTCCTATCTGTCACCATTAGTGGTGACAGATGGATATCTCACTAAGCCATCTTTTGCCAGTATCTATTCATTTTTGTGTGTCTTGTTATCATTTAGTTACCTACCTATCTTATTTTTAATCTTTATTCTTTCCCCTGTTTTCTATCCACAAGAAATGTCACCAAAACCAAGGGAATAGAAGAAAAGAGATTTGCGAGAAATGATGAAAACAAAGACATCTAGAACATTTTTTTCCTATTTGGCAAAAGCTTTACAAAATGCATTGAGAGTAGTACCAGAAGAAGGGGGCTCAGCGTTAGTTTTTTATGAGATTCATAGCTCCAATTTGTACCTACATAATTATACATCTTCATTTGTTGGGATTGAATGTCTTTTTTGCATTATTTTTCTACAGGTATTTCAAGCAAGTCGCATGTATAAGATGCCATGCAGTACTCTGGTTGACAAAACTTGTAGGAAGAACCAAAGAGAAGATGTTTGGAATTGTTGGAAAGGAATCTATTATAGGAGAAAAAATTGAGAATCAACTCAAAATCTGGCTTTTAGAGATGTGTCGTGGTGGTGTGCTTATTCCAAAAAATGGTTTATTCTTTTCTGTCTAGCATTTGTGTAAAGTGAAGAAAATCAAAAATCCATTCAAAAATGGAATGCCAGGTTAGTTTCATCAGATTTTTATAATTTTTCATCTTCTAAGAACAACCTACCGACCTAATTAAAATTTACTTTAATATTTTATTTTATAGGAGATAAATGGTTAAAGAATTTCCTACATAGACACCCTGAACTTGCTGCAAAAAAGGCTGAATACCTTAGTAAAGCTCGAGGAAAGGTAACTGAGTAGTACATCAGAAACTGGTTTCAGGAAACAAAATCATTACTTGGTGATGATATTGATATCTTATTGAATGGAGGGGGTGAGAGAGTGTGGAATATGGAGAAAACTTCTCTATATCTGAACCCAGAAGGTCAGCTTGTCATAGAGGAAACTGGAAAACAAGCTTCAAAAACTGGGCCAAATGATAAGGAGAACATAACCATTCTTGTATGTGTTAATGCTGCAGGAGAAACTACGACTCCATTAGCAGTCTTTGGTTACCAACAAATACCTTCCCAGGTTTTAGATCTAAAGCCAGCTTTGTAGGTGTATGGAAAGTCAGAAAATGGGTGGATGACATCTGAAGTCATGTATGAGTTTATTGCAAATCAACTTTATGTCTATTTAGTGAAAAGAGACATTCAATTTCCTGTAATCATCTTCTTGGATGGTTGTGTATCTCATCTCAGCCTTCCACTATCTGAATTCTGCCAGAAACACAAAATCATCATCGCGTGCCTTCCACCAAACACAACAAATTATTTACAAGTTTCGATGTTGTATATTTTGGGCTGATGAAACTGAAATGGAAAGAATGGGTAGGTCTCTTTTACATGAGAAATGGAAGAGATATTTCAAAGGAAGATATTGTGCCTGAAATGCAGTCAATGTTTGAAAAAGAAGACTTTGCTCAATCAATCTAAATGGATTTTTAAAATGTGGATTGTTTCCTTTTAATGCAGATACTTTCGACTACTCAAAATTGATTACAGCTCCCCCACTGGTAAGAATGAGCTAGGATGCACATTTGTAAACATTCTTATTTATACTCTTTAATGCTCAATTTACTCTATTTTGCAGACAACAAATTCTTCTAAGCTTGGTGAACTAGATTTTGAAGTGAGATTGCATGTATTTAAATCACGAATACCTGAACCAACATTATAAATTTTTCATAATACACCAGACTTGTGCGCTTACAAAGATCGAGGATTATATGAAGTTTGGAAAAAATTACGTTCTAAAGTTTTTCTATCCTTTACAGAAAGTGAACAAGACCAGACACATGTTATACTTTTTGATTTTCCTGAACTTCTGAATGGACCTGAATTTGAAGGTTCTTTTGATCTACATTTTAATGAAACATACTCTCTCCCCACAATAAACTGTAACAAACCATTAATGTCTGTATCAATCTCATAGCTAGTTCCTGCTTCCACTGAGCAACCGTTGGATGAAGGAAGAATTTTAGATCAACTAGTCTCACCTGTTATTGGTACTGACCTTCCTGTGTCTTCAGAGCTAACTGCAGTCTGTCCACAAAAATTGATGCGTGAAAAAGAGCCCCAAAAAGCTATCGTCAACACTGAAAAATTGTCTTCAATTGAGCTAATTAATATATCTACAGAAAAATCAATGTATGAAAAAGAGCCTTTAGATCCTCCAACACCCACTCCAGTATTTATGAATTTTAATCGAGTTAGAGTAGCTCTGAGCCACCATCGCCCAGAAGAAACTGGCCTATATGCCCCTCTTTGCAAAGTGTACATGATATTTTAAATGAGTACAATTTATAACCTACCAAAAAACAATTTACTTACAAGAAAAAACCTTTGGAAAATGTTCATCTACCTTCGATAATAACAACTGATTTATGGCAAGCAATGAAGAGAGAGAAGATAGCAGCAGCTGAAGCAAAAAAAAACAAGCCAAAGCGTTCCAGGAAGAAGGATAATAATGAGTTGGAAGATATCAGTATTCCTGCATTTATTCAGCCAAAAACTGCAGCCCAGTCTGACATTGAAAAGGATTCTATTGATACAAGTGAAAATGAGTGTGTAACCTACCTGAATGAACAAATTTGTCATACCTATTTTCGTAATTTATTTCGACAAAATATTTCTCATTTTGCAGATATATCCCAAAAAAGAAAACAAAGGCTAGTGAAAAGAAGAAAGCAACCTCAAAGAAGAAATCTGTTCCTAAAGTTCAAACGAAAAATAAGTAGGTACTTTTTTTCCTTTCATTCAGTTTCCTTTCTAAATCCACAATTCTCATTTCATCAATTCATAAATTCTCCTTCAGTGTGACATCTGTGGATAAAAAGCATGAGGCTAAGAAAAATTTGAAAGATGACGACAGCAATCCAGCCTGTCCTGTCTGCTAGGAATTATACAAAAGCCAACCAGGACTGGTATATAAATTTGTCAATGACTAGCCTGTTTGCTAATAATTTTTTTAAATTCTTCTAAATTATTATTTTTTTTATTTTATTTTTTTCAGGTGTGGATTTGTGTACTAAATGTAAAAATTGGTGCCATTAAGAATGTTCTACCAATGAAATGTGTGAACAATGTCTATAGATGTTTTATTAAAGTGGACATTTATGTATGAATGAGCAAAGTTTTTATTGTAATTTCAAATCATAGGCTACCTATTTCATATCAGAAGTAAAGTAAACTTTTTTTTAATTAGGTTCTCATTTATTATTGAGAAAAGTTTTGCTCATATAATTTCGAATCATATGCCTATTTTGTATCAAAAGTAAAATAAATGTTTTATGATTATCATTTATTAATGGGAAAAGTTTTGATCATAATTTTAAATTGTATTTTATATCAGAAGTAAAGAAAAATACAAGTACAATAGACCTACCTAGAAATTTTGGCCATATATTTGTTGATAAATTTGCTTGAGGGGCTTAATATTGCTGTACAACAGGCTTTCAATGCTTTTTGAGTGCTTACGAGAAAAAATTTTACACTTCAATCCATTTGGACCTACAAAAAAAGATTATTTTTTTGAGTGGGGAAAGATGAGAAAAATACTGGCGATAAATGGGAAAAAGTGGTGAAAGATGGGTGATTTTGACAATTTTCAAGTTCTATTTCATTATCTAAGAATCAATTCTTTCGTGAACTCAATGAACGATCTTTCTCAATTTTCTACACTGTTACCTTTATGCTAAAAAAAAAAAATCACGCCAAAAGAACGATTTTAACCTATTGAAATTGCATTTCAAATATTGAAATTCACTTAAAGTGGTGAAAAATGGTGTATCAACCCTACTGTGCTTGTTCAAGCTTGTACTACCATACTGGCTATAATCAGCTTTCTTTGCTATATTATTACGTTGTGTAATTAAAGTGATTATATGTTCTGTATTTTGCAGCACAAAAATGGTTAAACAACATCAGCAAGTACTTTTTTGAAACTGTGTGTGTAAAAAAAAGATACGAGAGGTGGTAATCGTCTGACTGAGCAACAAAAAGAAGTAACTAACTCAATTGTGGCATTCATTAAGAAATTAAAAGTAGCCGACAGCCATTATGGTCGAAGTCAGTTAAAAAGACAATATTTACCAGCTGAGTTGAATATTGCAAAGTTGTGGCAAATATGGATGCAAGAACGTAAGGAGAAAGGTGTACCATTGACATCTCGATGAAAGTTTGCTGTTACTTTTAATACACGATTCAACCTTGCATTCAAACCTCCACGTGTGGATATTCGCTCATATTGTCAAACAATAGAAGCAAAAATTCGCATGAAAATTAATTGTGAAGAAAACATACCGTTGCTGAGTTTACATCGTGCTCCAGCAAAAAAATTCTACACCATCTTACAAGAATCTGCACATGCTACAAACGTTCTTACCACTGCCTTCGATTCTCCCCACAACTAATGTGGAGGAAGCGTATTATTCATGTCAGCTTGGTGTTTTTAATCTCACTTTTGTCATCCATGTCCCAAAGAAGATTAAGAGGCCTAATGTTCATACCTATACTTGGCTCTAATCAGTGGCTAGTAAAGGGAGTAATGAGGTGACCTCAGCTATGGCTCACTTCTTTGTAACACAAATTTTCCCACAATTACAACAGCGTCGATATGCCAGAATTGAACTATTCTCTGATTCGTGTGGAGGTCAAAATAAAAATTCTACGATAATTTCGTTTTTACTACGTTTGATGAATAATCCGATGGTATATAAATATACATCGAAGATTGATTACTATTTCCCAATTTGTGGCCACTCGTACTTGCCTCTCGACAGAGTCTTTGCTCAAATTGAACGAATTCAACGAAAGATATCTGTAATAAAATCGCCAGCACAGTACCAAGATATGTACAAACAATTTGGCCATGTCTACATTTATGGTGATGATTGGCGAGTTTATGATTTCAAAAAACAGGCTAATACCACACTGAAAAGTACTAGCACCTTGTCCATTCAAAAAACTCACACGCGAAACTTCTGTCGTGATCACCAGGGAGTTGTTGGTGTCAAAAATTCGTACTTTGGTAAACCAAGGTGGATTAAAAAGTGCTGAAACCAGGTATCGAGTTACTTCCACATAAACCATGTTTACTTCCAGATAAAAGTTATGTTTCGGCTCAGAAAAAAAATGACATTCTAAAACTTATTGAATCGGTTGATCTGATGTCAGCAGAATATGCGTTTTATGATAAAGAGCTTGCTAAGCCTCGTAAATTTAAAGATACTACATGTTGGGTGACAGAAGTAAAAAATAATGACGTAGAAGGGGAACAAGAATGTGCAATCAAGATTATTCCGAGTGAAGAAGGGGTATTCCATCGACATCAAAAGCTGTAATAAAACCCAAAGTGTCGGAGATTGCTACTGCTCCTGTTGTGAGACGTACACTAGGTCGCCCACGTAAGAATAACATGAAAGAGGCGCAAGAGTATGCAATGAAAATGTGGAAATTGCAGAAGAGGAAAATGTTCCATCGGCATCGAAACCAAAACGTGGTATAAAACGCAGAGTACCTATCAGAAAATACCACTGCTCCTGTTGCGAAACGTACGGGTGGTCGGATGGTCGGGTGGTCCTCTCGTAAAGATTAATATTGGGTAAAAATTGTTTTTAATTTTCATCACCATGTTTTTATGAATTACGAATACAATTTTATTGTTTCTGGGTGCATAATAATACCATTTGTTCTATCTAATACAGTGATTTTCCAAAACGGACTTTATCCGAGGTCTCCCTCTTCGAGCCTTATTATCACAGCAACTAATGGGGATAGCGTCGAGTTTTCAACGAGGTAAGTTCCAGCAACCATTCAACTAAGCAACCACACTAACAGAGATAGTGTACCAGTTGCGTAGCCAAATCTACCACGTTTTTTATTTCTCCTGAACAATTGCGAAAAATGACTTAGGCCATTTTGAAAACCGTGCTTTTGTTATCTGATAAGTGGTAAAAATGTGCACTTTGCTGATTTTTGTGCTTTTTTTTATTCGTGCGACCAAATTTGCTAAAGCTAATTATTCACTTTCGTTGATCTTTATAATTATTACATCGAGCATGATTAGGCCCAATGTTTGAACATTGGTTTCTCGTTTCACCTTCAAAAATGCGTTGAAATAAAATTACAAAAAACATTACAAACCTGCAACAAGGTCACCATAGCCAATGGTGGTGAGAGTAACAAACGCAAAATAAATGCTCTGTTCAAATGTCCATCCTTCGAAGTAAACGAAAATACCAGATGGGAGAAAAATAAACAGCAAAATACCCGGTATCAAGTAGGTGATTATGTCAATCAAAAGAACAATTCTGCTTTCATATCTTTTACCTTTGTAACGCTGGTGAGCTCTGAGAAACTGAATTGCAAACAAATTAAAAGAGCATTAGTACATCCGAAAACATTTGGCTTATTTCTTTAAAAACATGGTTTTGGAGAACAAAAACAGTTTAACAAATTTAGATTTTCAAGCGCACGTATTTATAAAAATATTTTTCGAAATATTTTAATCAATAACAAATAATATTTCACATTTTCCTTCGAGGAAAAAAAAAAAGAAGTAATAAATGGAATAATGAAATTTGGTCGGTGAATATCTAAGGGGAGGAAAAGAGGTATTTTTACTTTGATGTTGCTAAACTCTATCGTTTTCAAAAGTCAAAAGTCCATGAAATAGCATAATAAATAACTAAAATTAAATTCATTGGCAACAGGGTACGTTTGAAAACCATAATTGTACAGACTGTTTATAACAGAATTGAATATGAACCTTTAGTTGATCACTTACCATTCTGCTCCTACTGAAATCCATCAAGGATATGCATTAAAAGAAGAATATTGGTGGTTATATCCAAAATAGAACGAGTTGAATCTACTTACGTTAAAATAGTTGAAACCAGGAAAGACGTACTTCGTTCATAAATAAATTCAAAGTTAAGGAATGGTGGCACAATGGCCCCAGTAGGTAACTAATCTCTATTTTATCTTTTCTTAATTTTTTATTCATGCAATTTTTATTCTATTTCTCTCTTTTCAAGTACATAGGTGCTCGTAACTACAGTTCCTCTATAAAAAAAAATTTTTTTTCTTGGCCTTCATTTTTTGGTTTTAGGGCTAAATAGCCACAAAAAAAGGAGGATCCGTTAACACTTTTCTAAAATTTAATTTGTTCCATGATAGGTATCGACCAGGACTGGAGCCTTCTCGTCATTCAAATAATGATAAATGTCATATGAGGTTGATTTTATAGATGTCCATTTTTTTTCTTTACCATAATTTCAGTACTGAATGTAGTTTTGGTAATTTTAAAATATGTGTTTTCAGAGTGGAGGAAAATTAAAGGATCCTGTCTCCAAGACTATGATAAGGGTGGATTATGGTTGTCAACTTATCTATGGAAGAGGTATGCATGTTTTCTCATGCTTTATTTGATTCTTATGTTCATTTGTTCCTATTTTGGTTGTCAGTTATCGATAATTCCATGACCATAAACATGAAAATTGCAATAATTATATGCTTACTCATTGTCAGACCGAATGTTCCATGAGTTGTTAAGTGAATATAAAATTTATACATTATGGAAGCTCACTGGGCTGTGTACACACTCGAGAACAAAATGCAGTACCAAAAACAGCCGTGTGAGTGCGCTAGATTTCACACAGTATTTTATTCTTATAATTAAGAAGCTCGTGTCAGCTTTGCTTGACAGAAGCTTAGAACCTTCGACTCTAACCCTGACCTAAGTGTTCGCTGACGTATTACACAACAAAATTTGAAAATATAAAATTCTCCCCTTTTTGAGTTCAATGAAGATCGAAAAATGGGTGCAATGATAAAATTAACATAAAATTCGAATTCAGCGCCTCAAAAAACATTCCAATGTTATATTAATCAATAAAATCTGAAAATAAACAATTACCCTCCTTTTGGGCTCAGTAAGGGTCGAAGAATGGGTCCAACGATAAAGTTAATAAGTTAATATCAAATTCGAATTCAGCGCCTCAAAAAACATATCCGGTGAAATGTTACAGCGATAAAATATGAAAATAAAAAATTCTCCCTTTTTTAGGTCTTACGTGGTTGACGAACCAGTTAAATGAAAAATGTACGTACAAAAATTCATCAATTATTCACCGGTTAGGTAGATTCTGAGATTACCCTTAACACTTTTTTAAATTTTCTTCTTTAAATATAAGTATAGATAGATATATAAATGTTTATTTTGAAAATTGATTTTTTTATAAATTAATTAGGCCTATTCATTTATTTAGGCGTAAACCAGAACTAATGAAAATGCTCGTAAGTTCTCAAGCATTTGTTCATTTTTGAGCATATATGCTCCGTACCATCACTACAAAAAAACTTTAGTTTTGTCAAAAATAGGTCCCTCGTATGTTACGACTTTCATTTCATATCTTGATAAATGAAGTTGGTTTTGATTTTATGCGTACCTACTTGTGTGTTTTTATCTGATGTACGCGGTATTTCTTAGCTTCTGTTTTCGCCATTTTAGTTATGTTTTTTAGTATGGAAACTTGCCAGAAATTGGTACCGCAATACATATTTTTAAGTAGGTATTTTTTTAGAAAATCTACTTATTACGCTTGGTGCGGTATTAGCCTTCAGGGTTGGGCGTGGGTACATTTTTCGTTCCACGATCTCAGGAAAATTTTGGCAACAATAACTCAAATTCATATCTGTATATAATACATAGATAGATAGGTACAAGTCAATTTCTTGTTTCCACGGTACGAGCCGCAATTTTTGTCCGATAATCACAAAATTAGGTTCGAACATTTGTATTGAGCCAAGGACCAGACCTATTTATTTTGGTGCGGATCAGCGGTACGGTACTTCCGGTACCAACATTTTTGTTTTTCTCTCTGGCTATAAAATGCTTAATTCTGCACCCACAGCCACGAAATTCGGAATAAATATTTATTTTAAATAATTTTAGTACGCTACTAATTTTGATCGGCTGGACAGTACTTCTGGTAAAGGATTTTGTTCCTCTTTTTTTTCTAATTTGCATGAACTTTTTTCTTTTTACAAAAATTAACCACATGTTCACGTTTTCTTTTTATTTATTTCATAACTGTAT
The DNA here is from genome assembly GCA_011428145.1 of Ericerus pela. Classification (NCBI taxonomy): domain Eukaryota; kingdom Metazoa; phylum Arthropoda; class Insecta; order Hemiptera; family Coccidae; genus Ericerus; species Ericerus pela. The sequence goes on from WOFM01000254.1 coordinate 111,158, forward strand.
TATATTTCTTTTGTTTTATTTTAAGTTACACGACTATGTTCCATACTTTATATCATCTAAATAAATTTTTCATTTTTTCAAGAAATAATACTTTTAAATTACACACTGTCTAATATTTTGTCAGCAGCTAAAATATTTTAATACAATCACAGCATACCATTAACGCATACAAACTTACAGACAATTAATGTGACCATCAAAATTCGTAATTCTTTTTCTCGATAACCTACTTTTTCCAGCGAGGCTTGCAGCGCTCGGTTTTTTTTTTTTAATTGAAGCCTTTCTAAGTTGATTTTGAAATTCCTTATCCCCTTTTCCCTACCTTAGTCGTATAAACAATTCTGCCTTTCTAAGTTGATTTTGAAATTCCTTATCCCCTTTTCCCTACCTTAGTCGTATAAACAATTCTGCCTTTCTAAGTTGATTTTGAAATTCCTTATCCCCTTTTCCCTACCATAGTCGTACGAACAATTCTGACTTCAGTTAAATTGGAATGGGGAATGCATACATTTTCTCATTGAAATAGCACTGATTTGTCATTTCTGATGTTATACACCTGAAAACCATAACTCAGTCGTACCTACATCTCTTGTCGTCTGAAATTATATAAAACACGTAGCTTCTCCATCCACATTGTTGCCAATTAAATAAACGATGCACGTACTCGAACACTAACAAAAGCGTCCCAACGCCTTCTTATTTCTACATTTTCTATTCAACCATGAAAAGAAGAATTTGCTATAACGAGCCAGGGCGCGTACAATGCATGCGACAAAACGAATTTTTATTTTATTTCTTTCTATTCGTTTATTTATTTATTTCTACTTTTTTTTTTCTTTTTTTTTCGATATCAAAAACTAAAGACCTTCGCATTAAATGCGACATATTATGGGCACATCCGCTGCTCGTAAATAATAAATTAAATCTTTTTTTTTTTTTTCTCTTTTCTTCTTTTCAAAACCATCGATTTGTGGCTACACGTCTGTACGCTGGCCGAATGGACAAACAAATGTAAGTATGACAGACATACGAACGCGCGTATTATAATTTTATTACGATTAAACTTACTGTGGATGCGAAAAACTCTCCAAGTTGGGTTAAGACCATACCATTGAGCGGTATGCCGACCAACGAGTAGACAATCACCAACATTCGACCGAGAGAGGAACTGGGGTGGAGATTACCGTATCCTGCAATCAAGCGAACAGGGCGAACACAATTTATTTCTTCATTAAAGTCCAATTAAGCGCTAACAATGGACCATGTTAACGGTGGACTAGACGAGATTAAACTCATTTAGGTATCGACAGCATAGGCTTACTCAAGCCATAAATTATGAGCTTTTTTTCGCTGTCGGTCCAGTCTATGTGCGTATGTCGACTGCGATAGATTATTCTATAAATAGGCACGCGTGTAAAGGGAATTCGCGAACGTCTTCTCCATGCTGAGTAATTCTCATATGCTCTTTCTCTTTTGTATAGGTAATTAGACAGCGTATTAAACGACAGACTTCGTGGCAGAATTATCGTTTCGGTTACGAGGAAGACAATAATATGGTGGACCAAATGGCCAAAGAAGCCAGAACCCAACCCACTATCCTCTGGAAACATGTGACTCCACTTGACCGCAAGCTGCACATCAAGAATTCCACTCTACAACTTTGGAAGACTCTTTGGCAGAATACTCCACTCAGCAATTTCCTGCGTTCAGCAAAAGAGGATACCAGCGAATGGGTTGACACTATTAAATTTTCTCGCCGCCACCAAATTGCCATCACTCGTCTCCGCATCGGCCACTGTGCCTCAACTCATTCATTCCTTCTACTTAATCTTCATCCACCTGACTGTCAATATTGCAAATCTCAACCTCTCTCACTCATTCACATTCTCACGACATGTCCAGCTCTTCACACCCTCCATAATCACTACAACCTACCAACTACAATAACCACTACTCTCGCCCACAAATCCCCTCACCTTTCAAACCTTATCACTTTCCTTCGCTTCATCGACTTCATAGTATAATTTAATTTATAAGCTTTTGCTGGCATAACCCATTTTGTGAAGTTAGCCCAGCCACCTTTTTTTGTATTTTGTATAATAAAAAAAAAACAAAAAAAAACCTATAAGTAAATCCACATCGATCATCTAAAAGAAAAATATGCGGATACACTTTTCATTTGGAGAGTCGGAGCTGAGTATATTTTTTGTTGTTCGAAAGACTCGGTACCTGTGGCCTCAGATTCCTACCAAGTCTCCACGAATAATCCTCATCAACTTTTTAACAAATGAGTTTTGAAATAATCATTCATTTTCCACAATTTAGGATCGATCGTAATCAAATCTCATGGCAATAACTATTTGTCAATTTGGAGGAAGAATTCTTGGCTAATTGGATGAATAAAAAGAAATCAGCCATCTTCGCGAACAACTCTACATTAAAGTTAACGGAAAAATATAACACGATTGTCCAACCTTGCCGGACAGAGGAAACTAATTGTTCTTCAGGTACAAGCTGGCAATTTGAAATTTAAAACAACAGATCCAATTCAGACCTAAGAGAAAATGAAGGTTTTCAGTTGGCAAAAGCTTAACGGAAAGTGAAACTTTGGAAATTATCAGCTGAACTTAATTAATTGAATTTTCGAACGCGTACTTCTTTAGTCCTAGTTTTGTTTCAAAGTCTCCAGCAGGCTTGAAATAAGGTCACACCTCTTCGTTCAAAACACAATCTATCAGACCCTCATACATCCACATATTGATTTAGAATTTTTAAAATTATGGATATCATTTACCGATAGTGCTGAGAGTGGTTAGAGCAAAAAAAAAAGAATTGTATAAGGTCCATTGAAATTCTTCTTCCATATCAACAACGTCGTCTGGAGGTAAAATTTGACTGGACACAGTCACATTGCATAGCTGCTTTAGTCTGATTAGAAGTTGTTGGTGAGCTCGTTTATTTGACCACGTGTAATAAGTAGTTAATAAATCTGAAAAAAAAAAAAAAAAAAAAAAAAAGTAAAAAAGACAATTTTATAATATGTTTTTGTCCATCAACTTACGATTTATCCATTGGGTTTACATGAAAACATTTTCTCATAAAACTATTCTAGATGTCATGTTTTTAAACTACTAATTAGACTTGCCATTAGTTTCAAGAATCATCTGCTTGAAAATGTAGTCGGGTTTCCCGATCCTGTTTGACACAAGGAGAAATATTCTTTTCCAATTTAAATTTCCCATTTCCTTTCAGAGAAATAGAACACAGCTGACGAAATAATGTGAAAACATGTGACTACTAGTGTTGGCAGTTCAGTACTCTAAGCAGTGTGCGGGGAGAGGGAATTTATTGTCAGTGGTCTAGGGGGAAATTGGATACGAGCACAATTACGTTAATGGTTTTTTCCCTAGTGGTGCAAAAAAAGGGAAGTTATTTTCGGCGATGCGGGTAAAACTGGATATGAGCACAATTAGGCTACCTTTTTGTCTTTCTTTTTTTAGGGTTTTTGCTTGCAAAAAATCCTATCAAAATCGATATGTTTTTCCTTTTTCTCCTTCATTATTTTACAACCCGAGTTCTATATGGTTTTTTTTTAATTGTGAAAATAAAATTTTCTATTTTATGACGGTATCTGTGAACGTTTATTTATTAATTTATTTTTCTTCTTTTCCTTCAACTTGTGTTTTATGTTTTCTTTTTTAACTGTGAAAAAATGAAAATAAAATTTTTATCCATTTATATGATGTTATTTGTGACCATTTATTTTTTTGATTCTGATAAAATTTTGGGATAAATTTTTAAAATAAAGCAAAAACCCTGCTGCAAAATCGTCTAGCGATGTAGCTTGTTTTTCTTACAGTGCGCAGAATTTGAAGTTATTTTCAGCCATGAGGGGGAAGAAAACTGGATAGGAAGCAATTAGGCTGTGTTTTTTTTCTTGGCTAGTGGTGCAGAAAAAGGTAAGGTATTTTTGGCGGTGTGGAAGAGAAAACTAGATAAAAGCACGATTGCACTAGTATTTTTTTTTCAATGTTGGCGATTTTTTTTGTTAAAAATTTTTTCAAGTCATTTTTGCCCATGTGGGGGGAAATTGGAATTGCGAGCACAATTACCCTACATACTTTGGATTGGACGAGTAAACTGGATAATAGCACAATTGCGCTACGTTTTTTTTTTTTTTCAGTGTTGTCAATGTTCTCCATGGTGGGCGATTTTTTTTCTCATCTTTAGCTCAACAGACGGGCTCAAATTTTTAATTTAAAAATACTTATTTTTGTTGTTTTTTTTTTTTGTTATTATTTGTTTAAGATGATGAATTTCTTAATATGTAATAATAGAAATTTCTAACTGTAGAAAATATAAACGACATCAACATGGGTACCTATTAAAATTAAAATAAACAAGTTTTATAAAAAAGAACTAATACAGTCTTGTTTGTTTTAGAAAAATAATAGTTGGTAAAGAAAAAGTTTGTTTACAGAGTATATTATTACCAAATGCTGCAAAACTGCACATTTACCGCCACTAGTTGGGGTTCCTATTCACAGAAAAACTTGAAAGTTAAATGTGGCCAATTCTGAAATCACATTATCAAAAATGACTGTTTCTCAAATTTAGAGGAAACTAATGCTAATTCTTAAAAGTAAACAATATTGTTAATGGAGGATGTTTTAGAGAGAGAGAAATAAAAATCCTTTGCAAAGGATCTTGAAAGCAATATACATTTCAAGTTTTCAATCAACATTTTCTGTGCTTGAGTATAGTTTGTATCTTTCAAAAGTATTCTTTACAATTCTTCAACGATTGAAAACATTTATGTTCATTTAAAACTGTGGTAGGGGCTATAAACGTAAACAATTTCAGTTACTGTTTTTAAATTTTTTTTTGAAAATTTTTACCAATTATGTTTAAAGTAAGTAAAATGTTTTAAATTCCATAAAAAATGCACATTATCTTTTTCAAATTAAATTATAATTGGTATTTGAATTTTATTAAAATAATCAAAATTTCAGGTGGCATTTACATCAAGAGTAGTAGCAGCATCAAGCAACAGTGTATCTCGAAGAAATAACGTAAGTTTTTAAATTTTGCTTTATTATTGTATCCTAAAGCAACTGGTACTTCCAATCTTAAAGCGGCAAAAGATTATCATAAGGATATGTTCATTTTTCATTCTTAATTTATCAAAAGTAGGTAGTGAAATTATACAAACTAAATGTCCAAACTTTTCGAGTACCAAATCTGAAGTCATAAGAAAATTAAATTTGACTAATTAGGTACCCTCCAGTTATAATATGTAAATTAGCTATTCGTTATTTAAAAAATAAAACCAGGTATCTATATGAAAAATATCCACTGTTTTGTTCTTTGATAACGTTAATTTAATTTTTTTCAATGAGAGGGTTTCTCTACACTCATGCTGAAATTGAAATTAAATCTGATATGGTGAAAGTACCTTTGAAAATTGGTAGAATATGAGTAGATCATAGTGAATATTTACTCGAAATTTCATAGCTGTTGGTTAAAATTAAACGTTTTATCACTAAAATATAATTCAAAATGCTGATATCAGAAATATTATTCCTAAAATGTCTGTAGTTTCCCTCCCCCAACCACATATCAGTGAAGAATATTCTAATTTACCTATGGTAATGATATTTTTATTCTTTCCACAGAGGTGCTCGAGACAGAGAAGTGGCAACAGTGACTTTTACAATATGTAAATTTAAAGGTTAGACAACCAGGAACCAGAAAGATTTTAAAATTTCCCCGAATTATCCTTATGAAATTTTGAAAATTCATCCAATTACAACCAAATTTGGTCAATCAGTGTTGGCTACACTGAGGTCTAGAGAAGAAAATGTCATATTTCGCGCGTTTTTACCTACAAAAACTGCACACTGAGCAGCCCGGCCTATAATCTTTCTTCCCTCAAATAACATTCATCTTCTCCTGTCAAATTCCCGCTATGTTTTTTTTTCGAAATAGTTTTTTTTGTGTAAGCAGGGAATACGTTCGCCGAACCATTTATTCATCGAGTATTTTTTTATTATACTGCAAGATGTTCGGCGGATTAATCTTAGAATTACTATATATGAATTTCGTCACCATTATATTATTTCCTACGTATTCTCGCACCTCGTAAGCGGCTAGGCTACACAGTTTCAACTTGTTTAGCCTGTCCATAGTCTCTTTATTCGCTCTTAGCCTAGCCGCGGATATCGTACATCGATACAATAGCCTATACTATATACTTGTATTTGCTCGCCTACGGAACCAAATAATACATTAAAGTTTAAATTCGAATGCAGCGGCCAAAATATTTTATCTTCTTTTACAGGATTGGCTGTAACGAGAATATTGGTTACAAAATAATTAAATACTCGTAAATGTTAAAAGGTTGTATTAAACAAGATATAAAACAGTGAAATACTGGATAATAAGATTAACAGAGAAGGTAAAAGATAATTTAATGTAAGGCAAAATGTACATGGTTACATGAGTTTTTATAACTAGAAGTTTTGGGAGAAGAATATGGCGATTTCTTGGAGAGTGGAAATGGTAGTGATACGATTGGAGAGTTATGACAATACAAGTTTAGATATTGTCCAATAGGAGTTTAAGGAAATGACATAAATGGTGATTTTGGGTATTTGCAATATCTGCAGAATGGTTTCATAGAAAAGAGTTGTTATGAAAAGTGTATTTATGTTTGTTTATAAACATTGAAAGTAGAATAAATGAGTCAGTAAAGGCAAGTAAAGACTTGTTTACATGACGTCAATACAATGAGAATTGTTTTAGGTGATTGATATATATGTGAAATATATATATATATATATATAAGAGAGAGATATTAGGAATGATACGAAATTATCATTACATAATAATGCGAAATTCATTGTTTTAGATAAAACATGAATTTGAATGAAATGAAAGTAAAAGTGGAAGGATATGGGAATACGGAACATAGTAAATATACAAATATATAAAATTCATAAAATTTCGTAAATAATATAAAATACCTGATATTTATTAAATTTCCAAGTTTTAGAAATAACAAGTTTGTATCGATGTATAAATGTTTTTCATAATATAAATATTCATTGACAATATATATATATATATATAAATTTGACATTATTCTTTTTCTTCATTTGATTACAATTTCTTCATCTAAGTTTTGAGCTTTTGTTTTTATAAGGCTTCTTAATTCATTTAGTAACTGAGTTACATGTTAACTTTGTATTGGTTGCTTAATATAATTGAAAAATAGATATGATAAAATTATTATAATAATAGTATTTAAACTTAACCATATTAATACAAATAGTTGGATTAAAGTTAAAGAACTATTCTCATTGAATTTATGATATTTTATCTCTAAATTATCGAGTTTATATTGGAGTTCGTTGGTTGAGGTTATAGGTGAGAAGTGTGGAACATACATGGTCCAGTTGGGGTTATAAGCATTGATGCTTGGTAATGCTATAGTATTTCTAATGTTGGAATCTACGATTACGTCGTATTTTGTCCATAATAAAGGAATATGATGTTCAATGGTTACATCATTGGACATATCCAGGGGGCAAGGAAATCCTGGAGGGATGATAACCTCTGAATATCCGTTGGTGTCTTTATTTAAGACTTTGATGTGACAGGGTACTGTCAATAGGATGGTTCCTGGAAGATTATTGTCGATATTTATGATATTAAGTTCATTTGAAACTATATCATACGTAGAAAGTGAATTGTGATTAGTGATGGCAAATTTATTTTGGGAAAATTGGTGGACTAAGATTTTCTTATTATTGGTTTCACATCTGAAAATACATGATTTTATAAGTTCTTCATAGGGTTTTTTAAGGAATAAGGTTTTAGCACATGAAGAAACTTTATCTGAACCTCTGTTATCTGGGAGATAGCATAGGGGTTTTTCTGGGTTACAGTAATGTAAATCTGTTCCTGAAATATATCGTACTGAATTATCTTCTGAATTATGGATAATAATAGAAGGTTCTTGATCCCATGAGCATAGATTGTCATCGTGAGATCTGAAGGTTAGGGGAATGAATTTATAAGCTGAAAAAATAGCATTAAGTTGTTTGACGGGGAACTTTAAGTTCAATTTCTAGATTATCATTGTGAACATCACAATTGATAAGATCTAGATGATAGTAGTTGAGAAAATCGTGTTTGGGAATGGTAAGTTCCATGTTGTTTTTCAACAAAAGTGGTTTGAGTTTGCGAAGATCTTCTTGAAGTGTATCAATTGATACAATTGAGGATGGTAGGTTGTGATCTTTACATGCATTAAGCACGTAGCTTATCTTCATGGAATGTTGAAGGTAAGAATTATAGTACATTCGTACTGAATTTTTGTAATTGGTAACTTCACCAATAATATAATTTTCTTCGTTGATCTGACTTAGAGTATTTTCTAGATATTTCTTTGCATGAAAGAAATCGTCGTAAAAATATTGCAAGTTTTCTGTGAAGGATTTTAAATTTTTGGTTATGTTAAGTAGGGTTGAATGATCTTCTAATACTGCTGATTTGAGAATATCATATTGGGATTTGAGGGAATGTTCGTTGTCTAAGAGTGATTGTCCATCTCTGAAGGTTAATACTCTACATCATATGGAGAGAAGATCTCCGAAAATGTCTCTGACTTTTGTCACGACAGTTTCTCTTTTACTGCGTAAATGGTTTGGTTTGGGGTAAAAATCTTGTATCAGTGTGAGATTTGATTCGATGAGAGATTCGAATAAGATACTATATCTTTTTGAGATTCTGTGTAGACGGCATTTTAATTCGTCCCAATTGCAATTGTCTTTGTATTTAGTATAAACATGTGTTCATATGAATTCTGCTGAATCCGTTAGTTTCAATTTTACCATATACAGAATTGGTATGGTTTGCTGATATATGCGAATATGTTCGTATTCTTTGAAATAGGCTCCTGTTGAAGCGGTGATAGACGTTTTAACAGGTCTATTTGCTTTTATGCTGATTGATAGTTGAATTGATAGAAGAGTCAAAAGTATCGAAAAGAAATGGTATCTGCAACATACAAAAATTGCAAGATGTGAACGGTTTGTAGAAATTAAAGTACCGTATTTAAATTATAGGAATTATGTTCGATGGTCTATACTGAAATTTGAAAAAGTCACGTATTGCTGATTTAGGGTGATGTCACTAATTTGATCGTGTGTGATCTAATTGTGAAAAGGGGAATATCGTATGGATATTTAATGATATGGAATTGAACTAATAATTCAGTTCGTCTTCAGCTTTTGTTTCGTGTCTTAGTTGAAATAATTTTTTGTGATTTTTGTGTGCTTTGTTACTGTTTTTTGTTCGTGTGTTTCGAAAATTTAACGAATACTATTTTCGTGTTTTTCCAGAGAGAAAATCCAATTTAGAGGAAAAATGCTATCTAAAACTGAATGTAGGTATCCTGAAAAATCATTCGACGAAAAGTTAAAGACTTTGTCAAGATGAGGGGTGCTAGAAGTGTTTTGGATAGTCGAATTTTTCCGAGAGGTGGTGTTGCACTCGCTGATGAGACTGTTACGTTTGATGATGTAACACTCGATCTGATATCAGCTTGGATAGGGTGTCGTTGCTATCGCCGAGCCTTGTCTGTAATACACAGACAGGTGTGGACGATGGTGAATTACGTCACTTATCCGAACCAACCTTCATGGCAAGAGAGCCAGAAGAAGAGGTGGGGTTATACTGATCATGTGAACCTTTGTTCAATCAGATGGATGCATCTCTGCGATCTTACAGTGTGCGATGAGGCTGTGGTGTTTTTCTGTGGTTTGTTGTCTTTGTTTGCTCCATACATTCCTAATGGTGTAGAGCTAAAAATTGGTGGCTCGTTTGCTTTATCCAAAGCAGAGGAGCTAACTCCTGAGTGTGCTGTTCCTCTGTCATTTTTGACTGGGGTGTTAGCTTCGTTGCTGATGATACAGCATGAGACTAACAAAATCGTGGATTGTCGGTTCCTACATCTGCGACATGTGGATGTTATTCACATGACTTGAGATGGGAATCTCCATCGGTTACGTGAGTATATTAGGGAGAAATGGGGATCTACAGTGGAGATAACACCTGCTTCCAACTTTGTAATATTCAAACGAATATTGCGACTGGGTTATATGATTGGTCTTGCCAAAATACGTGAGCGGGTAGTTATACCACATGTGGATACCAGATATCCTTATGTGTTCATAGGGGCTACACAATTGAAAGAGGAGTTAAGTGCTCTACGCTACAGGGATGTAGACTGCGTTCCTATCACTAGACGTGAGAAGGATGATAAGTCTATTCAGGTGGATGTCTCAAATATGAAGAAGGATCCTAGAGACAAATACGTGTGGTGAGGCAATGCGTACTGAACAACATTCGACAAATGCCAGCATCGTTAAGGTTGTTGCTTGCGCAAACAAATCCTTGAATCGTGTTACAACTCCTGAAATGTATCCGACTTCCGACACTGAAGAAACTAGCAGGGAGAAAGATGAGGAATTCACTAGACGGGTCAAAAGATTAAGAAAGCAAATCCAGGACAATAAAACAAGGAGAGTTTCTCCTGGGAACGTTCTAACGAGGAGGGTTACTCCGGTGCCTATTCCGTCTCTGCCTTATGTATTTTCTGGAAGAGATCAGGATGCTTCGAGAGAAGACTCTGAACATTGTGGCAGAATATTCATTCCTATACGTCCGTCGGCCAGATGTGGAGGTCGTCGTCCATACAAGAATGTTTGAATTTCAAACTTCAGTGAGAACAGTTGGTGAGTAAAATTATTAATTATTAATTAACATCTTAGATTATAATTTTTTTCTTATTCACAATTTGATAAATTTCATTTTCTTCATTTTGTTTGATATGTGCACACTTTTTATTAACATTTAATTTTCATAATTCTTCATATATAATTTTTATATGCCCTTTTTTCTTAAATTTGATTGATGTTCCTTTCGTATTTGTTTCCCTTGGTTTGAAATAATTGGATGTTGATGGTTTAAGATATGTTCTGCGTGATTGGAGTTTTTTTGAATTTCGCATATTCTCGATGTGTTGTATGAGGATTGGAAGGATAATTTATGTTTTCACAAGGTAAAATATTTTGGAGTGAGTATAATGATAATATGTATAGAAATATGTACGTGGATAAAATATGTATATGTACATGTGTAAAATATGGATAAAATATATACAGGGGTTAAGGTATATATATGGATAACATAAACGTAAAGATTTTTTAGCCTATGGGGTTTTTTCTAGGTCTACCTGGTTTACATTTCATGGCTTTTTCTATATCAGATTTTGCATCTTCGTTATTTTCTTCTTCTGATACGTCTTCTAATGTAGGTTTTTCGTAAGATTTTTATCCTTGAGAATTTTAATATCTTCAAGTTTGGAATATATTTTAATTTCTGGAGGGATAATATCTTTGTTGGTATTGTCTTGTCTTTGGTAGTAGGGAATTAATCTTCTGACATGAAGATTTTCTTCTGTCGGTGGTAGGTTTTTGTTCGTATACTGTACTGTTTAGTTAAGATCTGAATTTTTCTTCACTATTCTGAATGGTCCTTTGAACTTGAATTTGTTCTTCGCAACGTTTTTATTTTGTCGAATTAAAACTAGGTCATTAGTTTTAAATTCTCGAACTACTTTGTTTTTGTTGTAGTTGCGGGAATTTATATCTGCTGCTTTCTGTTTTAATTCTGCAATGTTATTTTTCGTAGTCTGCAAATTATCTAGAACGTTTTGACATTTGGTCATTGGCTTTGTCATTGGTATCGCGTATTTGTTTTCTATCGTTGTTCGTGGATTATATCTGTGAAGAAAGAAATATGGAGAGACATTGTTGAGGTAGTGTATGGGTGATGTATTATACGCGTACACGACATTGAAGAGTGTGTCAATCCATTCTTCTTCTGTTTTTGGATTATACTTATGTGGGGACCATGTCCTCCCTTCTTTTGGGGCTCGGCCCCAGTCGACAGACCGCGGACTTGGTCCATCACCAAGTCCGCATAATAAAGTCTACGGATGTAAAACAAATTAGGCGCTCGTAGCACTTAGGCTAAACAGACGAAATTCGTTCTCTGTTTAGCCGACGTGTTACGAACGTAGCCTAGCGCGGACGTGCATACGAACACGCACGTGCCGCGGTCTAGGCTAAACACGAAACGCGCGCCTATCTCTCGATACTCGCGGATGACGTACGTGTTTAGCCTAGTTTATACACCGGCGATATCTTTCGCTAGTCGCCGGTTCAGGATAGTGTAAAAGGTTGGCTGCCTTACCAAATTGGTAATATCCGAACACGCAAATCCGTATCCATTCGCCTGTGGGTTTTAGAGGTGAACCCACAGCCTGGTGACCCCGACGTGATATTTTACGTTGGGAATTTTTTTAGGAAGCAGGCGTGAAAACGCTAGCTGGCGGAATACCGCTGGCCTGCTAGTGCGAGCAATCGCGCTTGTCTAGCGAAATTTTTCGCTGGACTCTTCACTTGGAGACTGACTGTGGGAAATCGACCCCCCTTTCCAAAATAAATGTTGTCCACTTGGAAGGGTAACGGAACACGCCTGAAAATAAGGAAACGTCTCACCAATCGTGGTAACCCACAATTCGTACATCTAGGATCCTCTAACGAGTTGAATCTATTCACAATGGTAGATGAAAATGTTGCTGAAACTGCTGATCAGCCAGCTCAAAATATAGCTAGGCAAGCAGCTGTTCGAACCATCGCTTCCAAAGAAGCTGAAAATCAAGAAAAACTAATTCACGATCTCATTAAAGCTAGTGTAGAAGAAGCCTTGGACAAACAACAGAAATTGTTTGGTAACCTCCGAAATAAGAAAAGGAGAGTTGAACTTCCTACGTTCTTACCCAAAGACGTAGAAACATGGCTCATGCAACTGACAGGCTGCTTCAGGGTTGAGCAAATTCCCCGTGAAGAGCGCTACCAGCAACTTTGCGGTAGTATGCCAGCCGAAATAATTCGGGCCTGCCCGGACATAATGGACTGTCTGGAAGATGAGGAAGACCCGTACGAATGGTTCATTCAGAAAATAAGAAGAACCTTTGGTACCACTCAACGCCAGGAAATAAGGCAATTATTGAGTGGGATGTCAATTGGAGACGACAAACCAACCGTTTTTATGACGAAACTGGTTAAAAAAGGTGATAACCATGTCTCTCCAATGGTAATTGCAGATAGATTCTGTGAGCAGCTACCAGCTTCAGTGGTACAATCGCTGGGTGCTCTAAATCTAACCAATGCAAGGACCGATGACGACCTTCTAGCACTAGCCAAAGCTGCAGAAACTGCAATGGAGTACACAGGGAAACCTGCCATCCAAGCAACAGCAGCTCCAGCAGACGAACTGAGTAAGCTCCGAGCTGAAATAGCTGAGTTAAAAATGGAAACTCGCAAGGCTAGAGACTATACATCTGCTAGGAGTAATTTCAACAACAGATCCAAGAGCCGGGGACGTAACCCCAATAAAAATAAAAGCTATAATAGCAGGCAGTCACGCTCTCGAGGACGGAGAGATGATAAAAATAGGAGTCCAACACCTCCGAGGAGATCCAAATCTCCCAAGAAACTAGATCCAAACTGGTCAGCAGCTCTTTGCTTCTACCACAATAGATATGGAGAAAAAGCAAAGGCTTGCAACACCCGCTGTAAACGATGGGCGGAGAGAATGGTCCAAGACGCGCAGGAGAAGAAAACTCTCCTCGCAGAGATCGAAAAGAGAGAACAGACTAGTAAGTCAAACTAGACCGAGGGGTCATATCGGTGGCTACCGATCCCTCGCCCAAATTCTCTCGCCGCCTGTTCATCACGGACAGGACAAAAAGGAGAAAATTCCTCATAGATTCTGGTGCTGATCTCAGCATTTTACCAGCTAAAAATAAACATAAGAAATTTTCTCCGAAATCCAAACTAAATGCAGTTGACGAACATACATTCGCTGCATATGGCAAAAAACATTGCAAAATAGACATTGGTCTCCATAGGACATGTCATGGGATTTCACAATAGCTGATATATCACAACCAATACTTGGAGCAGATTTTCTTGCTCACTACGAGTTGGTAGTCGATCTAAAAAATAAACGTTTAATCGACTTAACCACTGGCAAATATGTGGAAGGTATAACAAAAAATTACAAATTACTAGATACTTCCATTGGAAGTTGTGCAACTGTAGACAAAAATTTCCTAAAAATACTGAATGAATATCCAGGTATTTTATTACCATCAATAAGGAAACATCCGACATACAAACATGATACAGTGCACGTAATAGAAACAAGGGGTCAGCCTTGCTCAGCAAGGGCACGTAGATTGCCACCCGACAAACTTGCTGAAGCCAAGAAGCAATTTTCTAAAATGATAGAAGAAGGTATTTGTCGACCTTCTAACAGCTCATGGTCTACACCAATACATATGACCAAAAAGGCTAATGGAACATGGAGAATCGTCGGGGACTATAGAGCCCTGAACGCTAAAACCATTCCAGACAAATACCCCGTACCCAATATAATGGATTTCAATAACAATATGAAAGGTAAAACAATGTTTACCAAAATAGACATTAATTGGGGCTTCCACCACATACCAATGGCCAAAAAAGATATCTGCAAGACAGCACTCATCACTCCATTTGGCTTATTCGAATACTTGCGAATGCCATTCGGACTTAGAAATGCTGCTCAAACTTTCCAACGTTTCATGAATCAGCTATTGAGGGACTTACCATTCGCATATGCTTATCTAGACGACATATGCATATGCTCAGAAGGTGGTATTGATGAACACGAGAAAAACGTAAGAGCCGTATTACAGCGTATACACACTGCCGGCCTTACGGTCAATTTACCTAAAAGCGAATTTGCTAGAAACAGTATTGACTTTCTCGGGTACCAAATAACACCCGAAGGTATAGCCCCCCTGAAAACAAAGGTGGAGCCAATATTGAAATTTCCTAAACCCAAGAACGTTGCAGAACTTCGAAGGTTCCTAGGAATGATCAATTTCTACAGACGTTGCATAAAAAACGCTGCTTCAGAACAAGGCAAACTGTTCGCCCTTATTAAAACCAATAAAAAGCGCGACAAAACACCCATTGAATGGACTGAAGAGGCAGAACTAGCATTTGAAAATACAAAAAACATGCTAGCCAACGCAACGTTACTGGCTCACCCGGATGACAGTCTTCCACTCTGTATCTCAACAGACGCATCCGATTTTGCAATAGGTGCAACCTTATACCAAATAAAGGATAACACCAACCAACCACTTGCATTTTTCTCGAGGAAACTTTCCAAAACTGAGAAAAATTATAGTACTTACGACCAGGAGTTATTGGCAATAAATACAGCAATAAGGCATTTTAGACACCATGTAGAGGGTAGATGTTTCGCCGTGTATACGGACCATAAACCCATAACACATGCCTTTGAGCAAAGAAGTGAGCATGCCTCACCTCGCCAAATTAGACAGCTTGAATTCATTAGTCAATTCACGACTGACATAAGGTACATCAAAGGAGAGCTGAATGAACCAGCTGACGCCTTAAGTCGAATTGAAGCTATCACAACTCCATCTCAGTTACCATATGCCGAAATAGCAAAAGACCAACTGGAAGACGAAGAATTGCAAAAATTGCTATCTTCCAACACCACTGGCCTTAAACTAAAACTGAGAAAACTCCCTGACACAAAATTACTACTAATATGTGATGTGTCAACTGGTAAGAACGCCCATTTATTCCATTAAAATACAGAAAAATGACGTTTGACAGTGTGCATAACCTATCACACACTGGACCTCGTAGTACTACAAAACTCATGACCTCGAGATTCGTATGGCCCAAAATAAATTCAGATTGTAACAACTGGGCCCGTACCTGTCTGAATTGTCAGACAGCCAAAATTGGCAGACATACGAAATCTGCATTTAAAAGGTTTAGACCAACCGATCGGTTTAAACACCTTCACATAGATTTAGTGGGTCCATTACCCCCATCACAAGGACATAAATACCTCCTTACGATGATTGACCGTGCAACTAGATGGCCAGAAGCAATTCCATTAATTGAGATGTCAGCACAAACAGTAGCTACTCAATTATATACAACCTGGATTGCTAGATTTGGAGTACCCCAAAGCATTACAACCGACCAAGGTAGGTAATTTGAAAGCCAATTATTCAGTGAACTAACAAAAACCTTGGGTGCTAAACATTGGGCTACTACAACCTACCACCCCCAATCAAATGGGAAGGTAGAAAGGTGGCACAGAGCTCTTAAAGCTTCTATAATGGCTGCCGACACAAAAAGATGGGTAGAGATCTTACCTACCATCTTGTTAGGCCTAAGATCAGCCTTACAAACCGACACTGGCCACTCCGCCGCTCAACTAGCATTAGGCGAAGAACTACGCTTGCCAGGGGATTTCTTTATCGAATCAAAAGAAATAAACCCCGAAACCTTAGTGCAAAACATAAAAGATGATGCAAATCAATTCCTTAAGCAAGCACCTACACACGGTAAACAAAAACCTTATGTCTCAAGACACTTAGCTACAACATCGCATGTGTTCTTACGAGAGGAAGGAATGAAACGAGCTTTACAAAAACCCTATTCTGGACCATACAAAGTAATTGATCGAACAGAAAAAACGTTCACAATACTTGTATCAGGACAGGAAAAGAAGGTGTCGATAGATCGGGTCAAACCAGCATTCCTAATTAGTGAAAATGCAGAATTGGACAAAATGATAAACGAAAATAAAAATAAAAATTCACAAAATTCAGAGAATAAAGACGAAAAAACAAACATAAAATCTGACTCACAAACAAATAAAACACGAAAAACATATAGCGAAGTGGTAAAATCAAACACCAAAAATAAGAAAAAAGTCAGATTTAATGAGGAAATAGTCACTCACACATATAATCCTAAAAGCCCAATCAAGCCTAAACAAAGAGGCAGGCCAAAAGGAACATATAAAAAACGCAATCAGAAACCAACAAGAACATCACCTCGATTTTGCAGAAAGTAAAAATATATAGATATAATAAAAATCCAATACATAGAAATCTCATATATAGATATAATAAAAATCTCATACTCTTATCACACGTGCTTTTTCTAACACACTAGCACGTCGACCTCAAAATCGAAGGTTAGATAAAAACACATAAAACACTATAGACTGACGTCACAAACAGCTGATTGCAAAAGGAAAATCGAACCAAATCGTCGCAACAACTGACAAACACATTTCATTCGCCTGTCGACTGTTGCTCAAAGCACCACTCTTAGTTCAATTAGAACTGTTCGCTTTGATTTCACTCTCGAATTTCCTTGTACATTTTTATCTTATTTTTATTATTATTTTTCACTATGTCCTCAACTACCAATATGGAAGTTGACCAACTTCTCAATTACGAGGAGGAAATGTTGCTTTCCGACGCAACTAAACCTCCTCAACCTGCCAAAAATTCTCAATCTTCAGGGAACGTTGCTAACATTGAGTCAATTCTCAATGAGATGATGCAACAAACCCCGAAAATCATTCCGTTCCCTGCGGACCAATCGGCGGCTTGTTCCTCTGTGGCTAACACCACAGAGCCACCTGACGCTAGGAAGGCGAGCATTTTCCTCACCTCCGAAAATCAGGCTCTTTCGATAATTCCGAAACCAGAGCCGAAATTTTCAAATTTCAAATTTTCTAACACTGTCGTCCGTAACAACTTTCAGAACACTGGCATTTCCAAATCGCCACTTCTCCAAGGTTACACTCCTTTCCGTAAGAATACTCAGGCGGACGAACATGGACACCATCCTCGTAGAAATAGAAAACGTGGTATCCAATCCAGAGCTAACTATCAGCAACGCCGTAGACTATCCTACTACGACGGGACTATTGCGGGACATACCCTCGGCGTGGCCCTCCGAGATCTAATCTTCGGAGGAAATGCCAACCCTCGCAACAATGCGAGGCCACCCACTGGACACAAATGAGTCGTCCACGGGTTCCCCCAGACTTCGGAACATAAGTCGTTCCACCGACAGTGAAACTGGGGGGGAGTAGCTGTGGGGACCATGTCCTCCCTTCTTTCGGGGCTCGGCCCCAGTCGACAGACCGCGGACTTGGTCCATCACCAAGTCCGCATAATAAAGTCTACGGACGTAAAACAAATTAGGCGCTCGTAGCACTTAGGCTAAACAGACGAAATTTGTTCTCTGTTTAGACCTGACGTGTTACGAACGTACTTATAGCATCGCGAGGAACCGTGCATCCGAACACGGCACGTGTTTTGTTGGGGGGGTTTGGGGGTGCCTTGCTGTGGGGGGTAGGTACATGTGTTTTTGGGGGTTTTTTTCTTTTTGTTCATGGTTTGGGTCTTTTTTTTTCTTTGGTTGTTGCTATAACAACGAAAACGCGGCCTATCTCTTCGATTACTTCGCAGGATGCCGTACGTTGTTCTTAGCCTAGTTTCTACACCGGTAGATATCTTTCCGCTAGTTCCGCACGTTGTTAAGGTATAGTGTTCTAAAGTTTGGCTGCCTTATACCACATTGGTCACTATCACGAACACCGGCAAATTCGCAGCCATTCCCTGTGTGTTGTTAGAGGTTGAAACCCACAACTTACTTTAACATTTTTTTAATTATGCCATTGTTCGTTAACTAGTCCTTGTGTTTGTGGACTATATACTGTAATGAGTGTATTATTTTGATGTCTATTTTCTTTGTAGAATTATGTACGAGGTCGTTCCTAAAATGTGTGCCCATTGTCACACGATATTACTTTTAGGTTTTCCGTGTGTCCTCATTAATTTTTTTAATAATTTGAGACACTTTTGAGCATTAGGATGTCTCACAGGTTCTACAATGCAAAAGTTTGTGCATCTGTCTACTCCTACAATGATATATCTTTTTTCGTAGTCGTTGTCAAATTTTCCTACAAAATCTATTTCGATGTGGGAAAATGGATCAAATTCCTTGATAGGAATTGGTTTCATCATTCCTATTTCTTTCGGGTTTCGTTGGTTTATTTGGCATTCGTGACATGAGTTGATATAGTCATTGACTTTTTTGACTATGTTAAGCATAAAATATCTTGATTTGATTTTTTCCAAAGTTTTTTGTCTTCCGAAATGTCCTCCGTTGATGGGATCATCATGCATTTCTTTCAAAATGCTATGAGTTAATGCATCAGGTATAACAGGTACATCCTGATATGGATTACTATTTTTTGATTTTTTCTTGTAAATAATATCGTCTTTTCCTAGATAATATTTATATGCATGTCTTTCTATCTGCTTTAGTAGTTGTCTATCGAAAATAATGTCTTTTACAAAAAATTTATAGACTTGTCCCCAGTAGTCATCTAACTGTTGATAATCAGCTAGGGTTTCTATAGGAATATCTTTTCCGTAAACTAATGTTTTTATTTCTCCTTTTTTAGGGATTTCATTTTCTTTAATTCCATCTTTATTTTTTCCTGTTATTAGGTTGAAAATGTTTTCTTCTTTTTGTTTTAAATTTTCTTCTTTATTTTTTGGAATTTCTTCTTTTTTCTTCTTTTTCTAAATTTTAATTTTGATAAGTTCTTTTTTTGTAGCAGACGATCTTGTTATGACATTAACATTTTTGTCTTCTTCTTTTTCTTCTATTAAAAATTGTCTTGATTCGAAACGTAAGGAATTGTTATCCTTTTTTAATGGTCTAGACAAAAAGTCTGCCATTACGTTCTCTTTTCCTGATATATGCTTAATATCGAATGTGAATTCTCCTAATTTTGATACGAGTCTTGCTAGACGTGGTGATGGTGTTTTCATCCTATGTTGGTAGGTTAAAGGTTGATGGTCTGTGTAGATGATAAAGTCTGTTCCTAGTAGGAAATCTCTGAAATGTTGACATGATTTTGTTATGGCAATCATTTCTAAGTCAAATGAGCATAGATGTTGTTGACATTGTTTTAATTTTTCTGAATAATATCCTATTGTGTATTTTTTCCCAGTTGTAGGGTCTATTTGACGACAAACTACTCCTACAGCTTCTTTGGATGCGTCAACTTCTAGAAATGTTGATGCTTCTGGGTTGTTAATTTGGAGAACTGGTTTTGATAGTAATATGTTTTTCATTGTATCAAAACATTTTTGGTGTTCTTTCCAGTCTATTTTTTTGTTAGACTTACTGTCTTTTCCTTCTAAGATTTTCATGATGGGTAACATTTGTTTTGTGAAGTGTGGTATCATTTTTCTGTTGTATCAACACATTCCTATAAATCTTCTTACTTCTTTGAGTGTTCTTGGTGGTCGTATGTTTTTTATAGCTTCTATGTTTTTTGCTAAAGGTTCTAATTTTCCATGACCTATTTTATGTTCTAAAAGTTCTATCGAGTTTTCTAAGAAATAGCTTTTCTTGGTTTTTACTCGAAAAATGTATTTTTTTAATCTTTTCAAAATTTCTTCGGTATTTTCTAAACATTCTTTGAAAGTTTCTCCAAATACACAAATGTCATCTATGTATACTATGACTTTTTTACATAGGATATCGTGAAATATATCTACCATTGCTTTTTGGAAGACTGAAGGGCTTAAGCTAAGTCCATGAGGCATGCAATTAAATACATATCCTACTCCTTCGATGTTGATTCCTGTTATTGGTTTGGATTCTTCGTCAAGTGGTAGTTGAAAGTATCCTGAATTTAAATCTATAATAGAGAAATATTTTTTGTTTCGTAGGTGTGGCCATATAGAGTCTATTCTAGGTACTCTAGTTCTGTCTTTTTTTATTTTTCCATTAACAGCTCTGTAGTCTACAAATGGTCTGTATGAACCGTCGGGTTTCCTCTTAAGGAACATGGGTGATTCATATGTAGATGGTTGTCCTTTTAATACTCCTGCTTTTTCTAATTCTTCAATTTTTTTCAGCCATTCTATTCTTTCTTTATATGCCATTTTATAATTTCTTCGTACTACAGGTTTATCGTCTTTTAGATTTATATATACTGGTGGTACTTTGGCTAATGATAAGTTTTTTGTAGAATGGGTGAATATATCTATATATTTTTGTAATTTCTCTATTACTTTAGATTTTTGTTCTGGAGTTATGTTCTTCAAAATTTTTACTTCTATTCCTTCTGGGTGACAAAGTTTTGTGTGTGTGACACATACTTTTTGTTTTTTGGGAATTTCGTTAACTACATATCTTAACGTTCCTAATACTTGATTTTTACGTATCCTTTTTGTATTAGACGTAGGGTTATATACTTTTAAAACTTCCTCATTTTTGACAATTAACTTTGTTTTATTAATAAATTTTTCATTTGTTAAAATTTCTGTAAATGGAGGTAAGGTTTGTAGATATATCGTCTTATAAGGATTTATAATATAATCTGTATTGGCACGTATTAATGTTACTTGTTCTTCTTCTGGTCTATTAATTGATGATTTTTTTGGAATTGATATTGATATAGTTTTATCTTCACATGGAATTGAAAATTTTCCATTGGAAAAATCTATGATTGTCCTATATTTTTCTAGGAAATCATAACCTATAATAATGTTTTCGATTAGATCCTCTACGATATATGCTTTGATTGGAAATGAACGTCCTTTAAAGATAATTGGAATTGTTGAAACTCCTTTTATTTTGAGTTGAATTTCATTTGCTGCATATAATGTATCGTAAGTAGGTTCTAACGTTACATTTTTTACAAGTTTTTGATGTATGAGTGTTGATTCTGCTCCACAGTCGATAAGACCATAGGTATCAATACCTAGTACATTGCACGGTAGGTACAAACGACATTGGATTTTGTTTTTTCCACTTGGTGCTATAATTGTGATGTTCGCTTTTTTAGGTATTTTCATACTTTTTCTTGACATCTCCGATTTGTCAATTACTTTAGGTGGTGGTTCACCTGCTTCCCGTACAACATGATGTTGGTTCGTTGCTGGGGCATCTACTCGTTTTTTGGGACAGCAGTGCTCTGTTGTGGGTAAGTAATAGCTGGATGTTATTCTGTGGGTTTTGAATAACATTCTGGTTTTGTGTAGTACCTTGAGTATTCTGGATTGGTACGTACATCATAGGAATTTGGTTGTTATAATTTTGATATTGGGGATAATTATTGTAATTATTACGATAATATCCTTTTTAAAATCTATTGTTTTGATTTCTAAAATTATTTCCTCTGTAATTTTGATTTGGAAAATTTTGATTTTGGTTTGGAGGTTGGGAGGGATAATTATTATTATAATTATAATTATTTCCATTATAATATCCTCTTCCTCTGCTTCTTTCTCTGAAGTTTCTTCGGAAATTATTTCCTTGATTATTAAATTTTTGTGATGAATTAGAATTATTGGAATTATTTTTTTGAGTCATAATTGCTGCTGTTAGTTTCTTGATTTTGGCAATTATATTAGGTTTTTCTTTTTCTTCGGATTTTTCTTCCTCTTCTTCATTATCTTCATCATCATCTTTCTTCTTTACAACATTAATTTGTTTTTTTGAAGATGTTTTTATTTTTTGTAATTCATTATTTGCTTCTTCAATCGTTATTCTGTAGGTTTCTAATTGTTTTTTTACTTTTTCTAATTCTGAAGTGAAAATAGGATCTACAAGTATTCTTGTTTTATCCTTACAATATAGATAATCATCGAAAGCTATGTGTAATGCTTGTAGGGTTTTAGGTTTTGCTTTGATTATGTGTTCTCTTTCTTTTTCTCCTATAGATCTGTAGATGTGATCTATAATTCATTCTTCTGTGATGTCTGGTTCTATTTCTTTTAGGGTATTAGACACAAATATTACAAAATCTATGAAATCATCGTCTCCTCTATATAGACGTTTACATAACCTTTCTCTTAATTGAGGTTTTGTTTTTCTAAAAATTTCTTCTAATTTTGGTTTTAAAATTTTCCAATTTATTAACGTATCATCGTTTGAAATTAATTCGTTAAAAATTATTTTTGCATTTCCTGTAAATGCAATTTTGATTTTTTTCATTTTTATGGCATCATCTGTCCATCCAAAAGCTTCGCATTTATTTTCAAATTGCTTTAGGAATGTTTTTATATTTTCTGAAGATGTGTTTGAAAATGTTGAAGGTCTGATATTAGAATTTATTTTGTTAACCATTTTTATTTTTTCGGGTATTCTAAATGATTTGTTTATATCTTTTGGAGGTGATATTAAATCTATTAGAGATTCTTGTGAACTAATCTCTATTGTTTCTTCTTCAGGTTCTGTTTTAGGTTCATTTGTTAATTTAAATGTGTTGTTTTTATCACAGGTATTTGATATTAATTTTATGGCTTTATTTTTAGCTTCACGATTAATTTTTAAAGGTGATATTAAATCTTTTACGTTATCTTTTTTAAGGAGAATGTTAATTATAGGATCTGGATGAGATTGGATATAGAGACTGATGAGTAATTGGATTTCTGGTCTAGAATTTTCTGAAGGAAAGGGTTGGGGATTTATATTTGACCATAGATTTTTTAAATCTTTGTTTGTTAAGGATGTAATCCAGTGGTTAGCTTTGAATGAAGGTGCGTTTGGAGTTACTTGAATATCCCAATCTTTGTTGTGCATGGGTTTAATTTTTGTAAACTTACAGGATTTTGTTGTTTCTTTTGTTTCCACAGGTGTTTTGGATTCCGCACATGGTTGATGATTGCACGACAGCACTTTGAACAGTTTCCTTTGGACAGCAAGATTTTTGATGGTTCCGGAAATTTTTAAATTTTTTTTTCTCAAAAAAATATTTTTTATTTTTATTCTGCACGTTAAATGCGCCAAAAAATCTTTTACACTTTTTGTAAATTAGTTCAATAAAATTTTTATAAAATTTCACACTTTTTAAGACTTTTCTTTGAAAAAACAAAACACAGGATTTTTTATGTTCGGGCGCCAATATTTTGTAACGAGAATATTGGTTACAAAATAATTAAATACTCGTAAATGTTAAAAGGTTGTATTAAACAAGATATAAAACAGTGAAATACTGGATAATAAGATTAACAGAGAAGGTAAAAGATAATTTAATGTAAGGTAAAATGTACATGGTTACATGAGTTTTTATAACTAGAAGTTTTGGGAGGAGAATATGGCGATTTCTTGAAGAGTGGAAATGGTAGTGATATGATTGGAGAGTTATGACAATACAAGTTTAGATATTGTCCAATAGGAGTTTAAGGAAATGACATAAATGGTGATTTTGGGTATTTGCAATATCTGCAGAATGGTTTCATAGAAAAGAGTTGTTATGAAAAGTGTATTTATGTTTGTTTATAAACATTGAAAGTAGAATAAATGAGTCAGTAAAGGCAAGTAAAGACTTGTTTACATGACGTCAATACAATGAGAATTGTTTTAGGTGATTGCTATATATGTGAAATATATATATATATAAAAGAGAGAGATATTATGAATGATACAAAATTATCATTACAAGACATGTACGAGATGATGCGATTGGTGGTGAGTTCTGGGGGGGAATTTCTCTCGATGCCTAGCGCGATCCTCATAGTTTAGCCGATAGTTAGTTGAATTTTGGCAGTTGGATCGCGCCGTGTAGAGGTTTTCGCCTCAAAAGTGTTTTTTTTGGCCACTTAAATTTTAATTCAAAATTTTGAAAACTTACTCGGAGGGGCCTGCCCTCACCGTTTAATGTTACCATGATAAATCGCGAATTGTGTGTATAAAATTACCCTTGATCGCAAGGTTTCATGCCTATTTTTGGAACTCACGAAATTTTTGATTTTTAACACCTTTCTTACAATTTTGTCCATTAGGGCAGCCAATTTGTATGCTTTTTGTGTTAATTGAAATTGAAATTACTTTGACCATCAAGGTCAAATTCGAATTCTGGTCATTTTAAAATTCGAAAAAGGCCACAGAGGGGTGCAGAAACCGCACCTCCAAAGTGGACCTGCCATCAACCAGATTGAGCAACGGAAGCAGAGCAGAGGAACCGGTCAGTTGCAATTCATTTCAACTTTTTGCTGTTTCAACTGTACCAGTGTTTGTCAGCGGGGCTACAACAGCCGGGGCGATGAGAGGCATTCCAGAATATCACCACCTGAACTTGCATCGTCTCAAGGCTGCTGCAGAGCTGTCACGGAGGATCAGTAAATATATGGTTTTTTCTATTACTCTGTTTTGGTCACTCTTTTTTGGGAATCAAAATCTAAAATGATAGCCTAATAATCAGGCATGTGGTGGGAGGGGGTTGGATGGTTATTCTGGCAATTGGGGTGTCTGCTTTAAAGTGGTGAATTTTCTTTTTTTCTTCCTTTTTGTCTATTCCTACACTTGGCCATGCAGGAGTTCCTATACTTTACCTGCCTTTCTGTTGGCTCCTTTTTTTTTGTTTGTTGTGTGTTTGGTTTTTGTGATATTTTCGGATGTCACAACACTTATTTCCTAATGAAGCTGCTATAGCTAACTTTTTAAGGAATACAAAACAGAATTCCAACTTTTTAAAAATAGATTTATTTTATAAAATATTAATAGGCACATAAATTTTGTAAAACTTAGAACATTATATACAGTATTTACTTTTTATTGCAGGTTTTTTTTTTCTTTTTTTTTTTTTTGCTTTAAAACATTATCTGCATCTACTATAATGATAGTTATTTGGTTTTGATTGCTCATCCACAAGAATAGTATTGCAACTTTTTTCAACTACCAAAATCTAAATTAACCTTACGTTTCTTGTCAATTTATATGACGTTATCACACTCTACATACATAATCATATTTACGGATATGGATTCAGTTAAAGCTGTAGAAAATTTTAACTCTACCCTTATGGCACCATATCTTATCAAATTCTAATGAGTCAGTAAGCTGGCTGATAAATCGCTGCTTAAATCAGAATCATACAAAGTATATCCTTGAATGAAATCTTCTTTTGTGATATTATGACCAAGAGTATTACTGTAAAATACTACAGTTCTGCTAAATAATGTGTGGTAAATTTCAGCATATAATTGTGTAGAAAAATTTGACTACAATGGCTTTGACAGTACTTGATGTGCATCAATATAAACATACAAGTGGTTCAAATTGAAGTGATGAAAATTGTAATGGTTTAACTTGAAATCTCCATTGTATGTTTTATTACTAACAAGTCCAATGATTACTCTTTTAGGTAACTTTTCCAAAATAATATTATCACAAACATGACTTGCTAATCCAAATGCAATTGTTGAAACTTTGGTCTCTACTCTTGTAATCGGGTATTTTTGGCATTGAATCTATCCAAATTTTTAGAAGTGCTAATAAAATAGCAGAATTGATTTTAACCTTGCAAATGTTTTAAAGTTGCATCAAACATTTTTACTTTAAATTCATCTTTGGCAGCAACTAAACTGAATGCATCATATATACATACATATCTTAGTCTGATTTCTACACCATTTAGTAGAAATTTTTCAACATTCATAATATCTCAATAAAAAGGTTCCAAATTTCAATTATGACACTTTTTGATACAGCAGCTCTTTTATTTTTGGAATACCATCACTTAACTGAAAGTTAACCATTTTACCAGATATATCTGTATAAAATAACAAGCCTGTAAGATTAGTATTTTTTCAGTT
This sequence comes from Ericerus pela, assembly GCA_011428145.1. NCBI lineage: Eukaryota > Metazoa > Arthropoda > Insecta > Hemiptera > Coccidae > Ericerus > Ericerus pela. Next base: position 137,826 of record WOFM01000254.1, read on the forward strand.
TTATAATTTAACAAATATTTAATGTAAGCTTGGTACATATAATTAGACAAAGGTGATGAAACAAGTTTTTAATTTAAAAACACATCAACTTTTTAAAATAAACTGAGTAAAAAGTTGTTTACTGAAGCAACATCGTCTATTTCTAATATATCTACATCATTATTCATAAAAATTTTTATTTTCGAAGGTAATAAAATGTGTGATAGGTCCAAATATTCATCACCAAATATTGTTATTGAAAAATTAATAGGTGCCTCATCAGTTAGAGAAGATATTGGTTTATATTCTGTCCAGTCAATTCTTTCAATACTTGTTTGTGTTGGTGGAAGAGAAAATAAATTCACAGGACTGAACATGCAAAAAGGCCATTTCTGTAGATTATTAGTCAAATATATCTTGAGAAATCAAATTATACTTTGAACGAGGAGAAATATTATTTTTTCCCTTTCACTTGTGTCTTTCAATAGTTGTTTTCATACACTTGACTTTAAATTTTTCTTTTTCACCAAATTACTACCTACACAGGTTTTAATGGACTGATTTCTCTTAGTTTTCTTTTCTGAATGAGTAATCTTTCTAATTTTCTTCGGTTCACATCCTTCACTTTTCAAACAACTAAAAAATATATCAGTTGCTTTTCACTTAAGATTATTTGTAGCATTGGACATGTTTGCATTGAATAAGGTTTTAAGAGGAATATAATTTGCAACATCATCTAGTACATTTAATCCAACACTTAATGCTTCTTTTCTAACAGCAAGTGCACCTTTTTTAATCAAAGGCAAATCTGCTCTGAAGAGTCCTCCTAAGAAATTTCCAATCCCATAATGGCTCGTAGAAGTGGCACTCCTTGATACCAAGAGTTGATACCTTCACCACCCTGAGAACAATAATATTGTTTATAATCATACGGATTAATTTGCATTTCTATTTTGAAGGCATCTAAAATGAAGTTGTCTTTTCATTTTACCATAGGTATACAAATAGGAATCAAACTTCCTTCATCATCTCTCAAATGTATTTCAATTGTATCAAACTCTCTTTTAATCATTGGTAAATAATATGGATAATTGAAACTGTGACTCACATTCTCATCAGATATATTTTTTTCAATTTTCATTATTCATAGTACAGGAGCAACACTATCGTCAACAAATTTTGTTTCAACAATATAGCTATAAATGTATATGTGAGTTGGTAAACATTGTGTTCATCTAGGAGGATACAGTGCTTTAAATGTCAAGAATTCTATTTCTATACTTGTTGCGCCTGTTGTTACAGCTACTATATAGGTAAAAAAAAATCAACTAAGTCTAGATCAATGTTAGATGAAAGCAATTCATATCCTAAAAGTAAAGCCAAATGCATACCTAAAATCACTATTCCAATTTCATTCACATTACAGTGAGTACAAAATCTGTTCAGTTTTTTCCATTCTACTATTAATAATAGTGAGTATAAACTTAATGTCTAATATTTATTTGAAAACAATCAAATCTATTCCTGCCAATTCTTTGGCTTTGACCTGGAGGATGTTGAAAACAGTTTCATTGGCAAAACATTGCTCCAGGATTCTTCAAATTTTTCTCAGTCTCTGCATATAGTTTGTACGATCATTGGTACTGGTGATAATGACTTCAGCTGCTCCTGTACATTTCTATTCGATAGGATTGAGGTGACTTGTTCAGCAGATTCATATTCCAATTTCATTTCGATACATAGGATTTTTGGCGGTGTATGAAGAATTTATTCGCCCAGAAAGCTCATTTCTACAGCATCACAGTAAATAATATTCAATGTGCCCAATTTTTTTAAACGTTCACTATTACCAATTAGTTCTTCTGGTATGTTTGATTCTTTTAATGCTTTCATACAGCCAGCATATTTTTTTAGAGGTACAGATGTCTTTTGATATATAGTAAATCTCCTATTAAATTAATAATTTTGGTATTTATGATAATGTCCTTCCTTGACTGACACAACACATCATCCCATTCTACAATGACATTACCTCTTTTAATCCAATTTAGAAATCATTTGCCATGCGTTTGCCTAGACAGAGGAAAGGATGAAATTATATTGTAATTTGTTAACTTATTGACATTCCTTGTAAATGGATCATTTATGGTCAACTCTATAGACAAGCGTTGATTCTTACGGAGATAAAAAAATCTTTGAAGTATCTAGTAATATTAACTCTACTTTTGCCAGTCATCCACTTTAGTATTATGAAGAACCTAATCCATTTCATTTTCTAAATCATAACTATTATCATTTCTTGGCATGATCCATCTTAATTTAGTTCATCAACTGAGAAACAAGGGCACTAAAAGCTGCATTCACAAGTACAGGAATTCAAAATCAACCACCTTTCTGCACCAAGTATTCTTTTTATATTTCCAAGAGACAGTCTTTTTTGCTAACAGATGAATCAACTTTTTGAATGGAGCTAATTGTGACTTCTGACCCTTGTTTAGGTAAACATTTCCTTTTAACACATTTAAGGAAGATTCACATATACTAAAATTTGAATTGTCTGCATGTTTGAAAAATTCTACTCAATGCTCAGTATTCATTTAGTAAAGAGCTCGCCACACCTCAGAGTTACTTGTAACGTGTTGAGAAATTGTTGTAGAATAACTGATCAACACATAAACAGTTCAATTTATTTATTTTTTCTGTGACACATAAACTTATTGAGGTCCATCAGAAGCAAAAATATTTGTTCTAAATCTAAATTCATATCTTTTTTCAGATGTATTAGTGAATATCCATGAGCAATTAATGTTGCATCAATGTATGCCTTTTGCAAAAACTTCACATTTTAAGGACACAATTGTCTAGCTTAATGTTGCACTTGAGCTGTGTCTCATGGATTTTTGAAATAAATTACTTAATATGCATTCAAAGATATATTTTTCTGACCTTTTCCTTGATGAAATAAATTTTGCGTTATGAAAAAGACACTCATATTTTTATGATGACAACCTTTTATAAACAAATCCACAACTTTATCATTAAATTCACGCATCAAATGATCTATAATTACTAAACGTGTTTTATAGTCTGAAAAATTTGTTTTTGGTAATTATTCTTCGAATCTAATCCAGGGATATTTAACATAACAACTCTGTCATTCAGCTTAATACCACATTATTTTTACAAATTTGGTATTACATAAATTAGATACATTTTTTTAAACTTTAAAACAAACTATGTTTTTCCACAACCTGAGGGACCTGCTACAATAGAAGAAAAAGGATGCTTTCATTCAGGATTGATTATTAACAATGAAATAAAATTAAATAAAAAAATAATACCATCACAAAATTTTGTCTTTTTAAATTTAAAAGATGAGAAAAAAATTTCAAACAAAAAAATTGCAGACACTGAAAAAAATATGTAGTGCAATATTATGTTCTTATCCAGTTTTCCTCAGCATCAGAAGAAAACCAAAAAAAAAAAAAACAGAAAATACGTAACATTAATTGTGCTTGTAATACCCATTTTCTCCCTCACTACTTAAAATAACTTCCCTTTCCCGGCAGGTAAAAAAAAGGAAGAAAAAAAAGAGCCTAATTGTGCTCCTATCCAGTTTCCCCACACACCATCAAAAATAAATTCTCTCTCCCCACACCAACAAAAATAACTTCCCTTTCACAGAACTGTTAAAAGTATATGAAAACAAACTGAAGGGGAACAGACTGAACCCAACACTAGTAGTTATGTGCCAACAAAAAGTTTAAAAATTCACCAAGTAAAAAAATATATATTAGTATAAGAGGTGGGCCAGATATTAAAGTGGGAGATCATTTTCAACTCTAATGATATGGTTTCCAACAACATGCCAATGGAAATTCCAGGCCCAGTAAATACGGATTCTGTGGTCTTAGCTCTTGCTAATGGTACTCAAATATGCAAAGTTGACACATAAACGGGACTAGGTATTGCTGGTAAGTAATATGTTGTCAAGATTAACATAAAACAGCTTGAAATACAAACAATTTAAAATTATTATCTTAGTCACGTATTAAGAGACTAGGTTCTTGAAACCCACTGTACATGAGAACAAAAGCCATAGCTCATTATTATGTTGACCTACATTATAAATATTTTACAGACAAACATATACGGCCTGCATTAAATATGAACATTTGTTTCACAGATGAAATTCTATACCCCATACAAATTAATGAAAAAAGAAGCTGGTCTTTGGTTCATGTAAGGAAGCTACATACTGAAGAATTATAACCGAAATATGAAAATTAATTTTAAATATAATATGGAGGCTCAAATCAAAAGTCACACTTGTCAAAATTATCGAAACTAAGTTAGTGGTGCCATCTGGTAATGTAAATAATATACTAAAAGATAGTCCAGACAAGGATCCCAGAGAGTATCGTATGACATAGGGTTAGAATCAAAACTAAAATTTCCTCCCTGCAAGTGTTAGTTGATGCAAATGTAATAGAATCTCCCTGGCAACACTGAACATGCCGTGTCTATTCATTTCATGATACAAATATTTCTGCACCTACTAGCAGTTATTTGCATTTTTTCCAAAAACAACTTTTCAGTAAATGTGACTTTTGATTCTAACCTCCTCTATTCATTGTGCAAATATACTTTTTGTAGAGTAAAACTTGATGACAAGGTCTCCCAGCTAAGTATAGAATGTAGATATTCGTTCCCATAACTTCTGAAAATAATTTAATAATTTATAAATAAATTTCCCTCAAATCATATTTTCTAGTGCCTAATCCTCAAATACCTTATTTCTTTTAATATCTACCTTTTTCACAGTTCGAACATACAGAATTTTTATCTTACCATATGGTTCACCCATTTTCATTCTCCTTTGCTGAGAAAGTTGTGTTCAGGTTTTTGAAACACTCTTCCTTGTGGTTTGTGTCAGTTGAAACTGTCCGTATTGATGATTGGGTGTTGGTTTCATTCAATTTATCTTGTGGAAAAGGACATAAGCGTTTTTTAGGCAAGATAAAGAAAGTACGTCATGGAAAGTTGGTGGCATCATTTTTACGCCCTAAAATCACTAAGGAATTCTCAGGGTTTGTTTATACATACCCTCAAGTTGAGGATGAAACAGAATTTGAATTTTTGCAAATTGTACAGAAAGTTCAGAATCCAGAATCATATTTGCGTGGTTCATTTAAATTTAACCTTCATTCTTCAACTTTATAATCTGTGTATACCTACCTACCTGATATTCATTAATATTTTCTTTTTTTAATCAAATTCAATATTATTGAATATACATAAACCTACCTATAGCCTTTTCATCTCCGTAATTCAAAATTTTATTGAATTCATTTGCTGTTACAAACTAGTATAAAGTGTCACAATAATAGGGTTTGGTGGATGTCACAAACTGGTACAAAGTGTCAAAGAAACTGGTACATGGGTGTCACAAATAGGCACATATGGTCATTTTGAAAATAAAATAATATAATTAATTAGTGGTTCAATGTGGAACTAAATAAAGACCTGTATTCACAAATAGAAGGATAATACTTTAATAAAAACAACGGCTTTAGAAAATCTAATGGAAATTCATTCTGGAAACGATGTGTAAAGTGTGACATTACCTTAATGTGTCACAAACCGGTACATCTACTCTAAAATGAATATTTCATGACTTTCCACATTCAAACAATGGAATGGAAATTGTATAGGGTATACGCAACTTTTGATACGAAATAAGATTAATTTTTAATGTGGAATATTGAGCGGTCTAGCCTTTAGCAGCTGTCCCAGATCCCCAATATGATGTATCGAAAAGGTGAATCTCCAAATCAAAATTGTAGCTTTCCCAGTATTTGAACATACGTTTGCTTTCACGGGTGCTGTCAACGTTACTGTTTCATTCAAATGACATAAATCAGAAATTTTGAGAAAATTCAGTGTAGGTACCAAGTTACTTCCCATCGGAGGTTAAATTTTTAACATTTCATTTACAACGATTAACAAATTTGATGTCTGTGGCTTCGAACTTAGATTACGAAAAACAATCGGTAGTTATGAACACCTTTAACAAAAATATCGAAACATCGATGATTTTATTGATAAAAACAAATTTCTCAGGAATGTTTTGTTTTTTACCTTTCTCGTAAACTACAGAACCAATAAGCTCCAAACTTCTATCGGACCTGGTCCCATATAAAGAATACCTTTCATGAAAATTTTAGCCCTGACCTTTACGTAGTCTTTTCAAAACCGTAAAAACAAATTTTTTCAAGAAGTTTTTCTTTTCCAGTTTTCTCAGAAACTCTGAACTAACAGACATCAAACTTCTATCAAATTTTCACTGATATAGGAAAATCTATTGTGAACATTATTTCAGCTCGATCCTCTTCGTCGTTTTCTCAGAATTCTGAGAAAACAACTTTTCCCGAAATTCTTGGTCTTTCAGTTTTTTCGGAAACTACTGAATCGATAAACACCAAACTTCTTTCAGACCTCTGCTCGGCTCGTCTGTGATAATTATCTCTCGTCAAAATTCCAGCAACGTCTGTTTTGTAGTTTTATCAAAATCGTGAACAAATTTTCAGGCTATACATACCTACATACATAATACCTACAGGTATACATAATAATGTACCTATACGCAAAAACAAATTACGTCAAAATCGGAAAATGGTACCGAACAGTCATTTTGTTTTCCCAGGAAATGGATAATTCTCATCACCCTCACCCCTAATCCTTTTGGGAGGTAAATTTTAATACCCTGTTTGCAAGCTAACCGGGTAAAAAGATACAAGTATCAAACATAGAGAGAACTGATTGACTACAAAATCATCACAGTTTATTAAATTCTTAATTTCATCCTTTTTCTTTTAAGTTTTTATTTTAGTCTGTTTCATTTCGAGAAAAAAATCTGGTTTTGAACCATTTTTTTTTTTTTTTTTTTTCAAAATTTGTAATTAAAAACTTCTTTATTTATTGATGACGGAGCTGGCTTGGATAAACGGACTCGTGAAACGATTAGGAGAAACAGAAGATGGTAAAATAAAGAAATTAAGTAAACAATTATTGGAGATCCGGATGGATGCATTCGCCGAATATAGCGGTAACAGCCCTGGAACTCGTGGAAGCCAATAAAGAAGCAAATGATACCATTGGACGTTTTCAAGAAGATTTAGTTTGTAGTTTTATACTAATTTTTTTGATTTTGTTTTTTTATAGATTCGTAAATTAATTATACATTTGGGGCTACGATTTAAATTCATGCGAGTCTTTTTGTGTTCGTCTGTTTAAATTCTTCTACGATTACCTAATTACGGTACAAATTTGTCAAAAATTCACTCTCCGATGGGTACAGGTACACTGAATTGTCTCAAAATTCCTACAGTATGTCATTTGAATGGAAACAGTTATGTCGATATCACCCGGAAGAGCAAACCGATGAGTATTACCACAATACAAATGAAGCTGCAAAACGATATCAAAGCAAGAACTCCTTCAAATAAACTCATTACTAATCACACTTGATACTGTGCACCGGCGAATGAAATTCAGCCGAATTAGTTCTTATCATCGATACTAAATTTAAAAAAATTATGCCACTCAAAATAGGGTATTAGAGGAGAGAACAAGTAACATTTCTTTTTAGATAGGCATGAACCTAAAGGATCTGCACAGACATAATCAAATGCCTCTAAATTCTACAACAATTTTACATTTATTACTCGACAGACAGGAAAAATGTTCGCAATTTTTTGTCTAAAAATTACGTTTAAACATTTTGAAACTTATGTTAACCCTTTAATGCCTAATGTATACTATAGGATACATCTTCTTCGTTGGTTCAAATAAAATACAAATTTGGTCAATTCAGTAAACTGGATAGTGGATTTTATAAATTTACCCTTCATTTACGCTATATACAACTAAGAAGTCCCTTGATCAAATACATGAGCTGATATGAATTGTTAATTATAAGCTGTTATAATAAAACACAGAACTTGTCAAACAGCTTCATTTATTATTTTATTTTAAGTCCATTAAAAGTGCAAAAGTGGTTAAATTTTTCAACTTTCTATTAAAAGAACATCAAAGGTAAGATAATGTGCAAAACCTTCATTAATATATCTAATTATTATCAATCTAGTATCAATTAAAAACATACGTATCTTATAATGCACATCAGGAAGTTTACTATAATCACAGGTTTGTATCTTATAGGACACATTGGGCTGAATCAGTCATGAAATTTCCACCAAAATCGCAGTCAAGGAGCTCTAAAATTTTGTCACTATGTTTTTCTCACTGGTTTTATTTATTTCATAATAAATGATAAAATTTAACTATTATGATTCATTCGCATTACCAAAAGTTCTAGCCAAGTATAACTAATGTGATTTATTTAAAAAAAATTTATATGTTTTTATTGTTTTAATTTACTTACCTCTGTTTTGTTTATTTTTTTTTTTAGTTTTACTTTTTATATTTACAAAAACTTAACCTTATGTTTATCGAATATATTTGGATAATTTATCAATTGAAGGAAGTAAAAAAAAATTGAAAGGCTTTAAAGAAAATAATGATTGACTATTATCCAAGTATATTTGATAAACAAATTTAAATTTTAAATTTATATAGATATAGGTTAATAATTTAATCATAGTTTTGTTACATTATTTTATTATTTTTGTGGAATACCTTGTCGTAAGAGATATTCTCACCAGAAGGAAATTCTACAGAATTTAAGCGTGTTCAGCCACTTTGTACACAAGTACAGGTAAGCAAGAACCAGACCAAACACTGGTGATTTTAGAGCTGGTTCGGGTGGTTTATATACGGCTTATTTGCACGCACACAAACACACGTACGTAAGATAATACGTACGTTGGTGAGAACGGCCAGGTTGCATCATCCCCTATCGAGATAAGAGATGGCTGGCCAGTTCGTGTACGAATCGTGACATCATCTTATTGTGTCACGATTTTGTACTCGTACATTACCTGCAAGTATGTACAGGTAATTACGATCAAACGTATTTTGTGTGTTTAACGTCACAAGGACGATTGTTTGCCTGCCCTTTGGGGCGGTGACTGTTGTCAAGGGGTCCAAGCCCCTATACCTCATATGGGAGAGTCCCCACAGCTACTCTCCCCAGTTTTTGCGCCACAAAAATGATCAAATTGGGCAAGGCCTAGGGGGACGTGCGGCTTTAACACTATTTTTGATCGGCCTCCCACTTTGCCAGGGCGCTGCCAACTGCGGCCCCGACACACTCTTAAGATTCCTTACGAGCATGTACTTGGGCCAAGTAGTTTGCCCAGCTGTCTTCTCCCCTACGCCTCGGTGGTCAATTTTTGGTATAGGCATAGGGGTGACAATGGGAGTGAGGGGGCAGTGGACGTCTAAACTGAGGCTGCCTGTGCATCGGGGAGTTTGAATTCCCCGATGTCAGGGCAGCCATCTTTGCCTTTTCATTGGCTGCCTTCTCCGCTGTAAACAGGAACCTCATTGGTTTCCTCGTCTCCGTTGGCTTCGGCTCCAGCGTCAGGGGTTCCGTTGTTGGAGTCAATTCCAGTGGAGTCTGGGGTGGAGAGATGATGGGTGGAAGCAGAGTTGTCATCTCCGCAAGAACGCTCTCCACAGCGGGTGCCGTGTCCATCAGGAGTTCCTCCTCAATTCGATCGAGATCCGACTTCTGTCCTGGAATTTGCCCAGTGATCTTGGCGACTTCCGGAACTTTCAGGTTCTTGGTTGTGTTGAGGAAGATTTGGGTTGGTAGCAACATTGGAATAGATAAGCAAGGAAAACGGAGAGCCAAAAATATCGTTTAGAAAACACATCTGAGATCTAAGACAGTTCTAAAATGGGTGAAATTACTGCTATTTTCGATTTACCATTACAGTTCCGTTTTATTATTTTCACATCTTCTTATCAGCATGTAGAGGGGATAGCGCTTAAAATTCTCGGCCGTATGCAAGTTTTCTGGTCAAGTTCTGATAGGTTTAAGCAAAGTTATGACTGAAATAAACTCATAGAATATATTTTTCGAATTTTATTACAAAGGAATCTCCGTTTATGACGTTACAACGTTGAGATTATCTTTGTATTTAACGGTAAACGCACGTTTATTTCCGTATCGCACGTGGATTTGTTTATTCCTGTCATTTTCTTTTTGTTGGCATTCCTCGTTTGCTTATCTCCAGAGTTTCTTTTGTCTCACGAGTAAATTTTATTTTCTTCGCATCAACCTCTCAGACATGCGAGAAGGGTGGAAATTTTTGCGTTTTTTACTGCCTAGGGGCCTGCCTCTTTTTTGTGGGCATATGGGGGCCTCAGGATCAAATGTTTTGGTAGTAACATCGTCCGAAAACTTCACAGACTTTTTTATTTTTGGTGTTTTCTCTAATTGTGAATTTTTTATTTCACATTTTTCGACGGATTCTTCTATGTTTGTTGGTGAATCCGTCTGGATATTTTCTATGTTTTCTCTCGGTATCATCTTTATTCTTTTATCGTCGCTTACCATGTATGCAGGCTTCAATCTGTTGATTGAAATTGTTCGAGTTTTGCCTGCAATGAGTATCACAAAGTTTTTCTTATCTCGTGATACTACTTTGTAAGGACTGGCGTATGGTTTCTCCAGCGCAAATCTCATTTTTTCGTCTCTAACAAATACATGTGAGGTATTGGCCAAGTGTTTCGAGACGTAAATCTTGGGCTGGCTATGGCAAACTGCCTGTTCTAGAAAATTGTTGGCATCGTTTCTTATATTTTGTACCATAATTTCAGGGCTAACTTCTTTCAATTTTGTGAAGAAGTCCCCTGGGAGGCGTAGCTCTTCGCCAAACGCTAATTGCGCTGCAGAGTTACCTGTATCCATTTGTAGGGCAGATCAGAGGCCTAAGAGGATGGTAGGAAGTACATCTACCCATCTCTTTGTATCATGTGACATGATAGAGGCTTTGAGGGCTCTATGCCATCTCTCGATTTTGCCATTGGCTTGAGGATAGTAAGCTGTGGTACGACTGTGTTGAACACCAAGCTTATTTGCTAACTCTTTGAAGAGCGAGCTCTCAAATTGGCGACCTTGGTCTGTAATTATGACTTCTGGTACGCCATACCTCGCAATCCAGGTATCGTATAACCTGGCAGCTACAGTTGGAGCTGTCATCTCATATAGAGGAATTGCTTCTGGCCATCGTGTTACCCTGTCTATTATCGTTAACAGGTATCTGTGTCCTTGAGATGGTGGCAATGGGCCTACCAAGTCCATATGTACAGTTTTAAACCGCTCTGTTTGTTTGAAGTATTTGAAGGGCGAGCGAGTGTGTCTTCCTACTTTGGATTCTTGACAGTTCAGGCAATTGAGAGCCCATTTGTTACAGTCAGACTTCATTCGTGGCCATACAAACCTTGCTGAAATTAAATTAGCACTACATTTTGGCCAAGCATGTGACAGATTATGTACATTGTTGAAAGCCAACCTGCGATATTTTACCAGTAGAAATGGCCTATTCTTACCTGTACTGACGTCACATGTTAATAAAACATCAGTACCAGGAATTTTTCTCTGTCTCAATTTGAGAGTAGTATCATCGTTCGATAACAACTCTTGCAATTCTGCATCCTTAAGCTGTGCTTTAGCTATTTCAGCATAAGGTAATTGGACAGGAGCCAAGATAGCTTCGATTCTACTCAAGGCATCAGCTGGAGTGTTAAGTTCTCCACTTATATACTGAATGTCAGTAGTCAATTGACCAATGCAGTCTAATTGTCGTGCTCTTCTCGGCGATGCCGGTTCTGCTTTTTGTGTGAAGGTATATGTTAGGGGTTTATGGTCAGTATACACAGAAAAACATCTACCCTCTAATTGGTGCCTGAAATGCTTCAACGCAGCAAAAATTCCGAGCAATACCCTATCGTATGTGCTATAGTTCTTTTCTGTTTTTGAGAGCTTCCTCGAGAAGAAAGCTAGCGGTAATTTCTTGTTGTCTTTGTCAAGTTGGTACAGGGTTGCACCAATAGCAAAATCAGATGCATCGGTACTCACACATAACTGCAGACTTTTGTCTGGATGAGCCAATAGAGTTGCATTTGCCAGTGTATCTTTGATTTTCTCAAAGGCCTGTTCAGCTTCTTCATTCCATTCGAGTGGAGTCTTATCTTTCTTTTTACTTGTCTTAATTAGTGCAAACAGCTTACTTTGTTCGGCTGCTGCATTCTTCATGCAACGTCTATAGAAGTTCACCATCCCCAAGAAACGTCTGAGTTCAGCGACATTTGAGGGTTTCAGGAAATTCAATATTGGCTCTACTTTGGTCTTCAAAGGGGAAATGCCTTCCGTCGAGACTTTGTAGCTGAGGAAGTCAATTTCAGTCTGTGCATATAAGCTTTTACCTACGTTGATAGTAAGCCAGGCAGGGTGTATACGCTGTACAACGGCTCTTACATTCTCCTCATGTTGTTGCTCACCGCCTTCAGAGCAAATGCTGATATCATCCAAGTATGCATATGCAAATGGCAATCCCCTGAACAGTCCATTGATAAATCTCTGGAAAATTTGTGCTGAGTTGCGAAGTCCAAACGGCATTCGAAGGTATTCGAATAATCCAAAGGGGGTTATAACCGCTGTCTTTGGTACGTCCTGGTCAGCCATAGGAATTTGGTGGAATGCCCAGTTGATGTCTATTTTGGTGAACATAGTTTTACCCTTCATATTTGAGTTGAAGTACATTATATTGGGGACTGGGTAGCGATCAGGAACTGTTTTGGCATTTAAGGCCCTGTAGTCTCCAACAATTCGCCACTCTCCACTTGCTTTTTGGTCATGTGGATAGGGGAGCTCCATGAGCTTTTTGAGGGGCGACATACGCCCTCCTCAACGATGCGATGGAAGTACTCCCGTGCTGCTTTGAGTTTGTCAGGCAGTAACCTTCGTGCACTATCATGGCAAAGCGGTCCTTTAGTCTCTATGTAATGAACAGTGTCATGTTTATAGGTAGGATGCCTATGAATTGATGGTTGGGTGACTCCAGGATAGTCAGACAGGATCCGTAAGAGTTGTCCGTCGACTTTGGTACAACTGGATATATTTGTGTTCAGTTTGTAATCTGGCGTTTTGCCATCCACACAATGTTTAGAATCTCTATCGATCAATTTGCCGTTTTTGAGGTCAATGATCAGGCCAAAATGTGCAAGGAAATCTGCACCCAGGATTGGGTTTGGAACATCTGCAACCGTGAAGGACCACATCATGATTTTCTTGAGTCCGATGTCAACTTTGCTGATTTCAAGTCCGTAAGCTGGAAGGTTTTGACCATTCACAGTACGGAGATAGTATTTTGGAGGGAGTACTTTTTGAGTTTTGTTAACTGGCAAGATGCTCAGGTCTGCTCCCAAGTCCATTAAGTACCTTCTCCTGTTTGTCCTGTCCTTAATGAACAGGCGGCATGAATATTTTTCCAAGGGGTCTTCGGCCGCATAGATGGCCCCTTATTCTAGTTTGATGCCTCCTTAGTATAGGATTTGCTCCACCATTTGCATCTGTTGTTACATTTGGTGGCCTCTGCGCCAAACCGGTTATGGAAAAAGCAACATTTATCATCCCAATTTCGAGACTGGTTTTTGGGAGATGATGTTCTTGGGGGAGTTGAACTCTGACCCCTGTTATTGGAACTAGATCTGCAGTCTCTGGACCAGGACTGACGTCCTTTGCTATTGCCACTGTTGTTGTTGTTGCTTCTACTTTTAGATCTTTGTTGCCAACTACTATTGGATTTTGTGGAGTTTTGGCCTTTGTTCTTCTTTACTTCATCAGTCAACTGAGCTACTTGAGCTCGAAGTTGAGCGATCTCTCCAGTCTATACAGATACTGCACTTACCACAGGCTTTGACCTAGTATATTCAAGTGCATTGTCTGCTGATTTTGCAAGGAAGTCCAAGTCTGCGGATGTATTTATCACGGTCGAACCTACGGCGGCTAGGCATTGCACAACACTTTGAGGGAGTTGCTTGCAAAATTGATTGCCTATGACAGAAGGGGCTACAATATTATCCGCCTTCTGCCTCAATTTCGCCATGAAGATTGAGGGTTTGTCATCCCCCATCTTCATACCACCCATCACATCGTCAATGATTTGGTTTTTAGTTTTACCAAATACATTCTTTATCTTCTTGACAAACCAGGCATATTTATCCTCTTCTGTCAAAGGGCATTCCATGATATCCGGAATATGGCGGATTATCTGTGGGGGCATGCCTCCACAGATGTGTAGATACCACTGGTTCAGGGTTATATTCTCCGTCTTGAACCTGCCTTCCAATAGAGTCAATCACAAGTCTACCTCATTGGGCAGAAATTCCAGGATCTCTATCCTTCATCTATAGAAGTTGGGATTCTGTCCTGGCTGTAGTTGCAAAAGTTGTGTAATTTGCGCCAAGACTTCGGGTGTCAGCTGTGGCTGAGCACTACCTTCCTGCGATGGTTGTGGGTTTTCATTTCCATTTGGTGGTGGGACCATTGCTATGTCTTTCTGATAACAAGCGTATTCCACAGAACTACTTCCTTCTTTGCTGGTCAAAAACACTGGCTCCTGTGTTTGTAGGACAGGTGTTTTCGGATCAGAATTTTGGCTTAAAGTTTGACCACTTCTCAACGTTTTTACTGCTAATTGATCTTTATTTATTGCAGCTCCCACTCGTGCTAATTCTGTGTGTTGAGGGCCTTCTTCCATATTTGGTAAATTCTTAGAGTGTCAAGTCGAAGTTAGGGGAGTTGGGGGATGAGTCCAACCTTCTTCCTCCAGGTCTGCTGTCTTGTTTCTCTTTGTTTATATATTTTAAAGAGAGGGGTGTAAATTCCCACTTCAGTAGACTCTACTTCGACGACCTAAAAGGTGTCTTTGTCTGCAAAAAAAATTTTTTAATTGGCCGAGCAAGCGAGTTTCTCGCCAGCGCACCGCTTCAAGTTTTTGTAAAAGCGCAACGCACCTAAGGACACCTCACGACGTAGCCAAAAATCACGTTGGGGTCATCATTGTGGAATACCTTCCCGTGAGAGATATTCTCACCAGAAGGAAATTCTACAGAATTTAAGTGTGTTCAGCCACTTCGTACACAAGTACGGGTAAGCCAGAATCAGACCGAACACTGACGATTTTAGAGCCAGTTTGGGTGGTTTATATACGGCTTATTTGCACGCACACAAACACACGTATGTAAGATAATACGTACGTTGGTGAGAATGGACAGGTCGCATCATCCCCTATCGAGATAAGAGATGGCTGGCCGGTTTGTGTACAAATTGTGACATCATCTTATTGTGTCACAATTCGGTACTCGTACATTACCTGCAAGTATGTACAGGTAATTATGATTGAACGTATTTTGTGTGTTTAACGTCACAAGGACGATTGTTTGCCTGCCCTTTGGGGCGGCAACTGTCGTCGAGGGGTCCGAGCCCCTATACCTCATACGGGAGAGTCCCCACAATTTTCTTTTAATATCTTCTTTTTTTTTGTTTCTTTCAAATTGATAAATTATCCAAATTACTTGGCTCATTAAAATTGATTACTTTTATACTAGGTAGCAGAATATCTACCTACATCTATGAATTTTTACTTTTGAAATATTTTTTGTTGTGTTTTTCTCTTTCATAATAATTATATTTGTTGGCATATTTCTGATGAATTTATTCTAGAGGGAAATGGAGGGAAAGGACCAAAACATCTTAAAATTACATTAGGTACATAATCAACTTCCTACTGTTTTACAATGTTACAAAACTTTTTTTTTTATAACTCACTATTTTTGCACATTATTTAATTTTATACTATTTTGAATGATTCAATGGTCTGAAAGAAAGGTGTGACATTGAACTATATGATTAGATTCCACTTTGGAGTGGAAATTTAAAATTTATTCTTTCCCCTCCAAGCATTACCCAATGTATCCTATAAGATACAACTGAAATTTGGCCTTAGATAAAAAATATTGCCATTTTTCACGTATATTCTTACAATTAGGCCTAAGATAAACTAAAAAAGGGAGAATTTTTTTTTTATCAAATATCCTAGAAGTGGGAATTAAAGGGTTAACGTCATTCTCATCATTTCATCATTCATACAACATAGCTAGAGAAAATTTTCAAATTTTTTTTCTGCATTAATTAAGACATTATCGCTGCCTACAAGTAGTTGAACGACGAAAGCAAACAAAAAGACAATGTAATATAATTTCATTCTGGTCGAAACATTTACGTGCTGCAAGAAAGAGCAGAAACAGCCTGCAAATGAAAAAATGGCGATAAAAATGTACGATTTCTCTCTTAGGCTATATACCCTCTATTTCCAATTTTTCCAAAGGTTTTTCGTCCACTTTGCGGTATTCTTCGTATCGCCTCTCAATCGAGTAGAAAAGGAACGCTCCGAGAAACAAATAACCGACGAATATTAGCCATAGCACCAGCCACTGGTTGAACGACATCATCTTGAAGGCGTTGTTGCAGAAGAAGGTCCGGCTCGATTTCAGGTCACCATAACGGCGTCTCTTAAATCATTTCGGTCCAACTTTTCGGTGACCTGGGAATTAATTTTCATTTTATAGGTAAAAGATACTCGAGTAATTGAATAAACAATGTAACACAAGTGATTCGAAGCACGAAAAAAAAACTGTAGCGCGACAATACTTCGCCAGCAAACCCAGCTACCAAAATTGAATTCCAAAAACTTGAAGAAATTTGAAAATAATATCGACAATAATCGATATTTGAATCGAAAGTTATCGATATCTTTTAAACATATCGATATATTGATATGTCATTGATAGTTTGAGAAAAAAAAACTAAAAAAAACAAAGTTGGAAAATTTAAGATTTACTGTAAGTGAACACTGTTTTCTAAATCATACCACCGATGATTTTCCTAAATTATACCTGGTTTTATAATGGAAGTGAACACCGTTTCCCAAATTATACCACTGATAAGGGTAATTAGTTTGCTTAACTCGTACCACTTTTTCTTATTATGTGTTTCAAAACATTGTGACAATTCTATTGCAATTTATTAATTAAAAAATTCCCGATAAATATGGTAAAAAATCGATCTATTAATGTTTTATTGCTAAAAACCGATTTTCCAGGAATTTGTTTTCTGATTTTCTCAGAAACTACAGAACCAATAGACACAAAACTTCTATCAGATCTGGTATCATATAAGGAACACCTTTCACGAACATTTTAACCCTATCTGTTCGGTAGTTTTATCAAAAGCATGAGCACAACATTTTTTCCAACAATTTTTCTTCTCCAGTTTTCTCAGAAACTTTAGAGAGAATAGGCTTTAAACTTCTAACTATATAAGGATAATCTATAGCGAATGTTTCAGCCCCATCGCTTTTGTTATTTTCTCAAAATCCTGGGAAAACGACTTTACCAGGAATTTTTTGTTTTCCAGTTTTCACGGAAACGACGCAACCGATGAGCACCAAACGTCTTTCAGACCTGCTCCTATATAAGAATTAACTATCTTTCTCGATAATTTGAGCCCCATCCATTTTGTAGTTTTCTCAAAACAATGAGCATAAAATTTTGGGCGATACATACGTATGCACATACATACATACAAAATCGTACATAAACACGTAAAAAATTTAAGTCAAAATAGGAAAATAGAACCAATCGTTTTCTTTTACAATACAATGGATAATTTTATTAATCCTCGCCCCTAACCCCTTTTATGAGGTTAATTTTAATACCCCGATTGCATGCACTGGATGAAAATTCTGGCGAACAAAATCATCCAAAAACATAAATTCATTTTTTTGGGCGTTGGTTACTGATCTATGTTGAAAGAATGCTTATTTGGCCATTGATTTCCTCACAGAAAGCAGCCAACAATATTTCTAAGAACAAATGTTTGAGTATGTGTGACACTTGAAAGAATGAGGAAACTTTATTATGTATGGAAGCCAGACATTCCTCTGAATTGATCCATTTTAGAAGGTATAAAATGCCGATTCTGGCGCACATACAGGGTGTCCGAGTTTTATATTTTCGTTCGTCGACGAGATTGGGAGGCGGGGGTAGGAGGGAAGAGGTTTGAAAAAGGTACGTTCGTGTTTTAGATAATTATGATGAAGAGGCGGGTAGGAGGGACAATGGAATATATGTGGTGTCCGAGAATTAAAAATTACGTAGACTATGAATAAAACGATAAAATTTAAAATGGGGGAGATAAAATTTACAACGGGGGCTGTTAAAATTTAAAATGGGGGAGATAAAATGGTGGAAAGAGGTGGTATATGATAAGAGTAATAATAAGAGTGAAAAATTGACGTAAGATAAAATGTAAACAATGAATAAAAATTTTCCCGTAGCCCTATGATTTTTGCTGTAAAACTGGTCGACTAATATAAATTCAAATTTCAAAATATTTTTCCTCCCCGAATAAACATACCTATATACCTATAGCCTATATATAAAATTCGTACCACCAGGATTAATTTTTACTCACGTAGACTGTTTATTCTCTTTCTATAATATAGGCATCCTGTGACCAGTAAGCAGGTACCGAATTAGTAGCCTAAATTTAGAAAGCCAATATTTCCTTAATGACTTTAACAGTATAGGTAGGTATCCTGTAACTGGTGAGCGCAGGTATGTAGTTAGAAAGCAAATATTTCCTTAATGACTCTACTAACTGGTGAATTAGAGAAAGTTTCTCGCATTTTTTCATTCTTAGTGTTTCTATTGACGAATATTTGGGGGTTGAAAGAATTTTTGTTGAAACCAATCTATAACTGGAAACTAGCCTAATGACTGTCACATGACAATTGTATGAGCCTCGTAAAAGTTAATTTTGCAAATGGATTTCAGATTTCTTCATCAGTTATTTAAAAGTGTTCCTTGCAATTCCTCATCTAGTGCAAATATTTATGTTCATTGTAATCTATAGCCTATAGACGTGAACAATTTCAGTTTTGGTTTTTAAATTTTTATAAAATTTTTACCAATTTTTTTAAAAGTAAGTGAAAATTTTTTAATTTCATCGTAATAAATATACCTATTAATTTATTAAATAATAATAAAATAAAATATTCAAATATTTAGATGGCTTCGAGAGCAGTATCAGCATCAGGCAGCAGCAGCAGTGGGTCTGGAAGTGGAGAATCTCAAAGAAATGATGTAAGTCTTTTTTTTTTTTTTTTTTTTCCCTGCAATCTACGTAATTGAAGTATAAGAGAGATTGAAGAAAACTTTTGCTAAGTTTACAACGTTTAAAATGTGGTATTCAAATTGAGTAAGGACCACAGGCTAGATTGCACTCGGTGAGAAGTTTTTTTTTTTATACAGCAAAGTAAATCTTGTAACAGATAGCTGAACCGGTGTAATTGCGAAAAGAAAAAAGAAAAAGAGAAAAAAAAAAGGTTATAAATTATTATATTTGTCGTAATTTTGGTTTCTGATGAGAAGTCAAACGCTGAGAGCAGGAAAGATTGTAAATGAATATTGATGGTGGTGTCACTTTTGGTGATTAGATTTTTTGTTCAGTATAGAGGTTAACGAATAGGTGAGGAACTCGAAAACCATGAAGATAAACGTTAGTTTTGTAGTTTTTCGTTTGTTGTTAAGTAATGTGTGCATTGCGTAGAAGACCATTTTTACCATAATTGATCGTAGACATTATATTTGGGTACACAGGAAGTTCGTTTATCATTGGTAACTTTCCTGAAAAACGTTTTGACAATAAAATTATTTCCGTACTAAAATTGGTTTTAATGAATTTTAAACCTTCATGCTAATACAATATTTGCATCCATCATATATAAAAAGTTAGAACGAAATTTCAATATTATACTTGAAGAATAAATTGAGCCTTTCCACATATTGGTTTGAAAATTATTTCTTTGTAAAAAACACAATGTCCAGTCTCTCCCATAACATTCAATAAATACTTTATAAATTAATTTTGAGGGTATACATAGGTAGTTCAGAATAAATAGATTGATAGACAGATAGATAAATAGTGTAAAATATTTGATATATATACAAATTTCAAAATATTTATCATTCTTCTGTAATATTTACAATGGACGTTTTATTATTATTAATACGTAGGTAAATCCGAGAAGAAAAGGAGCTGAGGACAAAGACAAAGATTCTTGCCAGAATGATCTTATTAAATGTATCGCGTGTGGTTCAAGTCATATCAAAACATTTTTGTATCGCCACCTTTTATCAAAAGTGCAGGTATCAATGGTGATAAAGCTTTTGAATTTGGTGTAATTCTGCATAAGGTGGCTGATAACTCAGTGTACGATATCTTATTCGCATCTAGCGATGAAAATGGTTTTGCTCATCCATTACTCACATCAGTTGAGGAAGCAGGTCTGGAGGAGACCCTTCATGCTGCTCAATCAATGATTGAAATGTTCTTCACTCATTTCCATCGAGGCATTATTGGAAGATTAGAAGAGGCTCTTGTCTTCCATGATGCCATTAAAGTTCACTGTTCGCTAAGTCTCAATATTCAAAAATTTACTTCTGATGGTCAAGTCATGTATGATGACATTTCACTCCGAACAACTGCCCAAGAAATTTTTGTCGGTTCAAATTTGGAGCAATGGTTTTCATCCCTAATTGAACGGATGTTAATCAAGT
>WOFM01000254.1:161395-186534 GCA_011428145.1 Ericerus pela
TATCTGACAAACATCGACCTAACAATATTTCATTGTTCTTGAGACCACCAATCCTTCTCCCCTCTCACTCCTGCGAACGCACGATTACCTTTAAACATAATTTATATATCTGTTCGCGGCTACACTGCTTTACCACTTCCGTGTAGCTCACTCGTTCATTTCCGTTTGAACTCGTATATCATACTTAAATTGTACCTTCACTTAAATTATGTAACTTTCTTAAAATACGTTCGCTTCTTGGACGTAACTTCGTGTAAAACCTTCTTTCATGTGTCATCACCGGTCCTCATTCTCTATAATTGTTAGTTTCGGGTAAAAAATTATGAAACACTATCGACAGTTATCGACAGCTTCAACAAAAATATCGATCTATCGATGTTTTATTGCTAAAGACCAATTTTCCAGGACTTTTTTGTTTTCCAGTTTTCTCGGAAACTACTGAACCAATAGGCACCAAATTCCTATCAGACCCGATCCCGTATGAGGAATACCTTTCGTAAAAACTTCAGCCTTATTTCCTCTGTTGCACCTACGTATGGCGATAGTTTCAATTTCATCCATTTTGTCATTTTTTCAGAATCCCGGGAAAACAATTTTTCCAAGAATGTTTTTTCCAATTTTCTCAGAAACTAATTAACCGATATGCACCAAACTCCTTTCAGACCTGCGACTATATAAAAACTATCTCTCGCGAAAATTCTAGCTCTATCCTTTCTTATAGTTTTCTCAAAAGCACGAACAGAAAATTTCGGGCTATACATATACACGTACATAAACAATTCAGTCGAAATGGAAAAATAGTACCTATTAATCGTTCTCTTTTCTCATGAAACTGATAATTTTCGTCATCCCCAACGTTAATCCTTGTATGAGGTCAATTTTAGTGCCCCTATGGAGGAAGGAAATTTTCACCTGGACACAGAAGCATTTTTCTGATACAAAGTCATTTCTGTTTTCAAGACCATTTTACATATAAAATCGAATTTGGAACGTTAACTAACAACTGACATTACAGAATTATCTGACTCGTCTCCTCCCTATTGAAATTATAATATTGCTGCAGAATACAAACGATTTCGATTCGAGTACCTCGCCAATATCTCTGCGGCGTATCAACCGCCGTAAGTGTTTATTTTCTAAAAGTGTAAAATTTTGTAATGGCTGCCATTCGATGTGGACTGATTTCGCTCAAATTCAATACCAAACCAGTCCCTAATAGTCTCCAACTGCCATAAAAATTTCAAGCCAAAATATTTTAATTTACGGACGTTATTGGGATGACAAATGGTGGGTTTGCAACACTTTGAGAACACCTTCCTCCGAAACTAGCGGATAAATTTCAAAACTTTTAACACGAATGTATAGCCGATGAAAGTTTCTAACACTACTCCAAGTTTCATTGACGTAGGTCAAACAGCGGAGGCTCCACAAACTCCCAAAAAGTGCCAAAATGAGCAAAAAGTGGATATGTATATACTATATATATGTATATATGTGTGTACAGAAGAATTTGAATGACTTACATATTCGTGATGTACGACACAAGATCGGCGCTTTTCAACGGGTGCCGCCACTGCACTGAATGCAATAGAGTTGTATTTTCCACCCTGAAAACACGGACACTAACTCGTCCGTTGCGTTTTATTTTTCTATTTAAAATGAAAAGTACGAATAAACGTAATTAGTACGATATCGCAATATTTTATTTTTAGTTCGAACCAACATAATGGCTACAACAAATAATACTTTTTCTGTCCAATTGACGACACGATCTGAAAGACGTACCTTCGCGCGACAAAAAGCAGAAAATGGAAACTATGGTAGAAAAATATCACACTTCGTTCGTAATTTAATTTAAAAATAATCGTTAATTAGACGTTCGCGAAGTACATTCGCATATTTCGCAAAATATTTAATTACAACCAAAATCGAGTCGTCGAGAAAAACGAACCAGCCATCAAATTAGGTTCGGTGAAAGTTTTAACAACGCATCTTTTTACGTTTTGGCTGCCAACCCTAATGTGAAGTTCTGCTTAACAGTTTTCAGAATATTTTTAATCTCTCAAATCATTTTATTAGTTTGGTATCGACGTCGCAATGTTTAATATTGCGAAAGATTATACATATCGACTCTTAATAAGTTTACAGACAAAACTGTTTCGACATTTATTTATTTTTATTTTTTCGCTCTACATTAGGACAGCAAGTGTACTAACAATTTTTACAATATCTTCTCTCATTCCTGACTTCATGAATCACAAAAGTTTGTTCGTTTCAAAGTGAATACTCAGTCTGTGGGAAATTAAGGAAGATATGGGCGGACACAGCTGCGTCAACCAAGGACACCATAAGAAACAATTTTCCTCTAATTGGTGATCCCCTTCCTGCTCTGTTAAATAATTCGTTCATCTGCCAAAAAAAGATATCAAAGTCTAGCGGCCTACTCATATTAAGTGAATAACTGTACTAAGACAACCATACGAAGAAAATGAAAATCCCTTAATTTTTAGTCTAATTTGTGAGGGTTTTTTTGATTTTTTTTTTTTTTGGGGGGGGGGGCGGGTTGTGACACGATTAGTAATTAAAAGTGGTTATGATTTCAACAGCACTAAAACAGGCATTGTTCTATTCGGGTTGTTTGACTAACACAACACAATATAATTGTACGCACGTGACAAAAATGGGTGTACGTAAACTCAACTAACTGATTGGTGGTGGTGTGGCTGATTGACTAGCGTCATCAATTCTCAATCTGTAGGTCACTGGTTTAAACCGCCACACTGGCGGCCTACAAAACTGGTGACCCCGATGTTGAACATACGCACAGTGCATAGTCTCACGCATTCCCCTCTGCCAGGGTACGAGGAGTATAGGCTGCGCATAGGCTGCGCGTAGGCTGCGCATAGGCTGCGTTGTGGGTCTTTGGCAGTTTCACCCTTTGACTATATAGCTTAATGGACTGTTAAAACTGATAAAATCTTGAAGTCAAACAATGCAGGCGTTACTTTTTGAAAAAGGTACTTTGTGTGAAAACTGAATTTGTATTGAGTTATATTTTTGTGACTACTAACAATATAAGCAGATACTAGTGAAATATTAGAACGCTATACCAATTTATTGTCTGAAATTAATGAGTGAAACGTTCGAATAATGATTTAAATTAATCGACGAACTCTTCAGAATGTGAAAATGTAAGTTTTGGATAGAGTTCCTTTTTTCTTGAAAAGTTTGAAGTAAGGTTTTCTTAAACTGAAAAATTCGGCTGTTAGGTAAATAGTTTCATCATTCGCTGATTTGTTATCCAAAAAAAACTTCTTGACCTACCGTAAGAACTTAAGCGAGTCCTAAATGAGCTAAAATACGTTTATTGAGAGAAAATTTATTTTATTTTATTTGATCAGAGAAAATGTTTTTCAAATTTAGAATAAATTTCAGATGATATGAACATTGGATGATATTTATGAAAATTTGGCTTTTATTTTGCTGTTTTTCATTTTTAAAATGCCTGAAATAAGTAGTTATTGTAAAAGATTCAAGTAGGTACATTATTTGTCCTATAAAGGTTTGAATCTTGAAGTGATTAGAAATTGATGGTGTCTGTTGAAATATCACAAATTTCTTCGTTTTGAAATATATTTCTGATAATTTTTCCAAGTCATTTTGTTTGAATCAGAACAAAGTAGATGATTTTCTGTAATGATTTTTCAGCCTTGACAAACAATTTCTTTTTTTTTTACTACCAAATTTTTATAGGTACCTTTATATTAAAAACAGGGTTGTCAAAAATATTCATCCAAGTGCCTACATATTTTTTTAAGCTAGTAGAAAAAGAAAATAAATGAAACCCTTTTTCATTTCAAGTCTTTCTGAAATTTCAGCAAATTTAACAGTCAGTAGGATTTCCATTTGCAGAGAATACCAAAATCGAATGTCCCAGCGTATTCGGAATCTGAATTAAAGATATAGTGCTGCCACAAGTACAAGTTTTTCATATTTCTGACTTGTTTACCACACGATAAATGAAATAGGTATCGATTTCATATGTAGTAGGTATGCTGTTTCTGATTTTTCATTGTTCTAGAACTAATAAAATCTTGAAAATCACCAAAGGTAGTTTTTCATTAAAAAAACGCCTGTTAACAGTGGCTTCAGCAGTGTTTTATTTAACCCAATGTATTTCTTATCAGTTCTAGCAATCCATTAAGCTATATAGTCAAAGGTTTCACCACCTAGCAGCAGTAGCTCCGCCCTCTGGTTGTGTGTTGTTATGCTTGTATTGTGGCCGCAGCATTGGGGATTGGCAGTGGAGATATGACACATACATAAGTAAACTCAGCTTATTGAACGCCGTTGGCATGGCTAATCGACTAGCTTCGACGCTTTTTGATCTGCAGGTCACCAGTTCGAATCCCCACACCGGCGGCTTACAATATTATAATTCATAGTTTTCTACTTTTCACTTCCCTTTTGGGTAATATTCAGGAACATTTTTTCTTATTTTTACCTACCCCCACACTTGTCATGTCTATCAGCTGTAAATTGCCAATCAAAAGGTTGGGCTAAGGTTACTCCGTCATCCGAGGACAAGCCAGCCTTCAAAATCGCTAACATTAGACTTCCATGAGATCAAATACTATCTGCCAATGCCACTGCCAACCCACAATCATTCCTCAGTGCCAATTTATGAAATTTAAAAAATATTTATTCTAAACTGCGAAAGTGTTTCAACTTTCATATTAGAAATTTACCGCAGAATAACATACACCCTTTCTTCGAGTCGTCATCAAAGCAGTACCTACATTATGTGAGTGTTTAAAAAATATATACATAAGTATGTCCGTATAAGTTGCAGTCAAAATTAAAAATCCGGAAAATTCGTGCCCTGTCAGTCAGAAGGACCACCAACGCCAGCAAAAAGACTCGATATTCCCATTTCGTATATTTGTCTGAATAATTTCAGTCATAAATGTAAATTTTATATGTTTCAAGTCATTTATCAAATTAATATGTTTCCCTGAAATTAACGGCCACTTAAAATCGATAACCAGTTTAATATCAATAATACCAAAATTTAAATTGATTCCTAGGCAAATTGATACCAATGTAAATGCTGGCAAATGCAGTTAATTCCCTGAATTATTCTTTCGACTGAAATAATTTAGTCAGTTAGTTAAATTTCAGGGTGTATGTATTGTGGGAAGATAGGTGGGGTTAATTATTGTTTCTTTTATAAAGAAAATTTATCTTATGGTTGAAGGCAGGGGTTCTCAACCTTTTCTTTAATGACCTACTACTTACCTTCGCCAAAAAACTTCGTCTACTACCCAATATTTTCACGTCTATTTGAGATGCCCGACCCGTATTTTTCCTCAAATAAAATTCGTTTTCTTTTACCTACATTTCCCCTAGTTTTTTTTTCTTCATAAACAATTATTCCACAGCCAGTTCGTCGAATTATATTTTTTTAGAAAACTTCATACACGAATCGTTTAATTTTAGAGAATTTTATTCACGTATTTTTCCTCGTACGCGGATAGGCTACAAACTTAAACTTGTCCTTCATTTATGTAGTCTGTCTATATTTTATTATTCGCCACTTTGCCTAGACGTGAATTTCATATACCAGTTTCTCGTTACAGCTTGCCTAAACTTTTGCAGTCAGTATAGTTGCTTGCCATACCGGGCTGAAAAATACGTTATTATTTAAAATGAAGCAGCGGCAGAAATATTTAATCTTTTTCCTACAGGCGATTGGCTGTGATTCGATGGCGTGATATATATACCAGCCGATGATTGGTGGCATGTTCCGGGGGTTTTTGTCTCAATACCTAAGCGCAATCCGTACAGTGAGGCTAGCAGTTAGTTAAATTTTAGCAGTCGGATCGCGCCGTGTAGAGGTTTATGCCTCGAAAGTTTTTTTTTTTGGCTAACAATTTTCGCTCAAATTAAAAGATTATTTGATCGGCATGTACGCATCGTCTAATGCAATTGAAAACATCGTGAATCGTGTGTTTAAAGTCACCCTTGCTTTCAAGGTTTCAAGCCTATTTTTGGAAACCA
Organism: Ericerus pela; assembly: GCA_011428145.1. Taxonomy (NCBI): domain Eukaryota; kingdom Metazoa; phylum Arthropoda; class Insecta; order Hemiptera; family Coccidae; genus Ericerus; species Ericerus pela. Next base: position 167,456 of record WOFM01000254.1, read on the forward strand.
CGAAAAATTTAATTCTTAATACATTTTATATTTTTTCGTCCATTAGGGCATCTGATTTATAAGCCCACAAGTATTATTTCGAAATTTAATTAATACAAATTGGCCACCGGGGTCTAATTCAAATTTTGCCCAAAACAAAATTTGAAAAGAATCGCAGAAGGGCGCACAAATCATGCTTCCAGCGTGATTCAGCATTAAAAGCCAGATTGAGCAATAGGAGCAAGTACTGAAATTTTCCATAAGTTGTGAATTTTCCAACTTTGGCTGCTTCCCTCCACGCAAATGCTCGTCAGTGGGGCTACACTGGCCAGATCAACAAGGGGCGACTCCAGAACCACACCCACCAGAAATCACATTGTCTCCAGGCCACTGCGAAGCTGTGGATCTGGAACAGTAATCTACGGTTTTTCTTTATTTTGTTCTTTACTTATTTTTTTTTGGGAATCAAAATTAATTTGTAATGATAGCCTAAATTTTTCAGGAATATGGAGGGAGGGAGGGTGGTTGGTTATTCTGGTAATTGGGATGTTCTGTCTGAAGTGGTGATTTTTCCTCATTCTTCCTAAATTGTCTTTTCCTACACTTGGCCATGCAGGTGTTCCTACTTTTTACCAGCCTATCTGTTGGCTCCTTTTTGTTGTGGTTCTTGTGATTTTTTTGGATGTCACATATTGTTTTTTCTTTCAATATTCCTAAGATGAATATCCCGAATAAAAAGTCAATTTCAGCATTATTCAACATTTAAAAATAATTAAGTGCATGAAAATTTCTCACTCACGCAGAGTCTCGTAGCATTTAGCAACTATTTGCTTATAAGTGGTATGCGTATCACCAGTTGAGAACTCCTACCTTAAGGTACATAAATCAGTGGAAAGACTGCAATTTTAGGTACAAATAATTGTATTTTCCATAATTTATGTTTTTGATTAGGCATTCATAAAAGTGCCCGAGATACATTTCTTAGATATTTTAGTTTTTCCCCAGATATTTACACAATTGATTAAAATTTTTTGGTTGTTACCGATAATCTCTTAATAGTTTTCAGCATAGAGTATTAAATATAAAAAGAGGATGTACATCTACTTTTAAGACACAATATACCCACTCCTACAGAACCAAAGAATTTTCAATCACTTTTTATCTACGAAATTCAGGTTTTTTATGGTTTCTGAATTAAGAATTATATTCATTCATTTAATTCAATTATTTGAAAAAATAAAAATTATGATCATTATCTATGGGTCCAAATGAGGGGCAAGAAAATTCTAATTTAGTACTATAAAAGAAGGAACAATAGCTTCAAAAGGGATGCAGTTTCTGGTAACGGCGTTCAAATGGCCATAGGCGTTTAGATGGATGTGAATCCACTTTAATATTCAATACGCTGTGGTTTTTATTTAAAAAAAAAACAATACAAAACAAGTGTGAGGAAACATTACTTGTATGAGGTGAAGGCGCTTGCAACCCCCCATGGCAGTTGCAACCAAAAGGCTAGCCAATTTGTGTCTATAATGTTAAACAAATGCACAATTACATTTGATCGTAATTACTTGTATGCACGTGCAAGTAATGGACGAGTACCAAACTGTGACTAATCTAACAAAGACGATGATGTCATGATTCTATACTGCTACGCCATTTCTCATCCATACAAGAAATGACATACCAATCTTTTCACACAAACTTACGCATGTAATTACTACATATGTGTGAGTGTGTGTGCACGTATGAATAAGCCCATATATAAACCATCCGGACTGGCTCTAAAATTGCCAGTGTTTGCCCAGGTTTTGGCTTACCCGTATGTTTACATACAAATTGACAAAACATGCAGTATACCTGTTGATTACCTTCTAGTGAGAATATATTTTTCATGACAAGGTATTCCACAAAGTGCATTGGCAGAGTTTTTTTTTTTCACGTATATAGGTAGCTTTGTAAAATCAAAGATTTTCAATACTGACTAATTCACGTTTTTGCCAAAGTTATTTATGTAAATAAGCCAACAAAAACCAGTCCAAAATGTAAATTCCTAAATCCATAACATTCCTGACTGATTCCTGATCCATGTAATTGACTGCAACATGTATAGACACATTTACATAGGTATGTATATTGTATACATTTTTTTTTTTGTTATTGTGTACCTAACGGTGTATATGTCCATGATAATAGCATACTTTATAAGCATAATTTTCTTTGACCCAACATGTATGTTTTTATTAGTAAAAATAATTTCCTTTTTTCATACTTTCAAGGGTGAGATCCCTATGGTTTTTAAAAATTATCGTATGCAAGTGTGTTGTGAAACCTCCGGTTTTTTTTAAATATTAAAACACCTTGAATCAAAATTACATGGAAACATGTTTTTTTTTAATAGTTTGGAAAGCTCCCAGACCAGAAATAGGAGGGATAGATTTAAGTCCATTTCCGAACCCCAATGATACGCAAATTATGTGTACGATCAGCTGCCTCGAAGAAAAAGTTTTGTTTCTATTTCTTCAGTGATTGGAGTAAATCTCCTTGCAAGATAATAATTTAAGCATCACTGCTTTAAAAATATTTTATCGTCTGCTGAGGTTAGGGGACTTGTCTCCTCGAATCGGTTGTATTGGCTTCACAGTTGAGAGAAAAAAACAGATCCGAGGATAAAATATTGATTATTTAGGCAGTTTGACTCAACCGACGTTTTTGAGAGGGATTTTACAGATCAGTTCAGGATGTTGAAAACTGCCATTTTTTCCTTCTACAGCTACGACTAGACGAACTAACTGTATCGAGAATTATGATTCTATATAAAACTGGAACGAATCTAAATTAACAAGCGTTGTACCTAATTTTCTCATAAAACTGAGAACGTCGTGCACAGCAAAGGTTCATTCGTAATTAGTGTTCGTTAAAAACCGTAGCCTTCACGTAGGAAATTTAAAAAAATTTACTGATTATCTTGGCCTTTTTACGTGTAGAACACGGTTTCTTTTCCGAGAAATAATATCGACTGAAAATATTACGAGTGAATTGGAGCATAATGAAATTTTTTTTTATAAGTTCAAAATACCCTCCCGTAGATTTCAAGCTGGAAAAATAGAATTCCTGTTATTTTAAGATTTTCAGAATGTATAAAGACTCGGATAATTTGAGAGTGATTTTTTTTTTTTTTTTTTTTGATATTCATCGGAGTGTAGTCTCACCCAGTAGCTCACTCCTTGATGCCAAACGTTTCAAAAGGATTATCAATAAACAAAGTGACATTTCAAGTTAAAATAATAGAAGGCTGAAAAAAGATTCAATTTTCTAACAACTCTATAACCTTTCCTCTCCCAGTATATAGGTGCCATTAAACTAGTTAAAATCCTCTGAGAAATCCAGATGTTAATTAAGATCAAGAGGTGCGCTCACTCATAAGGGTAAACTCTTATTTACATCACAAAGTATTAAACATAATAGAGTACTTATGTTCATTTATACGCTGCGACGAAAAAGGGCACCACTTTCGAAGCTATTTGTCCCCACTCCTTTGGTATTGAATTTGAATTTCCTTGCTTCTCATTCGGGCCCATGGTCAGTAATCCGAAATTTTTTTTTTTTCAAATAATTTAATTAAATGAATGAATAAATAAATATAATTATAAATTTACAAATCATTATCAACAAGAATTTCGTACAGAAAAATGAGACTGAAAATTTTCGTACTTTAGCAATGGCGTATATTTGATCGTGAAAGTAACGCCGTTTTTTGATTCACGTGCGTCCTCTATTATATTTAATAATCTGTGGCTTACTTATTGGATGACATCACACGTTTAGCCAATAAAGAAAAAAACATTACCAGCATAGGACAATCTTCAAATTTTGGTTATAATTCTCTTTAATGATAAGTCAGAATATTTTTGAACATACCAAATTGAAGAGGGGATTCCAAGGAATAAAATGAGACCAAGAACAACGAGTTTAAGCTCTGAGAAGCCGAGGAAACTTAATAATAAGATGAAATTTCGTATCAAATTATAAATTTGCAACTAAAGACAACTAATGATAAAGCTTAAAAACAATGAATTCGTGAAAATAAATTTATAAATAAGTTTAGGTTAAAAACCAGTTTTTAAAAAATTCGTTTTTATATATTTGAAGAAAAAAACAAATACCTACAAAAATTTCCATCCCTGAAGTTGGAGTACTTCTTTCAGAAGCATGAGTCATTACCGTGACGCCATAGTGACAGTTGCATGTAAATGATAAAACTTCGTTTCAAAATGCAAGCACAATGATGAGTGATAACTAAGATGCGGATTTTTTGGCATTATTAACGTTAAAATTCAGCAATAAAAACTAAATTTTTGGCATTATTCGGCAAAAACAAAAAAAAAAAAACCTTTAGACCATGAAAATATCACCAAACCACTTCAAATTTAAATTTTTTCTCGAATTTTCAAATTTTCTGTATGAAAATGATGCGTTGTTTAACCAGAAATTCGATGAACTCATTCGCGGAGCTCTAGAAATATCTCGTTCATTGATAGGATAGATGCATAGTGTCAATTCAGTTCCCTGCAATTTGAGTTTTTCTCTACTACAGACAATGAAAACAGCACTTAAAAACTTCATATTTCAATCTTCTCTCCCAATTCTATAGTTTTTCTCGGAAAATACGCATTTTTAGCAATTTACTGGCAATTACATCATTTTTTGCATTTATTCCATTTCGACATTTGTCGGCGAAATAAAATTTTTTTCAAACGAACTTCAACTTAATTTCTAAGCCCTTTCCCTTTAAGGAAATGATTCGGCAAATGCCAAAGAATCCACCTCCTAGTGATAACTGATAAAATCTATATCCGATTTGAGCGCCCCTAGATGTTAGTACCAAAACTAAAACACATTTTGTTACGTTAGTAACTGCAATGGGCGGTTCCAAGTTGAGTCTCACAGTACTGTTTTTCCCCTAATTGAGTCCCACAGTGTCGGAAGTTTAAAAATAAAATCTCCGAATTGAGTCCCATAGTTTCGGCAACTGCAGTTGATTTAGACTGGGCAATATGAGTCTTTAGCTTTTATCATATTTTCAGGTTTTTATGTATATCTACATTGAGATAAGATACAATAAACAACTTCTCCAATTCTCACTATGTTCAGTTTAGTGGTATACGTATACAGAGAAGACTATGTGTCTATATAAATTAATTTGAAGAAACCATTAGTTTTTTTTTGTTCTCAAACTGAATTGCATTTAGTAATTTTTTAAAAATAAATAAGAAATATCACATAATTATATTGAAATGTTCAGTGAGAAGGATCACATTTTGCGTGTTATTAACTCATTTAAATATTGATTTCATAAAAGTTTAAGTAATGGTTTTGAACGTTGGACATGCACAAAGAACTCCTGCAAGTGTTACATAAAATTTCATTCTGATAAAACGATTGCTGAAGCGCACATTACACAAAAATATGCGATATCCGAAACCTTAAAAACGTTCTGCTACAGTGAAAAAGGAAGCTGCTGTCAGGGGCCCCGCAAGGGGGTGTAGGAGGGTGTGACACCCCCCATCGCCAATTTTGTTGCAAATTTGTTGTAAAATTTGACCGATGTTGTAAAAATTGACTGTTGTAAAAATTATTAAATTAAAAGTAAAATGATATAAAACTTTGTTTGAGAAAAATAATTACGTGTGAGAATACAGAATACTGATGTTCATTGAACCTTCGCCCTAAAAACATATTATCTATGATGACAAAATTCAACAAATTGAAATCCACCTCACATTTTTACATTATCTAGACATAAGAAATTTTTTAATCTCTGCTCACTAAATTCTCTCATCATTGCTGCTTTAATGAAGAAGAAATGTACGTAGCTTCAAAACTTCCATATCTACGTTCAATATGCATTTCCTCCTCCTTTACTTCTTCATCGTCATCATCCACACATGTCCCCTTGAAATAACAATTTTAATTGAAGTACCAGTAAATGTATTATGATAATATTAATAATTCACCTTCTTCTATCCCAAATAATATTACCTCTTGTTTTCTCTTCTTCCTTCTATTAATGTTTCCATGGTAAATAAGTAAAGATTGTTTTAATTCCTTCTATCAATATTAATATAATCTAATAATTTCCATCTAGCCACCAAAAAGAAGAACTTAAAAAGTAACATTTATACTAATTGATCTCTCGGTGGCAATTAATACACTATTGTTCTTCATTTTTTCATTGGACCAATTCTTTAACCACTTGAAGGCTAAGAAGGGTAAATTTTGAATTTATTTATGTTTTTGTGTAATACATCAATGAGTAGGTATGTTGTTTAGAGTGTTGATTTCAAATTTGATGTTTGTTCTTCTATTTGACTTATTGTTTGACCCCCAGGGGCCAATTTTGAGTTTATAAATTTTATTATGTGATACATCATTATGTATTTTTTGGAGATTACTGATTTCAAATTTTACATTCATTTTTTCATTCAACTTATTCTTCAACCCAAAGGGGCTGTAAAATTGGGAAAAATTTTCAATTCACATTTGATTTTATTATAGGTATTATAAGAGAAGTTTCTTAGAGTGCTCATTTCAAATTTGATGTTGTGGCTTCAAAATTGGCTAAAGTTTGATTTCTCATATTTTATTATGTGTTACATAAACCAATATTTTTTTTAGGGTACTACTCTAAAATTTGACTCTTTTTGTTTACATTTGAAAATGAAAGATAATAGGTAACTGAAGCAAAAAATTTTCTTCATCACTCAAATAACCTGTTAGCAGGACAGGTTTTGTAGCTTGTTTACATAATTATATGTGGCAATGTCTTTTAAATCTTTTTAAAACTACTAATATAAACTGTTTCTTATTCTCAAATATCAGTTTTCAGGATATAAAAAAATTCAGGGGAGGGGAAATGTGAAAAGAAAAGAAAAAAAAGAGCATCAGTAGGCTGAATTACGTTTAATGTGATAACATTTTCATTTGTTTCTATCATCAAATTTTGATAACTAAAAAAATTAATTGATATGTCTTGCCACAAACTATCAAAATTGTTTTCTACCATGGAATTTCCTTTTCTGCCTGATCGATTTTGGTAATACTATCGATATGTCGAGATTAAATACAAAACACAGGGAAAATATTTCAATATGTTATCGATAATTTTGGAAAAAACATTGCAAAGAAGGAAGGAAAAATGACAATCGAATGTAAAACGCAACCTGTGTACCGAAAATAAAAATGTTATCACATTAAAAAATGGTTAATGATAAAAATTTATCACAAGCTAAATTATATTTATAAACCAATTAATTACAGAATTATCCATAATTGCAACTTTCTCAACTGTACAATGAGTAATTATTTATAAAGAAGTTACCTTAGGTATATACGTGTTTCTGCCTTTCTCTGTGTACATGTGTATAAATTCATCCAGGTTTTCCTTATTTGAATATTACACAATAAACTTTTTTTTTGCTTGTTTGAAAATTTGGCACTTTGTTACAAATTTCTCAATATTTGACAAAAATATCATAAATTTTAAAAAACATGTAAAAATTAAGCCATTACACCCCCTCCCAAGTGATACTGCTTTGCTGGCGCCTGTGTAGGTCCCAACTAATTGAACAAAAAACGGATGGATGAAATTGTAAGATATTTTGGTTTTTCATATTCCGTGTGGCGAACGACCAGTTTTCTTTAACATCGGTGGACTTCCTCGATTTGAATGTATGGTTCGAATAAATTTTCGTCAAAAGCATTAATAACTTAATTGGTTTATATTGCATGACGTATTATCGAGTAGAGATAATTAGCTTATTACCCAGTTAACTACGGCTGCAACAAACGTTGACGGGAACAATAACCGCGAAAAATTCAATTCACAGAGCACTAATTTACTATTATTGGCCGAATCGAGAAACACGTTCGAACTGGTTGCCGGTGCGCACAGACGAGAGACGTAACATAAAGTGGTCTTTAAGCGAACTGCCCTGCAAATAGCCAAATATACTCTCAACTCCACGCCACACAAATGAACTGTGCCTACGGTGGAGACAGTCGATGAAGATTACCACAAACTGCCGCCGCCAACTGCAAACAAAAACGCGTGCATTATTCTCAGATCCTCCTCCTTCTCCTCTTCTCTATAATTGTCACTTCTTCCTCTTCAATCATTTCTCTCATCTTCTACCAACTTCCAAATCGCATGTTTAAAAAAAAAAAAAAAAGCTATATACATATAGGTTGCAGTAAGGAGGTATATTCAACGATGCCTAAAGTTTTTTTGTTTTTTCTCTTCTTCAAAAGCGTATATTGTATTATGTTTCCAAATAAATTACGATTTTGCTCCTATAAATTTTTTAAATTTTTCAAGCTATGAGATCAATAAGATGAAGGTCATTTTCTTATTTTTTTCACGATCTTAGTCATCAATTACTGTAATTTTTTTTTCTAGCTTCTTTCTTCTTCAAAAACTGTACAGTAGGAAAATATAATTAAATTCATCTTACGCTTGTACTATATTTTTTTTCACTTTTCCGTCTAAAACAGCTACTTTTAAATTTTACGTATTTATGTTTCACTTTTTGGAAAATAACAAATGTCCCTGTATGAAAACTAATCCTTCAATTCCTTTTCCTCAACAAAAATGCAAAACTGTATTTTTGGTAAAGTCGCAGAATTTTTGGCCCGCCACATTACCTCTACCTTTGTTTCAACAAAAAAGAAAGATTATATTTTACCCTTTGGACGTTCGTCATATTAAGAAGAGAACTCTATGAAATCGAACCCTTATTACTTTATCAGCTATCAATTCTCTAGTTGATACACACCCCTCAACATAACAACATGTTTTAAACCGGATATCACAACAATTGTTTTCGTGAATTTATCGGTGATGGGTTGAACCTACATGAAATTTTTTTCTCAGTGAGAAGTTTTCTCATTAAATTTTTTTGAAAAAGTTGTTTAAGTACCTACACATTTTTCATAGACCCGATAGTTATGAAAATGAAAGCCATCAAATATTTCATATAACTGTAACAGCCAAAAGAGGTGGTAATGTACCTGATTAGAACCACTTTCAGTGTTACACCATACACGATATACTAAACACTGGATAAGCATTAATATCTCTACAATAATTTAAATATTCAATTTATCATCCACAACTATCGTGGACCTTAACATTCGAGAGACTCAATAATATTTAGAACACAAGTTTGAATTAACATTTTTAATAAAATAATAAATTGTACGACAACAGTACATCAATTAATACGTTAATATTATATAATAAATTTAACATATGGGTTACAACCCTTTAGACACGACTATCTGTTCACTAGTAGCTCAATAAGAGAGGTTCTAGGTACTGAGAAGTACTGTCTAGGAACTGTGTCTTATTCCTTCGAATCGAGGGTTTATATACTCGTTCAGGGTCTGTACGTGTACATGTCGGATAGGTTAAGTGAGTTAGGGTGTTGTTATTATTGGGTTGTGCTGACTCACGATATACTCGAGGGACAGGCATAATTTAGGTTATGAGTATAGAGATATTATATTTGTATTCATAAAATCAAATACGGGTAATTTAGTGGTTGTTTATAAAGAGCTATAGGATGTTTTTATTGTTGATGAATACCTACATTTTTGGTATTAGAAAACGTATAGACAAATATGTTCATCATATCTAAAAATAGACGAAAATATACGTTACAATAACCACTAAGTATCAAATATAATAGAGGTCTCACGTTCATCTAAACGCTACAATGAAAACAAGCACCACTCTTGAATCTATTTGTTCCTACTTTTTTGGTACGGAATTTGAATTTCCTAGCCCCTCATTCGGGCCCTTGGGCAATAATTAGAATTTGTTTCCGAAATAATTTAATAAAATGAATGAATAAATATAATTATTAATTTAAAAATAACAACTAACACGAATTTCGTAGATAAAAATGAGATTGAAAATTGTTGGTACCTTAGCAATGGATGACACTTTGATGCGAAAGTGATACTGTTTTTGTTTCACATGGGTCCTCTATTTATTTAACACTCTGTGTATAATACATGATCAAAGAGGCAATGTATTTTGAGAGTGAAAAGTAGCTCTTATCACTGATGAATGTAATCTCAATGCAAAATGAACGCATATCCATATAAAAACATGTAGTATCCATTCATATGGAAGCACGTTCACTTTACATCGAGGTAGAGATTACACTTTCTAAATGAAATTTTAAATCTGCCAAAATAAGGAGGTTGATATTTTGTTCTGTTTTTTACAATTTTTGTGAAAGATTCATCATTATGATATAATTTTAAAGTTTCTTTGTTTTTTGATAACTAATTATACAAAATATATAGTTCCTTGTGAACAAATTGGAAAAAAAAAATTAAATCCATTGAACTACAAATTCCTAACCAAAATTTCAACGAATATACTAGGTACTGTTATTAATGGGATACTCTCCTTGCGGTTAATTATATTATCTATCATTATAACCATTATTATCATATATTAAAGAATAAGCCCAAATCAAAATAGTATAAATGCAGTAAAAAACTCAGCATTGTAAAAAAAAAATTACGCAAAATAATACCATATACCTACTAAATATAAATATACATAAGGAAAAATTTTGTTCCTGTTACTATTCTCAAATATTACATCCCAAGTATATGTAATCGCATTATTTGACATAATTTTTACCTATGCTTAAATATTAAGAAAAATTTTCTTTTACTTTTTTATTCTGTGGATAGACTTTGGAAAATTTTTTTTCCCCCTTTTTTTGTTCCCCTTGGAGAATTGTGTAACGTATAATTTCATCTATTTTTTAAATATGACAAACATATTTGTTGACACTGTTTTGAGTACCAGTAAATCAGGCACTCCTGTAAACAAAATACTGTTACAATTCCTTCAAAATAATTTAAATACCCGCATCGAATATTATGAGAATAGTTGAATATTGTCGTAATATTCAGCTACCCAAATAGGCTGATCCCTCAATTATATCATGAGTCAGCATATCCCTATAATAACAAGTTCCTACTTCACTTGGTCTATTCACCATGTACATTTATATACCCTGAATGGGTATATAAACCCTGGTTACAAAGTAAATGATGTTCAGTTTAAGACACAGTTTTAACATACGTACAGTGTTTAATAGACAGTCTTTATACAGTCTAAGGGTTTATCCTAATACTCAACCTGATTATCAGTGTTTGAAATGTTATTTAATGTACTTGTGTTGTACAAATTATTATTTTATTATAAGTGTTTAATTAGGTAATCTTTGTGTTTAAAATATTTTATAAAGTCTCTCAAGAGTTAAGGTCCACGATATTTAGTAGATAATAATTTGATTATTTTAACTTATTACAGAGATATTGATACTTTTCTGGTATTTGTATTTCATGTATGATGTAACACGTAAGGTGGTCTAAATCCTACAATCAGATCTCCTTTATGCCTTTACAATAACAACATTTCAGAATTGCCACAACTTGACAAATAGATGCTACAATGTGACATTTTTTTGTCACACTATAACAATTTCATAATTTGGGTGAAAACAAATACTGACCTGTGATTGGATGAAATTATTGTCTCACTGTGACAATTAATTGTCAAAACTCTGTCACAATGTGTAAAATGAATTTTACAAAATGGGGTAAAACTCTTCTCACCAAAGACCTATGTCCAAAACTCCAAAATAAGAAAGAAAAATTTTGTCACCGTGGGGATTTTAACCCAACTTCCTTTGACTAAAGAGCTATAGTATTACCTTACCAGCATCCACCATGCCACAGAACTGAGAAGAATCAATAAACTTCAGCTGAAAAAATCACCTTGATAAAGGATAACAACTGAACTCGATTTTAGAGTCCCCAGATGTTAGTAAAAGAACTGCGTCACATACATTTCATCTGGTTAGTAACTAATAAAATTTAAAAGTGTATAATAAGCTTCATCGCTAGACAATGTGGCAACAGGGTTTTTGCTTTATTTTGATATGATTTTTTTTCTTCCTTATGGTTTGTTTTATTCATGAAAAGTGACTCTAGGGTAACACCATTAACATCAACTACGAATAAAAACTGGAAATAAAAAATCTATAATCGAGAAATTTCAGAAGTATTTTCAAAAAGAAGACAACTGTTGAAAAGAAGCGATATAGCTATATATTTCATTTAATAATACTTAACCAAGATGAAACAGTTGAAATTAAAACAGCATTGTCAATTGTCACATTTTCCATAAATTTATGGCAAAATTAAAATTAAAAAAATAAATGGTCACAGATAACATCATATAAATTTTTTTTTCATTTTTTCACAGTTGAAAAAGAAAACATAGAACACAGGTTGAAGAAAATGAAGAAGGAAAAATAACGATTTTAATAGGGTTTTTACTTTCAAAAACCCTAAAAATGAAACCATCTTTTGTAAAAATTGGAACTGGGAAAACGATGAGTATTATTAAATGCCATTATTCTGCGTTGCTGTTGATGGGCATTCCTTCATCGTCCAATCAAAGAATGGCGATAATTACGTTACCAGGATTCTTTTAAGTGGGGGGGGGAAATATTTGATAACTTTTTTTTTTGCTGGTCACTTTTGAAAATTTAAGAAATTTAGCATCTATGGAACCAGCTGTCGCATATTTATTACTAAAATTTTTCCCAAAAATGACTAGCAAAATAAAAATAAAAATAAGTTTAGGTTGCAAAGGAGATTTTAAAAGATAAGCTTTTATTTTTTATTTTTTTGGCTTTAGCTTCGTGCCAAGTAAACATTTTCGTTGTGGAAGGTTGGCTGCAGTATTGGTACATTTTAAAATCGCAGTAGTGAGTAGAATAAAAGCTCGCAATAAGGTCATGGGGAGCAATAGCCCTCTTTGCCCCCATTGAATGGCGAAATCACAGCTGTTGTTTTATTCGCACCCCAAATCACCACGTGACAACAAAAATTCGCGACTGGCTTTCAGCAACGCTTAGGTATTTGGCAAATAAATACGGCTAATTTCCGGATGATACGCGTAGTTACGTAGGTGCCGACTCGTGCCCATTTGTAAAATCGTACGTAATTAGATTGTCATTTATGGAACAACCAGAGTCGAATATTCTGCTCAAAATCGGATACAATAGGAGGGCCATATTTGGTGAGGTGGCCAGCCTTTTGGCTACCAGTGAGACGTTGGCTGAACGCGTAGCAGCGGCTGGGGCCGGCCACCCGATGAGCTGCGCCGCTGGTTATCTAATCCGACCTCGAACCAAACTTGGCCCACCTTTCACCGCTGTTGCTGCTGCTGCTGCTGCTGATGTTGTTGTTGTTGTTGTTGTTGTTGTTGCGTGCACGTTTCAAGCATTAAGCAATTAATTCGTATTGCGTACGCACAATAAACGTGTTTGAAGCAGAAATGCCTGTCATGGCTACCAGGCCACTAGTCCTGTGCGCACTGGCGATGCGCAGAGGACTCGACATGACTGTAGATACTGGGTTGAGGCGACGCCAACCAGTTGTCTAGCAGCGAGGCGAGAGCTAAGGTGTGTGACAACGTGATATTTTATTCGTCCTTGTGACGTTAAACCAACACAAGTAAACTCCTCCACTACATGGTAGCAGGAGCACAGTGTCTTACACTGGACCTCGAATTCAGTAATTTGTCTTCAATCGAAATTTAATTTCGCGAATCAAAACTTAGTTTCGGAATTCGAAAATTAATTTCGCAAATCGAAACTTGGTTTCGGAAATCGAAAATAAATTTTGCAGATCGAAACCTGGTTTCGAAAACCGAAAATTAATTTCGAACATCGAAATTCGATTTCGGAAACCGAAATTTAATTTCAAACCCACACGCTTCCACTAGTCATAGACTCTCATCCGTACCTAGTACGCACTTAACAGTCTCGTTAAGAATTAACCTAACAGTTAATCCCAAACCTAAACAGTTTGACTTAGTCGAGACTGAAATTCACTTCAGTTATATTTCTCTATACCCCGTATAGTAAATCATCTCCTAATTGTTAATTAGTAAATAAATGGCGTTCGTAATTGTCGCTAATATAACGCTGACGAAAAAATAATTCTCAATTATTTTTCCGCCGCCCCCAGCGCCATTTATTACGTATATTATTCCAGGAATAATATATATCGAATTCAACGATTCGTCCTAAAAATATTTAGGCTGTATCAAATACAGAAAACATCGCTAAGCGTTAGCGCATATGGTACATCCGTCCTTTAAAACGAGAGAGATGGAGAAAAATTTATTACTATCTCTATCTCTCTCGCACTCACGCGTTTCAAAAAACGCTCTAGAAAAGAGACAAAAATACCATTTTTTCGATCGAATTTCTGAAGAAATGCAGCGATCGTGTTGAAAACAAAAGATTTGATTCAACCAATCGGCTCTCACCAGCCGATGGACGGTTGAAGATCATATGAATTCTTTTGTTTGAATACGCACACATACGTAAAAAGGTTCGTAACCCTTTACGCATTTACGCACACAAATGTAAATTAGACATCAGTGTGTTTAACACGACGTACCCAGGGTGTACGAATCTATTCACGATCACAATCACTTCTTGTCAAATTGTGATCGAGTTCAATGTGCGTTTCCACAACTAACCGTGTTTTGCTTAATTAATTTGCAATTTTGGCTATTTGTAACCGATTTTTTCGTAATTAATTACGCGATTTGTGAATTTCATTCCCCCGGAGTGTAGTGGTGTAGTTTCCAAAAGGTGCAGCCACTTAATCACAAGCAAACCATAAGTACACTTACAAAAATTTTCAATCTTTAGTATATCTTCTAAAGTGCCTCCATATTTTAAATATGCATTCGTAACCCATTGTTACGAGCCTAAATTATAGGTACTCGGACTCAAATTAAATAATTCCTATTGTTTTGTTACCTAAATTTGTAACCTCAGTGATCAGTCTGAAAAAATCGAAAACAGCCAAGATCGCATATCGATCTTAGCTGTAAATAGTCCAGTAATCATATACGTAATTTAATTACGAATTCAATTCGGTTTGTAACCCCAAGTTCGCACTGAAATAAATTCTTGGCTGCATAAAGAACATGGAAACCGAACTGAATTCGAATATCTTTATTCGTTATTAAAATCGAAAATAATGTTTTCGCCCACGGGTCATGCCCGATTTTTCGTTTTTTGTAAAAACCTTAGAAAAATTTTCGAAAACATTTTTTCGCAAAATTGAAAATGATGTTTTCGCCCACGAGTCATGCCCGATTTTTCGTTTTTTTTTGTAAAAACTTACAAAAATTTTCGAAAACATTTTTTCGCAAAATCGAAAATAATGTTTTTGCCCACGGGTCATGCCCGATTTTTCGTTTTTTGTAAAAACTTAGAAAAATTTTCGAAAACATTTTTTCGCAAAATCGAAAATGATGCTTTCGCCCACGGGTCATGCCCGATTTTTCGTTTTTTGTAAAAACTTAGAAAAAATCGAAAAAACAAAAAACGATTTCTTGAAATCGATAAATTCATGACCTGTGAATATTCTTACCAGGGCAAAGATATGATACATGGTAATAATTCGTAACAAGTTACGCTCTCCAACACGAGGAAAGAAAACAACTAATTTCTTTTTTCAATTTTAATTATTTCTGTTCTTAGAACATGAGTAACCAACAGAAAAACATGTCGCGTGGCGACGATATCGATGTCCTCCTCGACCCAAAATCGCTACTGATGGAAGAGGAGGAACAAACCGAAGCGTCAACGCTTCGTGATCAAGACGCGACCCCAGCGCCACAACCGCGCTGGGTAGATGAGATCGAGGTTGAGGAGCTGCGAAGAGTGGCGGCTTTACTGCCGGGCACGCAGCAATCACCGAGTCAACCAACAACCACACCTGTACGAATGGACGTACAGCCGATCAGCCGAGCGTCCACTCACGGCACAAGTGACGTCACCGACAGTGACGATGAGCGCGAGCAATTTGTCGCAGTACTCGAGGACGCTGAGGAGTACGTGAAACAGCTTGAGAGAAAACTCGAGCAACCCCACGTACCGCAGTACGAAATAAACGCACTGTCAAACGAAGACAGTGCGATCGAGGCCACAATAAAAGACCTCGACTACGTACCACGTGGCCTCGCAAGAGAAACCTTGCGCAGGGCCAGGCAAGTCAAGCGAAAGCTGCTGGTTCTGCAGTCGACGATAAAATCGAATGTGCAGCAGCAACAATCGCACCACTCGTCACCATTCGTACCGGAGGTACGTGAAGACGCTACGGAGAAGCGTCGCCGGGAGGAACGGGAACGCTGGGATGCTAGGGCTCTGGAACTAGCGAGAGAGCTGGGAGACGCTCTGCGTAAGGAGGCCAACGCCCGCAAGGTGTTGACCACCTCGCAGAAGAAAGTCTGGGAGCTCTCTGCTAAGGTACATGAGGACCTTGGCATCCAAGCAGCGGAGTTTATTCACCAATACCTCCCGGATGCCACAAAAGCAACCGAACGCGAACGTTTGCCACTGCCACCATCACCAGCAGCTGCGGAGCATCGAACCCTGGCAAGGGGAGAACGGGGCCAGCCAGGAATGGTGACAGGTAATGAAAATTCAAATTCATTAGACAATATAACGTTTCCTGAATTAAATGAGGGTGAACCTTGTGACGACCCAAAGGTAGTCACCATATTTTGTTAATTGAATAATAAAAAAGATCCACAATGTTTGAAATGCCTATGGGAAAAACAAGACAGCCCAAGGTCATAGATCTTTAGAATCAAGGTGCCTTAGATTTAGGAAGGGAAGGACATGAAAACTTAGTACCCCATATACCACTGTGAACATGAGGTCACGTCATATTGACTCTACACAATTCCCCTTAAGTTATTTTTAAGAAGCCCGGTAATTCGGTTGTTGATCTTTTCACATCTAGTATTATACAGCACATGGTGTCGATTGATGTTATAAGGCAAGGATCTTACTGATTTTGAAGATGGTGGTTGTCCGATCTGTACTGCCGTGTTAATCACACCATGTGGTGATGGAGAATATTGATCGTCTCATTATTTCTTCGTCTGGTACTTAATGAGCAGCTACCATAGTATATGAATACGAGAACAGATATCCGAAGAAATATAAACCGAAACACACGAACTTTTTAGCTTTTTATTATTTTATTTTAATAAGACGTGAACGAAAAAAAACGTCGATGTTTCACCTTGCCTGTCAAGAACGGAGTGGCTTCCCCTTTCAATGTTCTAGCCAGAAGTCGTACGATCTTTCTTATCTTTTTTATTATTGGGGAAGTCCACTGACGGCCACGTATTCGTTGAGTTCCGTATCTACATTCAACATTTCATTTTATTTTACGGATTGCTGGTTGAGTGTAGGAAAACATGTATAGTAATTTGGAGGACAGATCAATATATACGGAACTCAACATTTCTTCGTAATTTTAATTTATTTATTTTACTTTTATTATTACGTGTGAAAGTTCTTCACATAATTGCCCCCTTACAAGTTTCCGAAATATACGGCCCAAAATATATTTCGGAATACTTGGAGCCTCTTATAATTAAGTTTATTAATAGTTACTTATTAGGGTGGTCCCAGTTTTGGTTATAGTCGAAAATGAAATTAAAAACTTTTATTTTTGTAAAAACGTAAGAAAACGATCTCTTATAATCTATAACAAAAAGGGTGACTTGTTCGAGTCAGCTTCCCGATCTTCTTACAATTAGGTTAATATAATGAGAGTTGATAATAGTTAAAAGGAAAATAGATGGAAGGATTTTTCAGAATGATCTTTAAGTATAACTGATAAGTGTCTATATTTTAACTGATTTTAACCGAAATTTTTTTTTTTTTTATATATATATATATATATAAATTATAATTTTAACTTCGCATAGAGATCAAGAGATCTAACTTCCTACTCAATCCTTCCACAAAAAAAATAAATGTCAAAACAAAAAACAAGAACAGGACAAAACAATGAAAATGTGAAAAGAACAGTAATTTCTGATTTAGTAAAAAAAAATAGTGTTACTTGTAATTTTTCTATTTTTACCGGAGATCCTCTTGATAGCGGGGTTTTTGACCCAGTCTTTTCTGGTACGGACATTCCATCGTGCGCCCCTCGTTTGCAAAGTAGATCAGTCCAGCATTTAAGGGTCCCTTTCTAGCTTTTGCATAATTTTTTAGGAATGTACGGCCGAGAACTACGAGATCGGAATGTTTAGGTTTCTTCAGCGTCATGACGTAGAACTCCTCGGGGAATACCGTATCATTCCAACCGGAAAGGGTGAACGTAACCGCCACTGATGAAGTTAGTGGACCCAAGTCGTCCCACATCGGATGTAAACGGGCTAGTCCTGCGTGGTAGGTCCTCATGTCGGTGGTCAGGAGCTCTGAGTTTATGAATGAGACATGACTGGAGGGATCGATTATCACGCCTTTGAATTTACTGTGGAAGACAGTCGTGTTGAAGCGGAATGAGCAGGAGATCTCGGAGGGTAGTTCCGAAATAATCTTTTCGAGGGGCTGAATGTACTGCATGCTTCCCTGGATCACCCCTTGAAAACGAACATCGGATCCAGGCTGGCCCGTTTGTTGATTTTGAATATTACTCAGGGCGGGAAGTGGTTCCAGCTCCTGCTCAGATTCCTCTCGGGGTGATGGTGGTCGAATCGGGGAAATAGGGCGTACCTGACAATTTATCTGATCCGTCGATCTTACGTTGATTCTTGATGGTTCGTTCATAATTCTGCGAACATCAGCTAGCGTCGCGGGCCTATTATCAAACCGATATTGCTGTTCGCTGGCTGTTGGTTTGTTCGAGTGTAGAAGACGCGGATCGTTTGGTGATGGACTGAACATTGGTGGTGGTTGCGGCTGCACCGACTTTTCTTTTTCTATCATCTGTTTCTCGATTGTCTGGAGATCTTTCAGCTTTATCTGTAAATTGTCATACTTTAGAAGTTTTGGCGCCTTGGGGGATTGAATCCTCTCCATGGGATCATTTATAAGACCTTTCCTTTTTCTTGGACTGGATTCGAGTACACATATAACATCATCTTCCTCTTTAATTTTAAGGAT